>JASGCC010000012.1:1037726-1598300 GCA_030067915.1 Hydractinia echinata | reverse complement strand
AAATGGCTATCCTTTGCGTAACACTAGCTATGGGGATTTTATAAACACTTAAACACAACACAATTTCGTTTATTATAGCTAGCCATTTCCAAAGAAAACTATTTCAAAAATATTCCGCATTTAATCTATAGCTATAGCCTTGTAAACACAAGAAAATAATTAAACAACAGGAGAGACTATAAAGCATATATACCCATGGAAGAATTGATGAGTTGGACTTCAAATCCATCCTGATCATCCCCACTACCACAAAATTTTGACTCCGGCTTTGTTCTGCAGGAATTACTCTTACTCCTCGTGGTTCGAACTTTTGCCGCCATGCTTACTGGGCACAAAACATTAGGTACAAAATTCTATGCTGATGCTATGATATTTTACAGACAGACACAAATGCGCGCGAAAAACACAGTCTATTCTCGATAAGTGGAATCTCACGGACCGAAAAAAATGGCTCCACTTATCGAATGTTCCACTTATCCGAATTGCTCGATAAGTGGAACCTCTATGAAACCGAAAAAAAGTTCCACTTATCGAACTTCTCTCTGAAATCTCAAATGTGACTGCTGATATAATATGGTTTTTATGTTTTCATTACTTGATAGCAATCGAATGTTCACATTCGAAAAAATAATGTTTTGATTAGCTAGCTATATAGCTATATGATTTTTCTTTTGGAAAAGGTCCACCTTATATGAATAGCTAAATATTGTTCAAGGGACCAAAAAAATGGTTCCACTTATCGAAAGTTCCACTTATCCAAATAAAATAAGAGAGGTTTGTTATGCAAATCCAAGGGACCGGAGAAATTGGTTCCAGTAAACGAAAGTTCCACTTATCGAGAGTAGAACTGTATGTTGTTTTTATTTTTATTCCTAGTATCCTATTAAAATACATTCGGTATTACGCTCTAGAAATGATGTTTATGATGATGTTTATGATGATGGCAGAAGGTATATTCTTTCAAAATTCAGTTATTCATTTTATAATCTCCCTCCTCATATTATCATGTCAATGTTGTAAAGCCATTTTGTAGATAATAAAATATTGAACTAAAAATGATCTAAAATTGATGTGTATATATTTTCATTAAAAAGTAATAGAACGATAATACTAAGGCCCCATCAAAAATATGTTACGTTCGCGTCCTCCGACTGACTCGCTTTGCGGTATACGTGGCGTGGGCACCAATAACATCAACATCTCCCACACCCTTTGCTGCGGCAAAAAAAACGATGCATTCTCCATCACCACCTTTAATCTCTACTTCATCCATAAACCATACAGCAAGCACTCACAGCGGTTCCATTCATCCTGCAACAATGACACCGCACATTGTAGTTTCTTCATCGTTGACACCAACAAGTAAGTATATTATTTGTTGAAAAATGTTTGTCTCTGCACCAAATTTTTTTATTTTTCGTTTTGCTTCCACTATTTGTTTACAGTGATGATATTTAGTTATTCAATAGTCCCTCCAAGGATAGTCAAAGCTTGTTTCGAAATTTCAGATTTCAGGAAAGAAATTTATCTTTTCCATGGGATAGTACTTACTGTTATCAAAAAATCTTGAATATCATATATGTCTGTATTCTCAGATATTTGAACGAAAAGATACGAAATAATTTCTGTATTTTTTAACAACATTTAACATGCGTGTCTAATGTTGTCATATAAATGTGTACATAGTAGGATCTCTAAAAACCTGAAATATATACACAATGTGAGGAAGCAAGACTTTCCACTGGTGTGTTTTAAAATTGCCAAACATTCTCGGCTGCCCAGTTTTTGTTGAGTCGTTCATAGTGTGCGCCTTAATACAAGACTTACATTTTTCTTTTTTTTCTTACTGTCGTGAAATGTGTCGATTTTTACACCTATACTACAGCTGTGTTCGCCAGCTTAAGGATTGTGTTTTGCAGGTAACTTTGGAGTGACATCCTACCCCATTTCAATTTATTAAGACCCTCCCCCCCCCATTCTAACATTTTCAAGTAAAATCCCCCCCCCCCCCACCCTCCCTGCTTAATAGCCCCCCCCCCCCCCCCCCCTACAATTATGTCCCGGAGAGTAACGAACACAACGATGTTTGAAGCGTTTTTGTATGGTAATACGCATCTTTTGTATGGATATTGTTGGACGGCAGATTATTGCTTGGTCCAGTTGTTTGTTTCACTTTCTTAACCCTTTCGGTACGCGTTGGCATTGTGACTGCGTATAAAAATCATTAAAATTTCCGCGTTGGCAGTCCGACTGCCAATGAAAAAATCGCGCGACCGAATCGCTACGGCTTTTCCTAGACTAGAAAGCAAAATATATTCCGAAAACTAGAATAAATTTCCAAATCGGGGAAAAAACTTACATTCGGTCAACCAATCCGTTTCGGATGATGACGTCAATAAAAATCCTTTAAACCTTAATATCTCCTTAACCGTTCGTCAAATGCACATGATCCTATATATTTTCTTGATCAGCGTTTTAAGCTCTACACAAATTAAACAAATTTCGGAAACAAAAATTTTAGTGTTATAACAACGGGCCACTGCTGACGTCATCAAAACTCCTAAAATCTTCTATTTCTTATGCTTCGTCTGCCTGAGTGGATTTTTCCACGGGCCCTGATAACTAAGTTAGGAATCACAGTCAGCAAACGTTTTCTGAGACTTTTTCTTGTGTTTTGATGGTTACCGCAGATTTCTATTCAAATTCCTCGGTTTACTAGAACCGCCATATCTTGTGTTTACTTTAACATTTTTAAACCATTTTTTTGCAGTAGGTCACTCTTATAATTAGGTATATGGATTAACACATATTTACAACTATATTTGAAGGAATACATTTTTTAAGCTTGAACAAAACGAAAAGTTACACTTTTTAAAAAAAAAATGATCCGCCATTATGGATTTTTGGTCCAGATGGAGTGCATGAAATTTTTTTTTCCATTTTCCGCTAAGATAGGGTTTCAGAAAAAAGTGTGAAATTTCAATATGATTGCATTACTACTGAAAACTCAACCTTAGTTCGACATTAAATAAAAAAAATTCTGGAAGTCAACACTGTGGAATTCATTATGTCGCAAAACAGGAAACATCATCATAATAATAATAATGAATATACTTAGTGGCATGCCCAGAAAAATCGCTTTGCTTTTAGACATCAATTACAATTGTTTCCACTGCAGGCAACAAAAATCACATGATATACATGACATACAATTGCAGTCTCGTAACTGAAAACTCAACCTTAGGTCGACATTGAACAAAAAATTTCTTTAAGTCAACACTACTAAATTCATATGTCACAAGACAGGAAACATCATGAGATACAAGTACAGTCCTGAAACTGAAAACTCAACCTTAGGTCGACATTACACAAATATTTTCTAGAAGTCAACACTACTGAATTCATATCTCACAATACAGGAATCATCATGACATACAAGAACAGTTCTGTAACTGAAAACTCAACCTTAGGTCGACATTAAATAAAAGTTTTCTAGAAGTCAACACTATTGAATTCATATGTTACAAGACAGAAATCATCATGACATAAAAGTACAGTTCTATAAACTGAAAACTCAACCTTAGATCGACATTAAATAAAAAATATCTGGAAGTCAACACTACTGAATTCATATGTCATAAGACAGGAAACATCATGACATTCAAATACAGTTCTGTAACTGAAAACTCAACCGTTGGTCGACATTAAACAAAAAATTTCTGGAAGTCAACACTGCTGAATTCATATGTCACAAGACAGGAAACATCATGACATACAAATACAGTTCTGTAACTGAAAACTCAACCTTAGGTCGACATTAAACAAAATATTTTATCGCAGTCAACACTACTGAATTCATATATGTCGCAAAACAGGAATCATCATGAGATACAAGTACAGTCCTGAAACTGAAAACTCAACCTTAGATCGCAATTAAACAAAAATGTTCCGGAAGTCCACACTACTAAATTCATATATGTCGCAAAACAGGAAACATATGACATACAAGTACAGTCTTGTAACTGAAAACTCAACCGTTGGTCGACATTAAACAAAAAAATTCTGAAAGTCAACACTACTGAATTTATAGGTGACAATACAGGAAACATCATGACATACAAGTACAGTCCTGAAACTGAAAACTCAACCTTAGATCGACTTTAAACAAAAAATTACTGGAAGTCAACACTGCTGAATTCATATGTCACAAGAGGAAACATCATGACATACAAATACAGTTCTGTAACTGAAAACTCAACCTTAAGTCGACATTAAACAAAATATTTATCGCAGTCAACACTACTGAATTCATATATGTCGCAAAACAGGAATCATCATGAGATACAAGTACAGTCCTGAAACTGAAAACTCAACCTTAGATCGCAATTAAACAAAAATTTTCTCGAAGTGAGCACTACTGAATTCATATATGTCGCAAAACAGGAAACATCATGACATACAAGTACAGTTCTGTAACTGAAAACTCAACCTTAGATCGCCATTAATAAAAAATTTCTGGAAGTCAACACTACTGAATTTATATATGTCGCAATACAGGAAGCATCATGACATACAAGTACAGTCTTGTAACTGAAACTCAATGAATTCATATATGTCACAAGACAGGAAACATCATGACATACAAATACAGTTCTGTAACTGAAAACTCAACCTTAGGTCGACATTAAATCAAACATTTCTGGAAGTAACACTACTGAATTCATATGTCACAAGACAGGAAACATCATGACATACAAATACAGTCCTGAAACTGAAAACTCAACCTTAAATCGACATTAAACAAAACATTTCTGGAAGTCAACACTACTGAATTCATATATGTCACAAGACAGGAAACATCATGACATACAAGTACAGTCTTGTAACTGAAAACTCAACCTTAGGTCGACATTAAATAAAAAATTTCTGGAAGTCAACACTACTGAATTCATATGTGACAATACAGGAAACATCATGACATACAAGTACAGTCTTGTAACTGAAAACTCAACCTTAGGTCGACATTAAATAAAAATTTTCTGTAAGTGAACACTGCTGAATTCATATGTCACAAGACAGGAAACATCATGACATTACAAGTAAAGTTTGATACCTGAGAATTAAACCTTAGGTCGACATTAAGTGAAAATTTTCTAGAAGTCAACACTGTGGAATTCATATATGTCACAAGACAGGAAACATTGTGACACATAGAAGTAAAGTTTGATACCTAAAAACTCAACCTTAGGTCGACATTAAATGAAAATTTTCTGGAAGTAAACACTACTGAATTCATATATGTCACAAGACAGGAAACATCATGACATACAAGTACAGTCTTGTAACTGAAAAACTCAACCTTAGGTCGACATTAAACAAAAATTTTCTCGAAGTCAGCACTACTGAATTCATATATGTCTCAAAACAGGAAACATCATGACATACAAGTACAGTTCTGTAACTGAAAACTCAACCTTAGATCGCCATTAAATAAAAAATTTCTGGAAGTCAACACTACTGAATTCATATATGTCGCAATACAGGAAACATCATGACATACAAGTACAGTCTTGTAACTGAAAACTCAATGAATTCATATATGTCACAAGACAGGAAACATCATGACATACAAATACAGTTCTGTAACTGAAAACTCAACCTTAGGTCGACATTAAATCAAACATTTCTGGAAGTAAACACTACTGAATTCATATGTCACAAGACAGGAAACATCATGACATACAAATACAGTCCTGGAACTGAAAACTCAACCTTAAATCGACATTAAACAAAACATCTCTGGAAGTCAACACTACTGAATTCATATATGTCACAAGACAGGAAACATCATGACATACAAGTACAGTCTTGTAACTGAAAACTCAACCTTAGGTCGACATTAAATAAAAAATTTCTGGAAGTCAACACTACTGAATTCATATGTGACAATACAGGAAACATCATGACATACAAGTACAGTCTTGTAACTGAAAACTCAACCTTAGGTCGACATTAAATAAAAATTTTCTGTAAGTGAACACTGCTGAATTCATATGTCACAAGACAGGAAACATCATGACATTACAAGTAAAGTTTGATACCTGAGAATTAAACCTTAGGTCGACATTAAGTGAAAATTTTCTAGAAGTCAACAATGTGGAATTCATATATGTCACAAGACAGGAAACATTGTGACACATAGAAGTAAAGTTTGATACCTAAAAACTCAACCTTAGGTCGACATTAAATGAAAATTTTCTGGAAGTAAACACTACTGAATTCATATATGTCACAAGACAGGAAACATCATGACATACAAGTACAGTCTTGTAACTGAAAACTCAACCTTAGGTCGACATTAAATAAAAAATTTCTGGAAGTCAACACTACTGAATTCATATATATGTCGCAATACAGGAAACATCATGACATACAAGTACAGTCTTGTAACTAAAAACTCAACCTTAGGTCGACATTAAATGAAAATTTTCTGGAAGTAAACACTACTGAATTCATATATGTCGCAATACAGGAAACATCATGACATACAAGTACAGTCTTGTAACTGAAAACTCAACCTTAGGTCGACATTAAATAAAAAATTTCTGGAAGTCAACACTACTGAATTCATATATATGTCGCAAGACAGGAAACATCATGACATACAAGTACAGTCTTGTAACTGAAAACTCAACCGTTGGTCGACATTAAATAAAAATTTTCTGGAAGTCAACACTACTGAATTCATATGTCACAATACAGGAATCATCATGACATACAAGTACAGTTCTGTAACTGAAAACTCAACCTTAGGTCAACATTAAACAAAAATTTTCTGGAAGTCAACACTGCTGAATTCATATGTCACAAGACAGGAAACATCATGACATACAAATACAGTTTCGTAACTGAAAATTCAACCTTAGGTCGACATTAAACAAAAAATTTCTGGCAGTCAACACTACTGAATTCATATATGTCGCAAAAACAGGAATCATCATGAGATACAAGTACAGTCCTGAAACTGAAAACTCAACCTTAGATCGCAATTAAACAAAAATTTTCTCGAAGTCAGCACTACTGAATTCATATGTCACAAGACAGGAAACATAATGATATACAAATACAGTCTCGTAACTGAAAACTCAACCTTTGGTCGACATTAAATAAAAATTTTCTGGAAGTCAACACTACTGAATTCATATGTCACAAGACAGGACACATCATGACATATACAAGTAAAGGTCGATACCTGAAAAATCAACCTTAGGTCGACATTAACTAAAAAAATTCTGGAAGTCAACACTACTGAATTCATATGTGACAATACAGGAAACATCCTGACATACAAGTACAGTCTTGTAACTGAAAACTCAACCTTAGGTCGACATTAAATAAAAATTTTCTGTAAGTGAACACTGTGGAATTCATGTATGTCACAAGACAGGAAACATCATGACATTACAAGTAAAGTTTGATACCTGAAAATTAAACCTTAGGTCGACATTAAGTGAAAATTTTCTAGAAGTCAACACTGTGGAATTCATATATGTCACAAGACAGGAAACATTGTGACACATAGAAGTAAAGTTTGATACCTAAAAACTCAACCTTAGGTCGACATTAAATGAAAATTTTCTGGAAGTAAACACTACTGAATTCATATATGTCGCAATACAGGAAACATCATGACATACAAGTACAGTCTTGTAACTGAAAACTCAACCTTAGATCGACATTGAACAAAAAATTTCTGGAAGTCAACAAGACAGGAAACATCATGACATACAAGTACAGTCTTGTAACTGAAAACTCAACCTTAGGTCGACATTAAATAAAAAATTTCTGGAAGTCAACACTACTGAATTCATATATATGTCGCAAGACAGGAAACATCATGACATACAAGTACAGTCTTGTAACTGAAAACTCAACCTTAGGTCTACATTAAACAAAAAATTTTTCTGGAAGTCAACACTACTGAATTCATATGTCACAATACAGGAATCATCATGACATACAAGTACAGTTCTGTAGCTGAAAACTCAACCTTAGGTCTACATTAAACAAAATTTTTTTCTGGAAGTCAACACTACTGAATTCATATGTCACAATACAGGAATCATCATGACATACAAGTACAGTTCTGTAACTGAAAACTCAACCTTAGGTCAACATTAAACAAAAATTTTCTGGAAGTCAACACTGCTGAATTCATATGTCACAAGACAGGAAACATCATGACATAGAAATACAGTTCCGTAACTGAAAATTCAACCTTAGGTCGACATTAAACAAAAAATTTCTGGCAGTCAACACTACTGAATTCATATGTCACAAGACAGGACACATCATGACATATACAAGTAAAGGTCGATACCTGAAAAATCAACCTTAGGTCGACATTAACTAAAAAAATTCTGGAAGTCAACACTACTGAATTCATATGTGACAATACAGGAAACATCATGACATACAAGTACAGTCTTGTGACTGAAAACTCAACCTTAGGTCGACATTAAATAAAAATTTTCTGTAAGTGAACACTGTGGAATTCATGTATGTCACAAGATAGGAAACATCATGACATTACAAGTAAAGTTTGATACCTGAAAATTAAACCTTAGGTCGACATTAAGTGAAAATTTTCTAGAAGTCAACACTGTGGAATTCATATATGTCACAAGACAGAAAACATTGTGACACATAGAAGTAAAGTTTGATACCTAAAAACGTAACCTTAGGTCGACATTAAATATAAAAAAATTTGGAAGTCAACACTGTGGAATTCATAAAAGTCATAAGACAAGAAACATCGTGACATTATACAAGTACAGTCCTGTAACGGAAAACTCAACCTTAGGTCAACATTAACCAAAGATTTTCTGGAAGTCAACACTGTGGAATTCATAAAGTCACAAGACAGGAAACATCATGACATATAGAAGTACAGTCTCGTAACTGAAAACTCAACCTTAGGTCGACATGAAATAAAACTTTTCTTTAAGTCAACACTACTAAATTCATATGTCACAAGACAGGAAACATCATGACATACAAATACAGTTCTGTATCTGAAAACTCAACCTTAGGTCGACATTAAACAAATATTTTCTGGAAGTCCACACTACTGAATTCATATATATGTCGCAATACAGGAATCATCATGACATACAAGTACAGTCTTGTAACTGAAAACTCAACCTTAGGTCGACATTAAACAAATATTTTCTGGAAGTCCACACTACTGAATTCATATATGTCACAAGACAGAAATCATCATGACATACAAGTACAGTCTTGTAACTGAAAACTCAACCGTAGGTCGACATTAAACAAAAAAATTCTGAAAGTCAACACTACTGAATTCATATGTGACAATACAGGAAACATCATGACATACAAGTATAGTCTTGTAACTGAAAACCCAACCTTAGGTCAACATTAAACAAAAAAATTTCTGGAAGTCAACACTACTGAATTCATATATATGTCGCAATACAGGAATCATCATGACATACAAGTACAGTCTTGTGACTGAAAACTCAACCTTAGGTCGACATGAAATAAAAATTTTCTGAAAGTCAACACTACTGAATTCATATATATATGTCACAAGACAGGAAACATCACGATGTACGTTCTACACCTGAAAACTCAACGGTAGGTCGACATTAAACGAAAATTTGCTGAAAGTCAACACTGTGGAATTGATATGTCACAAGACAGGAAATATAATGACATACAGATACAGTCCTGTAACGGAAAACTCAACCTTATAAAATTAGTAAACGCTATGTCAACTTAGTCCGCTAACTTCATGCCAACTATCTGCTCTACCATCTGAGCTACCCTCTTGCATATAAAAGGGATTGGATTCGAACCAATGACATAATAGTGGCATATGGCAAGGACCAGAAATATATCTTTACATCAGAAAATAGCTGAAATATTAGGACTAGTCACAGTTTGATTGCAGAAAATTAATTTGTGACCCAGCGTTTTTCTTCCCATTTTCTTTGATGTTGGTGGTAAGAAGAATTGATGCTGGGTATTCCTGGGTAATAAAATGTAGTCATTTTGTGTGCTTTGCCTATTGTGATAATTCCTAGAATTTCTTTAAACAACAAGTATTTGTAATGCACGCTTTTTTTTATAAGAATATTGTTTTTTCATTTCAGCCTCAATATTCCTTATTTTTTGACCAATATCAGCCTCATTTATTCTTAATAATATTCTTAGCATTCTTAGCCTGAAAACATGTAATCAGCCTTAATGTAATGCTATGTGTAACGATGGACCCGTTTTGGATGGATAAAGAAGTTCGGTTTACTTTATATACAATAAGAAAGTAAACTTCTAATCAAATTTTGTGCATCAGCCAAATTTTTCATATCTAGAGTAAAAAGAAGAGTCTGAGCTTATTCTTAGGATATTCTTAACTTTTGACCCATTTTCCAGCCTCGATACTCTTATAGAGTATGTTCTTATGAAAAAAAAGCGTGTACAGGTATTAACGACTTGACTTGAATCCCAAAATTTTGCTGAAACTGCGTTTCAACATTTTATTTTTATAGAAATCCATAATATAATTCTCGCACCTTTGTGAAAATTTCAAAATAAGAGAATCCACCCTCACAAGTCTGACCATTTTTATCCTTTCTGTGGGAGTCAAATAGGCATATAATTTTAATCCCAAATAAGGGCAATACTATAGCTAACCCTTGCAGTAAATATTAAAGGGGAACTCCAGTAAAAATCACTTTTTTCTTTTTTGTTTTATACGTACTCAGAAAAGCATAAGAAATAAAAAAAAACTTACTTCACTTGTTTTCCTTATTTAAAATTGTTGTACTAGCCTTCGCATATTCAATTTTTTTCTCTTAAAAAAACAGACAGGCGCGATTTCATTTAGGACTGGACCCGATTATAAATAATGACATCACATCACGCAGAAAGTTTAAGCGAGCGCAGAGAACGTTCATGTTAAGACCTAATAGCTTACATTTAAATCGCTTTTTGTATGTAATTTACGTTTAAATCTTTAAAAAATGGTTAGTTGCTCTGCGTTTCGATGTACCAATCGATCAGAGAAGTGTAAAGAAGTCAGTTTTCACAGAATCCCGTATGTGAAAAAGAAAAAAGAACTTAGACAAAAATGGCTAAACAAAATACGTCGTGCAGGTGATCTATCAAGCGATCAAAGTTTTTATATTTGTTTGTCGCACTTCACAGATAGATAGTTCTTTTAAAAGAGATATCCAGGAAATAAACTTCCATATTAAAATATATTCCAACTTCGTAAAAATGCCATTTTAGCTAGTGAACGCGATCAAAGTTTCTCATTTCATTATTTGTACTTATATCCCACAGAACACAACCAAATAACGTTTTGTACATTTTTATAATAAATAAAAGAACATTATACCAATTTCCAATACAAACACCAACAAAAAAGTTTTCTAGTTACACATGTATCTCTCATAGCGCTCAAGTTTCTATTCTTTGTTTTTCAAAAAAGAAGTTTTATTGATGGAAGGACCCGCCGAATATTTTCGGGGGGTAAATGTGCCCATTTTCTTCAATCTTTGTTACTGTTAAGGCTGCATGTAATGCTGATAATGCAGTTTCTAAAACAGCTTTGTCAAAAAAACCACTTATAAATCAGTAGCTTCTGCAACGCATTTATGACCTACCATAATCATAAGAATGATTTTTATTTATACAATATTAATACCCCCGTTTTACCAACTTATCATGACATGAACATTATTCGATCTTTCGATCACGCATTTCAATGGTCCTCCATCACGGAGAAAATTTCAACGTTACATAAAATTTGTTTGCATTTGTGCGCAAAAAAGCGCGTGCGGAGGAAAGATATTGCTGAACTGTGAAATAAAAATAAATTGGCTTGTAAAGTAAGAAAGATTTTTTACTGAAGCAAATGATAAAGTTTTTTGACGAAAAGAATGTAAAAAAAAGCGATTAAATATATTTTTTATTTCTTTAAAAAGGAAATATTTTGCTAAGAACGTTGCTTTGAGTCAGTAAAAGACACCTCATCACTTTGCATCATTATTTATTTCTCCCGTGTGAGACACAAGAGGTTCGAATGACTGACTGTAGCTTTGTAAAGTCTTTTTCATGAAGAGAATTATCCGATTCTAAGTTTTCTAAGTTATAATCTTCGTCATTATTACAAGACGTCTTATCAACGAACAATGTAAACAGTAAATAAACAAACTTTTAGAAGGTGTGCTGCTGAGCTCACGGACTTTCTGCACGATGTGACGTATGCTCATTTATTCGGACCTAGTCCTCTCGACTTTACGCGACCTTGCAAATTTATTTGAAATTGAAGATGTTTACAGACCCGATTAAGGTATAAATAAAGATTTTTAGCGATTGTAAAAGGTTTTTTTGACATATTTATGTATTGTCTTATCAAAATAAATTTTTTTTCAAAGATTTTTTTTTGATCTTTATTTATGTAATCTAAAATTTGAAAGTTTATCTGAAAAGAGGTTAGCTATCACATATTGCAAGTTGAAAATTACAAAGAGTATATACTACATAACTATTTTTTCAATAGCCTGAATTTGCAAACAATTACGCCGCGTAATTATTTTTTCCAGCCTTCAAATTGAATTTATGTTGCACTCTTTTATGTCCACATTAATTTATATCGTCAAGTTAATTACAAAATAAATTTGCAAAGAACAGGACTTGCTAAACCTTATTTCAAAATTTATAAAGGGACAGCTCATGGAAAAAATGATCAAAAATCCCTCCAAAAGTTTTTTGTGCTGACTAACATTTTCAAAGGGAAAATGCATGTTAAAAGTATATATACATACTAGCTGTAAGACTCTGTATACTGTACAAGCCAATCAGATATACAAAAAAATAAAATTTAGGAATGTTGCTTTTTGCCAGGTCTTACTGGAGATGAATGAATGTTATTTCAGAATTATCGGTATGATTTTAGGATTTTGATAAACTAGAATGGATGATGGAAAGTTATGCCCCATGTTCAATTTCAAGATGTTTTGATAACTTTTGGTCAAAGTCAAAGAATTATTTCTGCACCAAATTTGTTTCATCAATGTCATGTGGTTGCGTTTTTTATAATTGTGGATATATTGTATATATATAGACTACAATTGTGGGCAGCAGAATTTCCAGACAACAGTGTTTTACCTTGCAAATTTTCATCAGTTTGAGAAAATAATTTAGGTATTTCATGTGGCAATACACTTCTTTTTTTTATAAGAACCCAGAAATTTGGCTTCAGCCTGAAGTGTTCTTATTTTTTTCACCCATTCAGCCTGAAATTGTTCTTATTCTGTTTTTTTGACCACATTTTGACCAATTTTATTCTTTAGAAGATTTTGCAACCTAAAACCTAAGTTTTGTAAAATCGCAACAATTGAATCTATGAAAATTTATAACTTGAGAGATATTTCTCCATGTTTGTTGTGTTTTTGACAGAAAAAGAGAAAGTCAGAAAAATTTCATCCTTGCTATTGTTCTTATTTTGTTCTTATTTTTCAACAATTTTCAGCCTCATTGTTCTTATAAAATTGTTCTTATATAAAAAAAAGTGTATTAATGAAAACTTTACCTCCTGCTTTTAAAAAAGTTCATCTAATCCTGATTAATGTTGAGACAGAACAATTTAACATTTATTAGGTGAAATTCGAAATAATAAAGCAAATAAAGCCACATTTTCTTATGTTCACATCATGTTTCCTTGTCCAAAGCCGCCATTTTGTGATGTTATTTTTCAAATTAAACTCGGTTTGACGTCATATCCCGGATGGAGGAAAAAAGATTCTTGAACATTTGCTGCATAACCCATTAAATACAACTCGGACCAAAAAAGAAGTCTAAATTATTACACTTAAGTTTAATTTTGTGAATAATTATAAAATGTATTCTCGTGCGATACCTTTTTACAATAAGAATAATAGAAGTAGTGCTAGAAAGCATCGTTTTTTCACACTAGCCAACAAATAAAAAACAACAAGTTGTGTAGAGTCATTCAGAAAGTCGACACTCTTCCAGAACAAGTTTTCAGGGGCGGATACAAAAAATGCTTGTCGAGTCAAACTAAGCAATAAAATTCTGTCTACGTGGGTATTCCTACACGTTTTTTTAATAAAACTCGTCTTCAGTATATATATACCTGTTTTAAATATTAAAACACAAAACAAGGGGTGCACAACCGCTTGGTTATACATAAAATAGTGCTTTGTATATGCAAAATCCCTGGCCGCATGAAAGTCAGCAAAAGCGAAATTATCATCCAGGAGTGATGTCTAAAGCTTTCATAAAAATGTTTACATTTCGAAACAAGATGGCGACCGGCACGAACCTTCTTCCCTAGCTTAATTTTGCAACTTTAGGGGCCTTCTAAAATTTTTTTAGGCCCCGTTAATGGGTTATCGGCCGTTAAGGGTTAAGGGCGCCGTTAAGTCTGTACTTTTAAAAAAAAATCCGTTAAGGATCGGGAAAGACCGAAAATTTGTTGATTGTGTATATTTCGCTGACGAAAAGCCTCAAAATAATAGCCATGGAGAAGCAATCGCATAAATTCTTTTTTTAGGGATCCGCTAAACAGAGGGGTCCGAATCTTAGCGGCGATATCCCGCTAACGGGGCCCAAAAAAAATTTTGAAGCCCCCTTAACGACAAATATCTTACAAACAAATCAAAACAAATATAAAAGAATATTGTTTTCGTAATTAGTATTGTACTTTGAGTAGATTTTCGATTACAGTGGGAAGTAAGTTTTAAACACAAATCAAAAGTCGAAGTTCCAGTAGCACAACTAGTAGCTCCTTCCATTGGCAGACTTTCAATGAGGCAAGAGTTTCCTGATAGGGACTTAAGATTTTTTTTGGCACTGGTTGAGATTGGATCTAGTCTATCGTTACCTATCAAAAAACAAAGCAACAACTTACTTTACTTTAAATATCGTTCTGAGGAAGTCATTCTTAATGAATCTGCAACCTACTGAGTGAGAGCTGTGCAATGGTCCCGTCTCGCAAAAATATATAAAGTTAACGGTCGGTGGTCCGGAAAGCAAGCTGCCGCTCAAGATACGGCCATATTTTTCTTATGAATTTGTATATATTCAAAATATGGACAAAATATTTTGAAATGGTTGCACTTACCTATGTTAATTAAGAGAGTCCTTTAAGACAAATCTTTAAACACATTAAACCATGCAATATATACCGCAGGTGAAGTTTGAAAACGATATATATGTCATGTGCACCTACGGTAGACTTTTCAACACCCCGTCGACTTAGCGTAATATACGCAATGCTGGACCAATTTTTATTTTCCACGTAGAAAATGCCTCCGCTGCAGCTGTTATTTTCGGAATGGACACATGTGGCATGGAGCTAGAACCCCAAGGCATAAACTTTCTTTCATCTGCGGAGTATATCATTAAAATTTTACCTCAAACGTTAAGTCGACAGTAATTCTGTCGACCTAGCGAACTTGTCGACCTAAGGTTGCATTATAAACATTATTTTGTCGACTTAAGGTTGAACCAGAGTTATATATATATATATATATATATATATATATATATATATATATATATATATATATATATAATATATATATATATATATATATATATATATATATATATATATATATATATATATATATATATATAAACTGTTCACAAAAATCACAATTTCATAGCTAGGAAGCAAATTTTATCAAAAACAGTAAATTTCAAAACCTTGTAACTTTTCTTCTAATTGTCCAAAAGACCTGTTTTTTTAAAAGAGGTTCATTGGAAGGAATACTATGTGGAAATAAACAATTAAAACAATCAATGCAATGAGTTAGGCATAAAAATTTACCTCAAATATTCAATAAAATCTTTTTTCCAAAATATTAAGCAAATTTAACAAAATCGGTAAAGTTTAAAACCTTGTAACTTTTCTTCTAATTGTCTAAAAGACCTGGTTTTTTAAAAGAGGTTCATTGGAAGGAATACTATGTGGAAATAAACAATTAAAACAATCAATGCAATGAGTTAGGCATAAAAATTTACCTCAAATATTCAATAAAATCTTTTTTCCAAAATATTAAGCAAATTTAACAAAATCGGTAAAGTTTAAAACCTTGTAACTTTTCTTCTAATTGTCTAAAAGACCTGGTTTTTTAAAAGAGGTTCATTGGAAGGAATACTATGTGGAAATAAACAATTAAAACAATCCATGCAAATGAGTTAGGCGTAAAAATTTACCTCAAATATTCAATAAAATCTTTTTTCCAAAATATTAAGCATATTTAACAAAATCGGTAAAGTTTAAAACCTTGTAACTTTCCTTCTAATTGTCTAAAAGACCTGATTTTTTCAGAAGAGGTTCATTGGAAGCATACTATGGGGAAGTAAACAATTAAAACAATCCATGCAATGAGTTAGGCATAAAAATTTACCTCAAATATTCAATAAAAACTTTTTTCCAAAATATTAAGCAAATTTAACAAAATCGGTAAAGTTCAAAACCTCGTAACTTTTCTTCTAATTGACTAAACGACCTGATTTCTTTCAGAATAAGTTGACTAGATTGGTTTTATAAGGAAATAAACAATTAAAGTAATCAATGCACAGAATTAGTCGTAAAATTATATCTCAAATGTTAAATAAAAACTTGTAAATTACTAATAGTTTTATAAGAAACAATACTTCAAAATATTTTGTAGTTTTGATTAAAACAATTGACAATCACGGTATTGGTGTATTTCAGTCTAAACCTGTATGCAGGTGTTCCTTTTTTATTCAATATCTATTTTGAGCATGGGAAATAGAATTCTTATATTAGATTAGAATTCTTAAAATAGATTAGAATTCTAATATTAGATTAGAATTCTAATATTAGATTAGAATTCTTATATTAGATTATAATTCTTATATTAGATTAGAATTCTTATTTTAGAATAGAATTCTTATATTAGAATAGAACTCTAATGATAGAATAGAACTTTGCATGATACAAAATATATTTTCAGGGAATTTAAAAAGCCAACATTGTAGATGTAGTATTGTTGAAGATGGCTAGTGCATCAGGGGTCCCTGTTTGCAGTATTGGGAGCAGGTTACAAGACTCCTGCCATGAAACTACATTAACTAAGTTTATGGGGAATAAGAAGTTTGAAGAATTTAGTGAGAGAGAAAAAGAATTGTTAGTATTAAGAAGTAAGGTGGTTCCAATCAAGTTGGTTTGTTACCACCATGAGAAGATTTACTTAACTAGATTTGAGAGTATTAATGGAAGATATTGCTGTGATCCATTTAAAAAACATGCAAAAAGGTGGAAAGTGAGTGAATTTCAATATTAAGCATAATTCTCTTTTGTTCTACTTTTGGCAAAAACTATAAACAATATTCTGACTAAAAAAAATTTTTGTAGAGTCCCTTCGAGTCATCAGCATTGCTCTTGCTAAGGAATTTGATCTGTTACCAGGCCAAAAGCTATGCACTGATTGTCGCAAGTTGCTGTGCTTGAAATCTTGCGAAGAACAGCATGAGGACATGGACGCTTTGAAGACAGTAATTGTTCACAATATGATTTAAATTCAAGCATACAGAATTTAGGATGTTCACCTTTAAAGTTAGTTGCACAGAGAGACAGAATAGGCTATGGGAAAAGAAAGCTTGTGCAGTTAACCAAAATTACCCAAAATAAAATGGCAAATGCGTTGGGAGTGGATGCACAAGTGCTAAATAAAAAAAGGTGATAATAGAACAGTGTTGTGACAGTAAACAAGATTTGGGTAGACTTATGGAGTTAGTCAAATTAAAATTTATGTTTCTTCAGTAAGTGTGAAATTGAAGTTATTAACTTTAGTACCTGACAGCTGGTCTATTAAAAAAACTCAAGCGTACTTATCAACCTCTCAAAGATTTGTCAAAACTGCCAGGGAGTTAAAAAAGTCTTTTGGAATACTGGCAGGGCCTTCAAAGAAGGAAGGGAAAACAATCAGTGATGAAGTAAAAGAAAGGGTTCGTTTATTCTATACATGTGATGAATATTCCAGAATGTGTCCAGGTAAAAAAAGAATTTGTTTCAGTTAAAGTTGACGGAGTGAAACAGCATATCCAAAAACGACTGCTCTTGGTTAACTTGAAAGAACTACACTTGGAATTTATTAACAAACATGAGGACACTATTGGATTTTCTAAATTTTGCGAGCTCAGACCCAAGTGGTGCATCCCAGTTGGTGGTGCTTCAGGATTGCATTCAGGTTGCGTTTGTGAATACCACCAAAATTTTAAACTTCTTCTTTCAGAAATACCAGGTGTCTCTGATTATAAAGATCTGCTACAGAGAATCGTTTGCAACACAGAACAACGTGACTGTATGCTTCATAGTTGTGACAGATGTCCAGGTAGCACTGCTTTGAAAGATCATCTGAGAGAATTATTTAATGAAAATAATATTGATCAGGTTACGTTCAATCAGTGGACGAAGGCAAACATTGCATATAATTTATCTCCATCTACTCTACCTGTAGAAGATTTAATTGAAAAGGTTTGCAACCAAATTGAAAAGTTACGAGAACACCATTTTATAGCTAAAAGTCAAGCAGCCTATTTACAGCAATTAAAATCTACATTACCACCTGATCATATCTTGCTGCTACTCGACTTTGCTGAAAATTATAGTTTTCTCATTCAGGATGCTGTACAAGGGTTTCATTGGAACAATAGCCAAGCTACGTTGCACCCCTTTGTAATCTACAAAGTTAAAGGTGATAAACTAGTTTCTGAAAGTTACTGTGTCATTTCTGACCATTTGCAGCAGACACAAATACAGTCCATTGCTTCATTCATCAACTGCTTCAATGTATAAAGGAAAATATGCCAGGTATAAAGAGATGTATTTATTTTAGTGATGGCGCTGCTTCCCAATATAAAAATTATAAAATTATTTCAAACCTTTGTCATCATTTGCATCATATGTTGATACCAATTGTTCAAATTTCAAGTTGCAAGTACGGTATGAAAGTTGTTCGATAATTCCTGGAACTAGAAATCACCATAGTTTTATTCCTCGATCAGTGAATGAGGTTGAAATGAGAAGAGGTTCATTTGATGAGTTGTGCACTAACATAAGTGTGTCAACAATACACCAAACCCAGATTGACATTTCTTTGTACAATCCTGGAATGTAATCGTGTCTTTGATGATGACTGGTTTGTTGGCAACATAGTAGAAACGTCGTTGGAAAACAAGGACATCCTTGTTAAGTTCATGAAACGATCAGTATCTGCGAAAACGTTCACTTGGCCAGATAAAGATGACATCTGTTGGGTACCTGTGACCCACATATTGTGCAGGATTGAATCATTAAATGTACAATCAGGTGGAGGTAGATGCTATGGAATATCCCCAAAAGAACTTAATGATACATTAGGTCATTTGAAAACTTTAGACCTTGACAACAATTGTGATTCCTTTAAAAGTTCGATAATTTTTTTAACAAGTTTTCTTTAGTTCTTAGTGTTTCTTATGTATATACATAGATTATAGTTATAGATTATAAGTAAGTACTCCTTATGAACCTATTCTGAAAAAAAATCAGGTCGTTTAGTTAATTATATAGAGGAAAAGTTAAAGTTTGGAACTTTACCGTTTTTGTTGAATTTGCCTAATATTTCAGAAAAAAGGTTTAAATTGATAATGAGGTGACAAAACAGCAAGCTGTAATGATAATACTTGTCTAAAGACAGGTGGTTATGGCTATGTAGAGGTTATACCCTCTAAAGATTCCGAAATAATCCAAAATCTTCCTTGTTGCAAGGATTTGGCAAATTATACGATGACCACTTTGACTAACATTAAAGTAACACAGTACACAGGAACAAAGAAGAACAACAGAAAACATTAAACAAAACAATGATAAAAACAGCTACAGTTTTGAGACAATAAAAACAAGCGATTCAGTGCATAAAATAAATAAAACTTATTAAAGTGAATATCCTTTAACGGATAAATTTCAAAGGAATTCATTACGAATTCGTAGATAAGAAAAAGCAGGCAACGATCTGTGCGCCAGAACTTGTGACTCTGGCAGTGGCTTTACACGTGTTAATGGGCCCAACACTCAGCCCTACACAGATCATTGCTGCAAAGAACCAGCCTAACAACAGGACCAGCTTGTCGTAATTGAGGTTTTATGCTACTAATGTCGAAAAATTAGCACAAATAGAAAAAATAAAAATTATAACCCCATTTGGCTCTTTTAAAAGGAACTCGGGTCAGCAGGATCGTCAATCCTGAAGGCCAAGTGAGCGAACTTGGTCTCCCTACTGGACTGGGGTAACAAGTGGGATGGTCAACCCCAAAGACAAGACAAAACGTCAAGCCCCCTTGCTATGCTTCTTACATGGTCTCAAGAAAAAGAAAGGAGTGAGCAAACTCCACTTTCACGGTGGGTTGACCAATCAATGGTCAGCCGGGGTGAGGTAAATTTTTATGCCTAACTCATTGCATTGATTGTTTTAATTGCTTATTTCCTTATAGTATTCCTTCCAATGAACCTCTTCTGAAAAATTCAGGTCTTTTAGACAATTAGAAGAAAAGTTACAAGGTTTTGATTTTTTGATTTTTGATAAAACTTGCTTCTCTAGCTATGAAATTGTGATTTTTGTGAATATTTTCAGGACTATATATATATATTTATCATCTAAGATGTTTATATCATCAGAATACACCCTCTGATGAATCATTTACATCAATTTTCATTTAGCTAAAAATGTTACCTGTCTTGCATCAACGCCCTGAACTTGTCATTTTTGCATGATTTTTACTTTTTTGACAATTTTAGGCCATACTGAATGGCCTGAATATACACCTTCCCCACGAGTCCCCAATAATTTTTTTGTTGATACTAGAAGTTTATGGTTGGAGTGAACAGTGAAAAAAGATTCAGCCTATAAAGTAACTGTGACCATTGGTTTCTGCAGCTTTAAACAATGACCTAATTTTTTTCAAATTCCTTGCGGGTGTATTTTCAGGACCCAATAGCTGTTGATCTGACTTAATATTATCTTTTCATTTTCTTTAACCTAATGGTCCTCTATGTATAGATGTATAACCAATCACATTTGCCATTTTGGTCACGGGCACTTTGAAATTCCATTTTTTTCTTGCGCAAATGAATTTTCGGCACATTTAGGCCGCCATTATGGCCTGAATATTGCACGACCTTTTTTGTTTGATTTTTTCTATAGTACCCATGGATATGTTTGAGATTGTTAATTTTGAGAATCTTAATGCAATTTGATCAAGAATTACTGTTGCTCAAAGAATGCCAGAAATTGGTTCTGCACCCCAGAATTGCGATTTTACGAGAAACTGGTAAACTGTGAAAAGGCATATTTTCAAAACGAGAAAAGATACAGAGCTGAAATTTTCAGGATTAACTCATCTTACATGTAGAAACATTCCCACCAAATTTTATCAAAATTCGATATGGTGCATGTGGGAGCCCTAGTCCACTTCACATGGAATGACCCTAAAATACTTCTCTTTTCCAATAACAAGGTCATGTGATATGATGAATTATAGAAAGTATATATAATCTGCAAAGTAAAAAAAAAAATTAATATTTTTTTATCATTATATAGTTGTTTTAATCAAATATTTTGAGTATATTTGGATGCGTTATTTCTTTTTTGTATACATATCCATCTCCATTGTAAGTTTTTTCATATCACAGTGTATACTAACACTATGTGGTACATTGGGGGAGACAAAAAATGTTACTCTTCAGGGCGTAAGAAAAAGCTTCTCAATGATTGTGAGATAACAAAACAGCAAGCTGTAATGATGTAACTAGTCTTTTGTTTTTGAATTGTAGAGGTTACACCCTCTAGGGATCTATATTCAGTGCAAGATCTCCCTTTTTACAAGGATAATCTGCAGAATCAAGGTAATTGAACTAAAGACCCTCTATAAACATTACATCACAAACACCTACTACAATACAGCAAGCTGCACTGAACTATCTTGTCTACAGGGACGGTGGATGTAAATAAAACTGGGATTAGGCTCCCAGAAGAAGGTGCTGAATACACGGTCTTGCTTCTGACAAGCATGAGTACTGTCCAACATAGACCCATAACTTGAGAAGATGTTTATAGAGAAAAAAATCCTTCTATCACAAACAATACGACACACGACGGAACTAACAAAATAAAAGGGACTGGTTACAGATAGAACACAAATAGAAAAATATGTATATGTTAAATATATAAAAATATGTAAAAAAATTAAATAAAGCCCTCCTGTGCGCCAGAACTTGTGACTCTGGCTGTAACTTTCCACATGTGTTACAGGGTCCCAACACTCAGCCTTACACAGGAGGTTGCCATGACAGGACCAGCCTCTAGATATTTTCACTAAGGACAGCAGGGTTGTCAAACCTGAAGACCAAGTTAGTAAACTTGGGCAACTTACTGAACTGTGGTAAAAAGTGGGGTCGTTACACCCAAAGACAAGTATAACCAAAGCCCCTTGCTAAGCTTCTTATAAGTTACCACAGAAGAATGAGCTGAACTCTTTACCTTATGGGTATTGACAGTAAACTGGTTCGAATGAACCAGCTGGGGTAATACAAAACCGCTCGGATTTACATTTTCCTCCCCCATGACTCTGGAAGTACAGGTTTTATAAACGTAATGCTAAATTGAAAAAAAAGAAAAGAAAAGAAAAGGAAGAAAAAGCGGATCAACAGCGAACGTAACAAAGAATATAACATGAATTGTTGTTGAGAATAGGTGGAGAGCATTTGCAAACCGCTCTGTCGTTGCAGTGGTACCAAGAATTTGTGGCACGATCCTTAACATAAGCCCAATAATGACCTGCGGTCAACGTACCGGAATGATTAATTGTTGCTAACAATGAGTAGTTCTGATTAAACTGATTGTATCCGTATCACTGACGAGAGGTAGTTGTAGGAGAGACTCACGTAAAGAAACACATTCAACAACTCTGTTGTCTTTCACCAGATGGTCACCATGTTTTAAAAACCTTTTAAGATGCAGGAATAAGATTTCACTACTCCTGCTGATTTGCGTTTCTCTAGTACTCTCTCTACGTGCAAAGCATTGCGGACAAAACCACTTGTTTCCATCGGTTAGAATTTCCGGTTCTAAAAATTTGCTGACACAAGATTGGATTTTAGATGTCATTGGCAGTGTTAAAATGTCCTGCATTTCGACATTTACCGAGGTGCATAGGCAGGTGTTACAGCTTACGGACATTGAGATTTCAGTTGAGATTTTATCTGCAGCAATCGGGGAAAATCCCTTAAGTGCGTCCAAAACCACAAACAAAATCTCTGCTACGTCTTGCTGAGTATTAAATTGGAAGTCCACTTCGAAGGGTCAACAGGTGACCATGATCGCTTCAGCTTCGCCATGTTAAGCGAAACAGACCTCGCAATAGGTGACAAATGAAACGATTGTGACCCACTGTGGCACCAGAGTGATGGAATGGTGCTTAATACTTGCAAAATGGCGTTGGCGTAACAAGTGTTGCCTTTGTTTAAAAATCCCATGTTTTTATAGACACTAATTGGTTGAGTGTCATTTTTATTTTGGCCAACCTTTTTAGATGGTCCCTTTTGGCGAGATAAAACACCCTTGGTCTCCACATTGGGCAAAGCCTGCTTGGCTTTGGGTAATTGCATTAAAGAGTCAGTTGACCAAACATTGGACTCACGTGCCAGCCAGATACAAAAAGAAGACCTTATGCTGATTTTACCGAGATCATTTGCAGTGGAATAAGCAAGTTTGTTGGTGAAACCCATTCTTTTTAAACAGGCAGTGGTGGTTCTTGCACAATATCCTCTTGCTCCTACTTCCACTGCGAAGATATCAACTTGCCAGCCATTAACCATAATCACATTCACTAAACAGAAATATTTGGCAACTTAGGTGGAGTGCCAAGCATTCATGTTTTCCTCACATGGGCAAGTGAGTTCCACGATAATAACGCGCTTAAGGTCATTTGAATATAACACAAGGTCCGGTTTAAGCTCAGAAATGGCAATATGGCTAGGAAACACATATGGCCAGGTGCAGTATACCTGACACTTTAGATTTTGTATGTGCCTTTGACCCGGCTCTCAGAAAGGTTATTTTGTGGCATTTTTTGAAAGGTTCAGAAGGAAGCTCAAAAATGAACTTTTTCAAAGTTTAAAAAAAGGAATTAGAAGGTCCTAAAATAGAATAGAATGTTCAATAGAATGTCTTAGGAGTCTGTGTTCAGATATAAAAGAGTTCAATTCAGTCTGCATATATGATTTTAAAAATTGATCCACCGGAAATATTGAAGTAAAATGTCACGTTTGAATACATGTTTATTTTCTAATGAATATTGTGGAATTCCCAAAAAAAACTGAAATTAGTGGGTCATTTTCAGTTGACGACTTGGATGTCAATACCAAATACAACATTTCAGAAAAACTACTAATTTAAGGACGTTCAAGAAAAGAATTGTGTTCTGGTAGCTTCATCTGGGCTCATCACAGATGTTGCTTTGGTTACTATTGGAAACCTCCGCTTACTTGCTGTCATCCAAACCATCCCCACCAGGGTAGGAATGGGAAGAGAAAAAAACAGTAATCAACTAGACCTGCAAGTATGGAGCAATACAGATTCTTAAATAAAAAGGGCAGATTTCCAATGCTTGGTCCGTTATGCATGACTCAGACTGGAGACAACTAAAACATTAAGGAAATTGACAGTTCTTTGGAGAGTGTAGATGACAACATAAATGACAATGAGTGTACTGAAAGGTTTCAACCATTTCGACCAGACACAATTTCCACTGCACAATTGGAAAGATCGGATGAAGCAAATAAGGCACTTCCACATGCGCTTGAAATGAGTCCAACCTGGACACTCACACGGTAGAGTGTTGATGATTTAGCTGATAACTCCTTGAAAACAATCAGGAGAAAGTACAAAAAAGCAAAATGTGCTCTAAAAGATCGATTTGCACAAGCTGTGGCACCAGGACAAGAGCGTGACTTTAAAAGTGTCTTATCAGACATTGAAGATTCTAATGATGATATATCAGAAGAACTAGCTTTCATGATAAGAATTTATGATGCTAGTGATAAGGTAGGCAAAGCAGTGGTTTTGTCTCTAATTGCAAGAGATTATTCAAAATAAGAGTTGATGACACATTTTGGTTGCTCAAAAAGAAAAGTAGATGATACAAGGAGTTTGGATGCTGTTAGTAAAGGAGTGAAATTACCAGAACCAAAGCAACAAACTAGAAATAAATTGAACATTGTTAAATGTGAACATTTTTTAGATTTTGTTTTTTACAGTGGCTTATTACAGGATGTGGTTTATTACAGGATGTGGCATATGGAGTAACAACGATCCGATATTCTAAAGGTATGTCCTAAAAGCTACCACATGCTGTTATCAATGCAAGATTCAAACATGTTATAGCCTACTACAAGCAATTCTCTGCAGCTTCTCAATTTAATCCGTTGTCTGAAAGCTCCTTATATCGTATTTTGAAAGCATTGAAGCCTTCACAACGTAAAAGTTTAGCTGGACTGGATGATATAACAGCTGATGGTCTTGATGGAATAAGTATGCTAGAGTCTATCGTTAATCAAAATTTTAAAAGGAAAAAAAAAATCTCCTTGCAGCTTTAGAGAAAGGCAAACGGTATTTGAAGTTTGGTTTCCATCAGCATTGTCTAGACCATTCAACATGTCCATCTCGTTGCATTGCATTAGCTTTGTCTGATCGAAACAATACTTTACTTTCCAAAGATCTAATTTGCTTTGGTGATCATGAAGATACTTAGAGTGTCACAGTTTGATGATGTTCCAGGCAAAAATTTCAGGTACGATTTCAACATTGCAAAATCAAACAGTATAAAATGGATACAACACAGAATAAAGCCAAAATTGACTGTAGGGAACGGAGCAGCAATATAATGGCATTATGGGATACGTGATTATTGTCAAAAAGTGTTACCTATGCAATTTCGTGAAGGTCAGTGTAATTACTTTGAAAAAAAAGGAATGACTCTGCATGTTGATCTTTTTCTTACAAAGTGTGAAACTACTGGTAGAATCACAAAGTCAAGCTACTTCACCACTGCGTTTAGAGTGACCAGGATATCCTAGATTCACTAAGTATTGCTGATCATGTTTTGAATCAGTTTTCTAAAGATTATCCTCAAGTGTTTGAGTTGTATGGTAAAAGTGATAACGCTGCCAGCTACCATGGTCATGCATATCCTGAAAGCATTTGCAAGATTTGTAAGTGGAAAAACATCAATCTTAGAAGACTTGACTACAATGAACCACAGAAAGGGAAAGATCAATGTGACAGAGATTTAGCTGTTGCTAAAAATGCCATGCGTTGTTACATTGATAAAGGTAACAATATCCTAGTTGCAGAAGTACTTATAATGCACTCTTCAAGTCAACCTTGAAGAATACGAAAGTATCAGTAGTTAGTTTTGACAAAACACAGGCTTGTGTGGAGACATCAAAAGTACCTAATATATCATTGTATCATTTCTTCGAATTTTTGAGAAATAAAATGAAAATTACAATGTTGGTTCTGGTATTCTAAAACCCTACACAGAAAGTAGAAAATTCTTCTCAGGTAATTTCATTAATTTACACTTTTATTTAATTTATATTTTTTTTCAGGTACCAGTTATCAGGAACCCTGAAGCAATAAATTTATAAATCTTTTCTATATCAGTGTTATCCTGTATCCAAATCAGGATTGATATTATATTATTTGATATTACTGTTTTTATATAAAGGTGTTAAAGTATTGAAGGATTTTACACAATGTAACGGAATACCTACTAACTTTGCCAAGTTGAAAGAAAGACCTGATAGGCACTTATGCAATGTCATATTTTGCAAAGAAATCGAATGTGTTGAAACATTTGTGACCTACGAGAAAATGGAAGAGCATATGGTTCAAGGTATGCATAGATGGAGCACGTCAACAACTTCAATGGATAAGGTGAAACAATCCTATTCCAGTTGAAGGATAACATCTGCTGCTACACATTTCTTCAATTCTTCATCAACACCGAAACCTTCAACTTCTTCCAACAACAAGTCTTACCTGGCAATGTTTGGTAATAAAGGTTGGGCAATACCAGTACGATCAAACTTCAGGTTCAATACCAAATAAAAATCATTTTTGTTTAACCTTTTTGAACAAGGAGAAGTCACTGGAAGTCCAGAAGAAGCTGAAATAAAGATGAGGCACAGCTTTAAGTCTAAAGATTATTGTTCTGTCAAACAAATAAGATCTTTGTTCTACCAGTGGAGTAAGCAAGTGAGAGAAGGAAATTTGGTAGACATATCAGAACAGATAAAGACTGGATCAGATCAAAAAATGCAAAGTGTTAGTTCAGATGATGTTACTTCAAATGAGTCAGAGCCAACAACCAACATCAAAAACATTTGTGAATCACTGAATCAACAAATAGAAGGTTTGCATATTATTTTCAACTTCAGTTTTCAGAAGAAGAAATAAATGTATTTGTATCTCCATTGCAATACTTAGGACACAGGAGAACTACCGGCCGATGCTGAACGCGAGTGGTGCAAGAAGGAATCTCAATATTATTTGGATTCAGAAGATATTCTATACCATATCAGTTTACGTCAAGGTCAGGAGGTTGGCCAACTCTTAGTGTCTACTCTGTTTCGTCTTGATTTGCTTGCGTGGTGTCACGATCATCCAAGTTCGGGTCATTTAGGCACGCAGAAAACTTATGAACGGTTACGAGGTATTGCTACTGGCGTGGTATGTTCGCGGACACTAAGCGATGGGTCAAGTCTTGCGTAGCTTGCGCGCAATGAAAGAACCCTACTCATCCCACGCATGCAACGCTTTTACCCATACCGATTTTTGGACCGTGGGAAATAGTGATGGGTAACTTGTTTACGAAATATGTTGAGGCTGTAGCAGTGGCGACGATCGACACGGCAGTTATAGCGCAAGTGCTCATTGATAACGTAATTTTTAGGCACGGACCCCCACAAAAATTCTTGTCTGATCAAGGCATGAATTTTACATTTAAACTGATTGATGCAAGAAGTCTACCGGCTCGTCGAGCGCATAAACGGTATCATTAGCCAAACACTGTTTATGTACGTTAGTTCTATGCAAAGAGATTGGGATGTGCATCTCCCTGCGGTTATCGATGCTTATAACAGCAGTGTGTCCGAAAGGACGGTTGAAATCATTTTTTACCTCACATATGGTCGGGAGCCACAATTGATTCCAAACGTGGAGCTATTGCCACAAAACGTTTGGTCGGTTTTGGTTGATGTCCATCGCCAGAGGTTTGTGTCGCAACTCCGCACGGCTCGCAATTTAGCAAAACAACACATACAGCGATCACAGGTAAAAACGAAATTGAAGTACGACTCTACGGCTAATGATCATTCTTTCATGGTGGGACAAAAGGTTTGGATCTACAACCCTGCTGTAAAAACGGGTTTGGTGAAGAAGCTTAGTTGGGCACGGTCCATTTCGATTGATAGAACGTGTGACACTTGTTTCCTTCCGAGTCACCAATGCAGCTGGAAAAAGTTAAAAGGGACGGTTCATGTCATTCGCATGAAGAAGTATTATACTCCTGACATGCAATCCACTGCATCAATTGACTTCGAGATTGATCCGATGGGCACTATTAAAGCACCCCTTGAAACTGAGGATGTTATGGAAGAACAGTTCCTGCCGGATAGTGAGGAGGAGGCTAATGTCGAACTGGAACAGCGTAAATTGGTGGACCAGGACGTGCTGCTAGCAGGCGAAACTGAAGTTCCTGTGAGGGACACAGAAAGTACGCCCCATAACGACAAAATCCAGAAGAACAATGAGTTGGGTGACAACACCGCAGCCAACATCACTACCTTCGGGATTGAAGGAGGATTAGGGCAAGATATGTATTCATTGGATACGAAAAATGAAAAACAGAGAGAAAGAAACAATTCTTTTGATAAAATGGAAGGACTTCGACGAAGACAACACGTGGGAGCCAGAACAGAATGTAGACCCCTCTATTGGTCAAACATTTTCCTGCCCAGGGAGTCCCTACCAACTCTGTCTCTGCCGTGCCAATGGTAAAGCACATCTGTGGACGTGGTCGGCTTTCGAAGTGCCTTCTTTTCTCACGTGGATGCTGGCAATTCTACTTGTAGGCATTAGCCAGGTCGTAGGTAATCAAGCAGGCCTGGATTTGGAGACCTTATATGACAAAAAACTACGCCGCTTGGGAATTTTAAATTTCCTGCACTAACGGAGTGCGGTCATAAGATGCACACAATTGCGGATCCCGTCACCACCTACTCCGCTGAGATTTTCAGATATGCGCCTAACATAACGTACTTGTTCATATATCATTGCACAAAGAAATAGTTTCACTAACGCAAAGAGTCTATCCGTAAAAAAAAGGCAGTGGTTGACCCGAAAGCGTGTCTTTCCTTTGTAATTAATGAAACTGAGACGGGTCGGTTCAATGAAATTCAGGAAGGTTATTGGAAAACAAGAATATCTTATTCATATAGTTGTTGCTTTGGTGACTGAATGAAATTTAGCTATACCGTTCTAGAAGTACAACGCTATCCTGCGCAGATTGTTGGACGTGCAAAGTATATTGACATCCTCAAAGCGCTTTAATTGTAGAATCAAAAGTGAACTGCACTCTGCGACCTCTTTTTCAACTGTTGCAGTTTGGTAACTATTGCAGTAGTGACAGAAGTACGAGTTAACGCCTGGCAATTCTTCGCTCTCCAAAAAGTTATCTACTGACGATTGTAAAGTCGATGTCAAGGGCAGTTGAAGATTTGCTCAGAGGTGCTAATATTATTGCAAGTAGTACAGATTTTCACACGAATGTTGAATAATCTACCAAACCAACCTTTTTATACATCTTTTTAAAGTCACATCCCTTTTTACCACCTTTTTATTAAGCTTGTCAACCCTTTTGGGCCGGACTTTAATTTCATTAACCAATCAGAAAACGTATTCGTTTCACGTGTTTACGCAACCTGGCGTTAATTTTAGGCCGGGGCTTCCACGAGTTCACCAGAATATCGCAACCACGAGGAAGGATTGGTTTTTTTACATTGCTTTTACACACTTAATCTTTTCCCATTTTCTTTGAAGCACTTAACTACACATACACCTAACCCTAACACTAAGGTTTCACCCCTTTATATTTCTCATGATAGCTGCTCATCACATAACTGTATAGGAATATAATAAATATATTATCACGTTCTCTAAAACCAATTTTAAGATTTTAGCTTAGAATGCAGATTTCGAGGCAGCATTCTACTGAAGCTAGCTAGTTAGCTATAACTAGCCGTATTTATTCCTATTTTTTAAAGTTGTTATTCAGTTTGGTATATCAATATTTATTTTTATGTTGGGGTTGTGGCTATCTAGCTCTGGCTAAAAAGTGAAAGTAGCCAAATGCAGTTTTTAGCTAGCTACTGGAAATTTCTTATTTAATAATTTTTATGATGCTAAATATAGTTATGTAACTACACATTTTGTTACTGTCATGAAAACTTATTCAGCAAAGTAATTTTTTTTTACCTGGACAGAGCAACGGTGGGCTGTTTCCTGTGTTTTTTTTATTTAAACTGTTGTGATAGAGGTTTGTTGAAAAATAGTATTATGCCTATTACTCAAGTGGGATCGACAAATTGTCAAGCCCCCTTGCTATGCTTCTTATAGGTTCCCAAGAACGAGAGAGGAGTGAGCAAACTCCAAGATTACGGTAAAGCTGACCAAACAAGGTTCAGCTGGGGTAAATATAAACCGCTAGGGAAAGATTCCCTCCCCCATTTAATTCGTGGATAAGAACAAGCTAACTTCTAGCAAAAAAAAGTATGTAAGCCGAGGAATTGTTAAGGTGGGAAGAACACACCTCGGAAATAGAGCAGTCGTCACACTTAAGCCAGGTGTTTTGCTGTTTTTTGATAAATGCCCAGTAATGCCCGGCTTTCAATGTACCAGAATGGTTGATGGTTGCAACTAAGTGGTAGTTGTTATTGAACGATACGTCATCGGTTGGGTGGGATGGATCTTTTAAAACCTGATGTTTCATGGGAAGGCAGTTAACTACCACGTTGTCTTTGAATGTTGACCCATTTATCCATGAGTATCTCATTAACTGTACAATAAGAAAATTACCACAGTTAGAAATCTCAGTCTCAATAGTGCTCTCCTGATGTATCAAACACTGGGGACAAAACCATTTGTCACCACCAAGAAGCAGTTGTGGTTGTAAAAGTGTGTTGAAACCGTCTGGTATTGACTTGCACATAGGTAAAGTAAGTATGGTTTCCTTTTGTTCCCTTGAAGATGCAAAAAAGCAGGAGTTACATGACGTTGTTGTTATAGAGAGAAGATTGTCAACCACAGGGGATGACCCAATCAGCTCGTCAATAACTGCCTGTAGAATTTCTGGAACATCCTGCTGAGAATTAAAATAAAAATCTTTTTTATCAAGTGCCTGCATTTTGTTTCGCAAAGCCCGTAGGAAATTTGAGGGGTCGATTGGTGAGTTGGAACGCTTAATGAGCGACATAATTAAGGAAATGGACTTGACTAGTGGTGATAAAAAGGTGGATTCAGATGGCAATTGAGACCAGAGTCTCGGAAAGAATGTTAATACTTGCAGGATAGAGTTTGCATAACACGTATTACCTTTATTTATTATGCCGACCTGAACCTTACTTACTTTTCCTTCATTTACTGATGGTTTAGGCTTGGAAATGGTGGTCGGAGATGGGTTACTGTTTGGTGGCTTCCCTGGCGAATGTAATGCATGTGGCGGGCAACTCTTCTGCATTGAAGATGGTGATGGACTGCTGCGCAAGAGATCCTGGGACCAATGCAGTGAATCTCTGGCAATCCAAATGCAGAAGGAGGCTTTCATGCTTCAGTCACCCAGCTTACGTGCAGTCAAGAATGCAGATTTAGTGGAAAAACCAAGATTTTTTAGGCAACACGTAACAGATCTGGAAGGGTAACCTCTCGCACCAAACTCGATGGCAAAAAAACGATGGGACCACCCATTACTACGGAATATTTCAACCAAGGGGGAGTACTTCGACAGTTTTATGGAGTGCCATGACACCATATTCTCCTCGCATGGACAGGTCAGTTGAATAAGCAGTTGGAATATATTACCATATGTGGTCTTAGAGCAGTAATAGCTATATGCCCTGGGAAAACAAACCCGTCACTCAAATCAGACAAGATTACCCAGTCGTCAGCAAGGTGTAAAAGACCTGTTGGATTGGATCTTTTGCCTGAGGTACGAGTGCCTGCTTTGACAAAGGGTATCATTTGAAAGTTTTTCCCAGAAGATGGTGCGATGTTAGACCGGAACTCTTTTAGGTTTGACAAAAGCTCCTGAAGGACTGAGTCGTGCCTAAAAGTGAACCTGCTTTGTGAAAGGGCAATCTTACAAGCACCTAAGACATGAGCCGTTGTGCATATCTGTTTATTACATAAGGAGCAGCTTGATTCGGTGGAAATCTTCCAGCGCTTAAGATTACTAGGAGAGGGAAGAACGTCAAAAGTAGAGGCCAGGCAGAAAGAGAGCAAGTTCGGGGACATGGCTAGAATGGAATTTCACGACAGGTCATTTTTGATGTAGTTTTCCCATCGGGACCACTGTCCTTGAACTTGCAACTTTAAGGCTCTACCCATGTGTGTCTCCTCATCGATGTCTTTTGCGGTTTCTGAAATAAGTTTTCGATATGCGTGACACTGCCGGAACTCTGACACCTTTGCCCATACCCAAACCTGCCCTGACAAACTGGGGAGTGCCCATTGCAGATTTCACAGCTAGTTCTGCTTCAGCTGTTTTTACAGCACCCTCTACTTTCCACAAACCTGATTTTAAGGTCGGAGCACTGTTGGACACTAAAGGATATTTCGAATCTCTTAAGAGTAAATGACCACTGATTTTGGAACGCTTTAATAGCGGTGTTAAGCTTTTAATAGGCATTGGACAAGGAGAGCATGAGCTATACAAACAAATGCTTGTGGTAGAGGAGTGAAGGGATAGCCACTTCCTAATGAAAAATGATGTCTTTTTCTCCAACTTTGTAACCCAAGATACAGGGACTTCATAAATGAGGATTGGCCATTGGATTCTAGGAATACGAAGGTTTTGCAAAATCGAAAGTTTTTGGCTGCCTTTGAAACAAGAATTATTAATGATTGTAAGACCAACTGATAGCTTACTGTCAAGCTCGTCAATAGATTTCGAATCAGAGATAGAACCATCAATAATGCGACCCAGAAACCGAACCGGTGATGAATGAATTGAAGGGATATACGAAGAGAAGTCAGTTGGTGTTGATGGCTCAGACACACAAAATGGTGTGGAATTTAAAGTCCTACCCTTTACAAGTAATATACTCCTTGACTTACGAGGGCAAAATGACATGCCAGCCCATTTCAAAGCGGTGGTGCATCTGGAAATGAGATTCTGTGCACCGGAGACAGAAGATGACATTAGATTGATGTCATCCATAAAAGCTCTAACCAGTGGCAGGGATACATTTTTGCAAGACATGAAATTTGGGGCTGGTGCTAGGACAGTGTATTCAAGTATGATGTTGTAAAAACAAAATAATAGAGAGGGTGCAACCAGGAAAAATACCACGCATATGACGGTGCCAGTTGGTGGGTGAGGATGGAGAAAACGATTTGCTGTAAATGCCAATGTAATAGTTTTTAAGAAACAATATCCAATTTTGGGGAACACTGTATCTTTGTAGTGCAAAGAAAATTAACCGATGTGGTATTGACGGATATGCATTTGCAATGTCCAACCATATGGAAGCGAGATCACCCTTATTGGTACGGGCTTCTTTAAGAGCTGACCATACCATGGACATGTGCTCCCAGCACCCTGGAACCTTTTGCACTGACATTTTTATAAATTTGTTGTTGTGGATAATGTGGGCCTCTAATCGCCTAAATACGAGGCTAAATAAAAGCTTTCCTTCGACATTTAATAATGCGATAGACCGGTAATCTTTAATATTAGACTCCATAGGAGTTTTGGATTTAGGAATAAAAATTTCACGAGCACAACGCCATTAAACAGGGACAACACAATTTTTTAAACAAGACTTAAAAACATTAAACAATATATTATTTGCACGTGGACATTTTTTATAAACTTTGTAAGGTATTGCATTAATACCTGGGGAAGAAGCGTTACGACGTGTTGCAAGAACCTTAAGAAAATCTTCATATTTTAAAGGAGATGACGGAAAAGACTTTGAAAGGGATGGAGTTTGAGGTAATCTATCTAAATTTCCCAACTGTACATCATAAAACTCGTCTCTACTCGGGCTACTTAAGGCCAGTCCTTTTTTATTTCAGGGTCATTTTCAATAAATTAAGTTATAAAGGTTGTGGCATAATTTATTGGCTACCATATCATTACATGAATAGTAAAACGCAGAATTCAACTTTTGTGAAAAATTTTGATGACGTCATATGCCATAAACGCGCTTTACCCGCAGTTTTTTTCAAGCATTTTTCTGCGCCATTAAAGGGACTTTAATTTCGCGGGAAGTAGCATAAAAGCAAGTCTTGGAATGGAGTGTCTTTCGAATACTCTGTATCAAATTGAAATATTTACCTCCCGCGAAGATATGACGTAATCAATTTCAAAAAATAACTTTAGATTTAGTAGAATGCGCGTTTTCGACATTTTGGCGATTTATATAAACTTACGACAGGGTTATCCTGTAAATAGACCACGTAAGACGCGCTTTTACACCCTTTGTCGCAAAAATTGTAGTTGTTCAATGACGCGGAAAACCGCTTGAAAAAAAGCGCAGTAAAAGCGCGTTTTTGGCATATGACGTCATCTAAATTTTTCGGAAAAATTGAATTCTGCGTTTTACTATTCATATAATGATATGGTGGCCAATAAATTATGCCAGATTCTTTATAACTTGAGATGTTGAAAATGACCCTCGAATAAAAAAGGACTGGCCTTAAGTAGCCCAAGTAACAGACTGGGATTTGTACGCGTCTAAAGTGTCTTGGTCAACGTTCAAACTGATTTGACACTTTGGGTCAAGCAGATCCTTGCCTGTTTTATAAGGGTTGTTTCTAAAATTTGATTGAGCTATCTTGAAGTTATAACGTTTTCTTCTAGTCCTTTCTGCGAGACGCAAGAGGGTAATTTTACCTTTTACGTTGGTGAGGAGATGTTGTAATTCTTTCCTCTGCAAATAATTAGGACAGGAGTGTATTTGGGAAACAAAGGAATTCTTTTCTTTGATGAGATTAATCCAATGGGTAGTTCTACGGCTTTTCCCCGACAGGATTCGGCCACCTTTGCCTATGGGATGGCCAAAAATATTTGCACCTTCATTGTAAATAGTTTCTTCGAGAAGGTTGACCTTTTCAGATAACGACTTACAACATCGAAGTTTGTTGGAAAGTATATTGGAGACCGTATTATCTAATTCAGACCAACGATTGTCATCCATTTTACCTCAAAAAATTGGAGTTTTTAATTGCAAGTTATTCAGGTATTTCTCCCTGTGCGCCAGGACTTGTGACCCTGGCTGTAGCTTTCCACATGTGTTACGGAGCTCCAACACTCAGCCTTACACAGATAATTATTGCTGTGGAACTGCCTAATGACAGTGCCAACCTGTCATAACTGGGGTAATATGCGTGGGCGTAACACCACAAAGACCAGATAAGAAAATCTACCCCCCTAAAATAACTAAGGGCAGCAAGATCGTCAATCCTAAGAGCAAAGTGAGCAAACTTTGCCTCCCTACTAGACTGGGGTAATAATCAAGATAGTTATCAAAATACACGAACCATCGGTCCAAAAGACTCATATTTTTACTGGCGCATGAAATGCGAACAGCTATGATGGAACAAGTTAGTTGATAAGGTTTAAGATACTTCCTTTCAAAATGTTATTTTTACTTTTTTAGAACAAGACTTGGGAAGTGATGAAGAATCTTTCGCGGAACATATTACCCTTCATTATTTTCCTTTGAAAGATGAAAGAGAAGAGGAGGCAGCAGCAGAAGAAGAGAACGACAACCTACAAATACATCTCGAGGAGGAAGAAGAAGAAGAAAACGTCTGGACGCGAACTGTTAACCTAGGAGATTCCAGTTCTTATTATTATTATTCTTCCTCTTCCTCCTCTTCTTCTACTTCTTCCTCTAGTTGTGAGGAACCTGCAAGCAAGAAAAGAAAACTATGTTAAACAATGTCTTATTTATTTTGAAGGTGCCGTGCGGGGATAGTATCTTTTATATTATAGCAAGTTTAAGCATGTTGCCAAGTGTCAAGAGCAAGCATTATAATCTCAAACAGCATATTCGGTTCTCTACTATTGCAAATATCAAGAACTATAACAGTTTTATTATTTATAAACAGTTGTGCGTTTAAATTATGCCACTAAAATAAAGATAAAGGATAGCTGTGCTATGATAGAAAATTTCTGTAACAAAACCATACAAGTACGCCAGCCTTAGCCTAATTTCTGTGTAAGATAACTAATAATGTTAATGTCTGTTATATTCTCCTCTAAAAGACTTGTCTATTTAATAACACAGGATTTTTAAGGTAATCTCAATCAAGTCTTTGCTTTTTAGAGAAGTAATAAAGATGTCTGATAGTTACAGAAGAATTTGCAAATCCTGCAATGACGTTTTCGTGGGATTAGACGAGGACAGAGAGTGCCCCAAATGTGTCATTGCCAATTTTGGAACCTTCTGCGTGAAACAAGCGCAAAGAGTATCATCAGAGGCAGAGCAAGCTGCCCTGATAAGATCAATGAAGTTAGCCGTTAGAAACGTAGCGACGCACGCCAACCAAGCTCCTGAGAACGACGGTGAAGACGATGAAGATAGTGAGGATGAAGAATCTGATGATTCTTCAGTTGATTCGTCGTTCGTGCCGGACACACTGAACAAGACCAACGCAGCAAAAACCCTCTGCAGACGTGTTCGTAGTGAAGCAGCCGGTGCAAAAGCTGTTTCGAAATCTGGACCACAACAAGTGGTAATGTTGAATATATTATTTTCATTATTCTGTTCAGTATTTCTTATGAAACGTTTATCATGTCTTGAAGATTAGTATGCTTACTTACTGCCTACTAAACTACCATGTTTCAGACATGATAAAGAACTGGTAGGTTAAATATAACTCGATTTGTGTGGGTTGAAGGTATTTCTCTATACTTAAATTTAAACATATTCTTGCAAAAAGACACACTTGATGTATGGATCTATAAATGAATGCAGTTTATTTAAACTTAAACATATACTTGTGAAAGAAAAACAGACTTAATGTATGGATTAATAAATAAAGACAATTACTTTTTAGCAATCACAACCTGGTGAAAAAGAAAGCACATTTAACTTGCCAACTAAAACAGCGGACAAGGGAACAAAGGTCAGTTGATCTTCCCACGTTCCTTTTAATATTGTTTTAAATTCTTACCATTTCATCACATTTTTATCATTTTAGAAAAATCGTCTTGGGTTGATAGGCAATATTAACTGCCCAAAAAATTACCATCAAAAGTGGCCACTTAAATATGAATGGAAGAATAAAGACCTTAGCGAAAAGGACAGAGAACACTTAGAATATTTGTTAGGAAGAAGAAAACAATGCATTGAAAGAAAACTTGTAGCATTGTTCGATGACGTAGACTTCGTGAAAATGGTACCTAAGGCTAATGGCAAGCCGAGGTAAATGAGTATTGTTCTTCCTTATCTTTTGGATCACCTGGATTTAAACTGTTATGTTTTGACAATGTAAGTTACTTTAAGTTATACAATATTTTGCACCGCGAAATTGTTCTTTAGATACCGCATCAACTGTCCCGTACTGGGTTGTACCCATGTCGGGCTAGATATTGACCGTCACTTAATGTCACTTAAGGATCATGGGTGGGACTCAACTAATGCTAAATTGTTCCGTTCGTTTTGTGTAAGAAAATATGTCCACATCACAACAGTGATATGTGCTGGGGTAGGAAATTTGCTTATGTAGGGTATCAATTTTCACCATGTTGTAATATATCTATGTAAGTTACAAACAAAGTTTGAACTGCATATTGTAGTTAATGCTTTAAATTTTTTTATCATTCAGCTGCCGACTCCATTCATATGTAAAGAATGCATGCTTGTGCAGCGGCGTTTGGACGATCATATCAGGAAATTTCATAACATCAAAGCTGACAGAGAGGAATTTAGAAACAGAATGCAGGAAGGGAAGGCGTTTACAAAAAGCTACATTCGCCGATTGAAAGGCCAAGACGATCCCGATGCTGGAAGAGCGAATGCAGGTGATAACGTTGAAAAACAAGGTGAACATTACGATTCAGATATAATTAGTATTTACATATATTTCACAAACCTTTTCCTTTCTACATTTTGTTCATCAGTGTACAACTTTGTGGCTGAATGTATATTATCTTTTTAATCATAATTACACCAAAAGCAGTGGAAAGAGCTACGTCTCAAGCAATGTCAACACCACAACGTGGACAAAAAAGACCGCTCGTGGAAAAAGAATCCCATTCCAAAAGACTACACCGAACGCGTCTCACAATGACGCCTCTGTCAACACCGAAGCGGGAAGAACAAAAGATCCTGAAACACGACAGGAAGCAGTTCGGTAAGTTCGTAATGTAAAGCTGTACACAATATTTTTATTTCATTTTTCATGGTAATAATGTTTTCTTGTTCGCCTTTTCTCTAATTAGGAATTGAGAAGGAGAGTTTTGAGAACTTTTCTTTTCGTTCTTTTTTTCTAACATTCTCATAATTTTATATATATTATTTAAAACAAAAAACAATTTTTGGCTCTTTATTTACTTTGTTTATTTTTGTTTTAACAGGTCAGTCGTTGATAACAGTGCAGATATATTATATCATACTGAAGATGTAAACCTGTATAAATATGATTAATAATAATAATAATAATAATAATAATATACACGGACTCCTTTGTCGTGAATGGACTCGTTAACGGACTCCTTTGACGATCCCGTGGACTCCATTGACGATCCCGCGGACTCCGTGGACTCCATTGACCGTTTTTGGACTCCATTGACTGTTAATGGACTCCTTTGTACATAGAGTTCGTCTGCCGTAAAGCAAGCCATAATAACAACGTGCCGTACAAGATGGTGCACAGCAGGCGATGGTGTTTGTTTGTGAAAGACAAGTTGTTTTTAACTTTTTTTACTTTCTTGCTGTTTTAATGTTTTAGGTAAAAGCAAGCACTATAGCTAATTTTAGCTACTTACTTGGTAGCTTGAAATGCCTCGACCTTGGTATATAATTGTTAGGTTTAAATCATCTATAGTATACTAGCTATATGGCTAGCCTAGCTACTTGATATATCAGAATTTTGAGTTTTCTTCAATTAGCTAGCTGGTTATGTAAAGGTTAGTAACATCCACTAAATAGCTCTGTAGTTGAAAGTAGGGTAGCGTTGTGAGTCATGGTTTGCATATATGTTAGCTAGCTAACTGTTTTAGAAAAGTTTGTTCTAAAAGTCTTTAGCTAAAGCTAGCTAGGCGTATTATTTCAAAAAAAGCTTAACTTTGAAATTTATCAACCTACACAATATTTAAGAAAATATCTATATATTTTGCATGATTTGCATTTATAAGAATGTACCAAGGTTATAAAACAGCTTAAGCAAGTTTAAATTAGATTGCAGCCATGAATGTTCCCTCTGAGAAAGCATTCAAGTAAGTATATATAGCTACTAGCTACCACACCACGGTAGGATAAAGCTAAAACTTTTATGTAAAACCTGACTATTTTAGCTCAATTTTTTTTCAAAATGGGCTTTCAAATAACTAAATGAATTCCACGTTAAGTCACCATAGATGCAGATGATGGACAAATTTCATTTTTTTCATTTTTGAATTGCTTTTTATAATGCAAAGTTTCTTATAGATGAGTTGCGGCTTGACGTAATGTTTTGATTTTGCATCGAGAACAATGGACATGTGCACAGGCAAAAAATATAAACATCAGACCGTGACGATTGAAAATATTGTGTTTAAAAAAAAATGATGCTAAAATTGGTAATGTCTGCTCTTAACAGAGAAGATAATAGTTGAGAAAAGACAACTCCAATTCATTTTCAACCATTTGGCATTCAGTTCAGGCGGTCGAATTCAAGTATGTGTTAGCCTTCGTTCTAATCTATCTGCTGTTACCAAAAAGAGTTTCAAGTCCCTATTCAAGCCTTTGACGAGAAATGAAAAAGTTCAAGTTACATTCTTATCTACCGATAAGCAGAAAGACGGAGTAAATTGTGGTTAGTTTGCACTCGCATTTGCCAGTTTTATTCTAGATGGGCGGTCACCTAGTGACTACATTTTCAAGGTGGATGAAATGAGGAATCGTTTCATTCATTGCTTGAACGAATGGAATTTATTACCTTTCCCAGCCTCCGAAAGGGCGACAACGGGCAAAGTTCGAATCGTAACAATTTGAAAAATAAAAAAGTGAACATTTTTTGTAGATCTTAGGGACTTTTATACTTTGAAGTTTATTTTATCATTTTTTTAACCATAGATTTTTGTTTAGCCTTAAGTTTTGGAAATTTCATTTTCGAAAAGAATTTTTTTTCAAAGAAAGAGAAAAAAAGAGGTTTCATTTATATGGTCATCGTCCTTGAAGATTAAGTTTTTGGTAACTTATTCAAAAAAACCTTTAACCAAAGAAAAGATATGCGAATCAGACTAAGAATTTCGTCCCCACTTGAAAAAAGTCGATTACCGATACCATTGAAAAACATCAACAATTTTTTATCCCCATAGAAAGTTCCAGCTCGCTACTTTTTCGAACACAGAACAATTATTCTCAGTCAAAGAAATTCAGATTTTGCAATTATTTTATCCCCATTGACGAAAGAACAAGGTCACTGACTGGGTTTACTATGTCATAAACTATTGGGAATATTGCATTGAGGCTTTTTCATTAAATCATGATACCTTAAGTGTATATTTATATTCTTGTGTGCTCTACTCTTGTGTTCATAATTGCAGGGGGTCTAATTGCAATCAAAATTCTTATAAAAAAATAAAATTCATTCTGGTTTTACAGAGTCCTAATTACCCTCCTAGATCCTAATTTACCGGAAAATTAAAACCCGAAAAGTTTATATTTCCCGGAAAATTAGGACTTAAAAAGCCTTAATTTCACGGGTCTAAATTTACCGCGACACCGGGTCGGTCCCACAAAGTTTTCAGATTGCTTTTGGTTTAACTTTGCTCGGTATACTATTTTATAAGAGCCTCTGTGTATTAATAACAAACTGTTCGTGCTATCTAGGCGGAGAGTGTTTACTGTGCATTTGTTATAAAAAATATTTCAAAATTATTTCAAAAGTCTTATTTCATTGCTGATATTGTTTTTGTTGTATTTTAAACTGCTTTTTCTTCTAACTACCTAAAGTTTTAACTTTTCTAATTGTTTTTTCAATTTTATTTTTCTTTAGCAATTCCTTTCAGATATATTAACATCGAACTCATCGGGCACCAATTTTTGCGGAATTTTTCTTGTGTACATTTTTCAGAAATTTGTCAAATTAATTTTTGTGGATGTTGAAGAATTCGTAATTTTAGTAGAATCTAAATTATTTCAAAAGCGATGGGGAAAGAGTGCACAATCGTCCTTCATTCTTCCTTTCCTCAAATGATTTTGAGTAATAAACAAACAAACACTTTACTGTTTTTGACATTTAGCTTTTAATTAATGTAGTAGTCTATTTTGTAAAATGTTGGTCTCACGGGGATTGCCATAGTAGCCCGTTTATGCCCTGGGTAGACCCTAGTTACCCAACCTAATCCGAAGCGATTTTGCTTTCTATATATCACTAAATCAAAAAAATAACATGCAAGGTCAACCTCGATCTCAGGGTGTTTTGTATCTTTTTGACACGGGGACGGCGATACAAACATCGTATCGCCGTCCCAGATGTCAGGAAGATACAATATGTCCTGGGAATGAGGTTGATACAAAGTTTAAAACGTTGCAAGGAAGGTAAAGTGACAGGTGTTGATTGTTGATTCTATACAACGTTTCATTTTTCTCCTTTAGCACCAGTGCTAAAACTACGATTCTTCTCGATGAAAACATTTTGGAAAACAAGTAAGGATAATTGATTCTGTTTCATTTCATATTTTAGAATTACAAGCTATAAAACAACACAGGGAAGAAATTTTACACTGTTTACTTTTACATTGTTTTATTATAGTTCTATCAGCAATGCAAATCGAAACGTTTATAAAATCGCAGACAAAACGTAAAGCAAATTTCGTGCTCTAAAAGAATTTTCCATAGCTAACAATTAATTAGAAATATGCCTGCTCTTGTGTGCATGGCAAATTGATTATTCAAGATACTTCAAGGGGGGGTTATTTTTGCGAATATTCTTTTTCGGTAATGAAAAAGTGTTTGATATTACAAAATGTTTCTATCATTATAGCTCCGTCGATAATTCTCAAATTACAAAGAAAGAAAAGATTGTAGAGGAAAGGTAAATATTAATAGTGAACACAGCTGTGAACGGTATGCCCGTCTGCATTCTTAAGCAATGTATGTCACGTATTGTTTTGAGGAAGTGAGATGTCAATGTCCTATACTGTGTTTAGTTCTTCAAACAACAATGACAGAATTGAAATTAACCCAATTGAAATTCACCCAAACGTATGTTTAATGGAAAAGAGGTAGAGTTGGCCGTTGTATTTTTTTTTCAAAGAAGTGTGCGATATCACAACGATTTCGTACCATATTATAGCTCCGTCGATAATACTCAAATAGCCAAAACAGAAAAGATTGTGGAGGAAAAGTAAGTATTAATAGTGAACACAGCTGTGAACGGTATGCCCGTCTGCATTCTTTAAAGCAATTTATGTCACGTATTGTTTTGAGGAAGTGAGATGTCAATGTCCTATATTCTGTGTTTAGTTCTCCAAACAATAATGACAGAATTGAAATTAACCCAATTGAAATTCACCCAAACGTATGTTTAATGGAAAAGAGGTAGAGTTTGCCGTTGTATTTTTTTTTTCAAGGAAGTGTGCGATATCACAACGATTTCGTACCATATTATAGCTCCGTCGATAATACTCAAATTGCCAAAACAGAAAAGATTGTTGAGGAAAAGTAAATGTTGATCAATTTAAATAAATCGTTATAAAAGATTATATTCTCAGTGTACGCCTTGTTTTTCAATTAAACACAGACCGTGTTCAATTCAATAACACGGCTATAATTTGAAAGTTTGAACAAACTAAATAAAAAGATAAGTCAAATTTAAAAGATCAGCAGAAGCATGTTTTATCCCAAAAACATCGCCAGTGCTATAATAGTGAAACCTTGCTTGCTACAGTCATCCGTCTCTTTCTTTCATCTTAGTATTTTTTCTGTTACAGGCGAAAGTTTCCGTGCCCTGTCAAGGATTGTCGTGCAGAATGTCGCTATTTAGCCGAACATTTACAAAAAAAACATGGTTGGTCAGAACCGAAAGCCAAATCCGCTGTAAGCTGGTTCGATTTAAGAAAGTCGAAAAAAGCGGATCCGAACAAGAATGACTCCCATAAGATGCGGCAGTGTCCTATTGAGGGATGTGGTGCAATTTTGAAAAGACTGCCCAAACATCTTCTTAATTGTCACCAAGTTCCAAGAGACTTTAAGTATTATCAAATGCTCAAGAACGCTAAAGTTGTGACGGAAACAATTCCTGTTGGTATCATGGCCTCTTCTCCAAAATCTATAAAATCCCCAATGAAGCGTTTGATGTCTGTTTCGGCTGCTACACAGACCAGCCCTAAAGCCATGAATAATTCCTTTTCTCAAAATAAAAATGTAGGCGTTAAGAAGATAAACGTAGAAGAAGAAACAAGGTCGCCCCCTCTTTCATATCAAGGAAACACTTTTTCAAATTCCCCAGAGCCTGAATCGTACGAATTTTGCAAAGTCAGATTGCGACGTCCAAGAAAACTTGATTGCTTGTTTAATGTAGATGATAACAAAACTGATGAATTAGAAGACGTCCACCTTTTAGAGGAAACCATTGAAAGAAACGACAAAGAGTATGTGCCAGAGTTAGATATTAAGGGCAACATATCTGACGAGATGATGAATGTATTTATTAAATTCAGGGCATTTTTGGGGACATTTGATGGTGGGTGTCGCGACAGCGCTACTTCGAAACAACTAACGGATGATATAATTAGAATATCTAAACAAGTTGGTTGTTTCGAAAGCTTTGATGCCATGCTAGATGCATCGAACTTTAGAGACAAGTACATGGACGTTTGCAGAAGCAGTGGCACACAAGCCACAAGTATAAGAAAGTACTTGTCTAGTTTGACGCTGTTTGTACATTTTCTTTTGACTGACAAAATAAATGCCTGGTACTGGCAGAATATATAGCCGAGCTGAATTGCTAGCTTACAAAGACAGGATTCTTCTCTGGAAAAGGGGACTAGGCAATGAATGCAAAACAGTTAAACGGGAAAAAGAGATTATGGAGTTAGGCATGCTTTTGACCAGTACTCATGCACAAAAGTATGATGAGTGTGTACATAGTAAAAAGGCTTTAAAGTTATTCAAAGAATCGGCTGTACAGATGAGACAGCTCACACAAGAAGAATATTGCTGTGTTAGAGACCACCTTTTTGTTGTAATGCATCTAGGAAATGGTATTCGTTCGGGTGTCACAGCAAATATGTTAATTGAAGAAGTAACTGCTGCAAGGGAGAACGGCCGCTTAATGGAAGTACGAGTTAAAAAACATAAAACCCGCCATAGGTATGGCCCAGCACCAGTCACGTTTACGACAGATGAGTTCATGCTGCTGAAAATGTTTCTAAAAGTCCGGGAACAGATAGATTCACCGCACAACAACGTTTTTTTATCTTGGAGTGGCTTACCAATGACATCGGGTTCTATAAGTAATCGACTAGACAATTTGTGGAAGACGTACAATCTATTTGAGCACCCACCTACCGTGAACATGTCTTCAAACTTGGTACGAAAAAGTATCTCAACTACTGTACGGGAGAACAATTCTGGTAAGGAGCAAGAGGTGGCTGATCTAATGTGTCATTCAAAGACAATTGCAGACAACTGGTACAACATCAGATCCAGACAAAAGAATGTTGGTGTTGCTGGAGAAGAAGTCAGGCGTATTTTCCGTCCAGGCGATGAACAGGTTAATGTTTTTTATTATCCTTTACTTTAGACGGAAGTTATTACCTATTTTTTTCCAAGTATAATGATAACATTTTTCATGCGGTTGTAGAGGACGTGGAAATATATTTTACGGCTAAAATTTCTCCTTTCTGTTTTGTTGTTCAAGATTTGTAGCTAGCTGTTTTGTTATACAGGGTTGACATGTTACAGCTGTTCTTATTTAATGTCTAATTTAGCACGGTTTTTGACACATATTTGAAGCAAAAAGTGGACTCTGCAAATCACATATAAGAATGAAGATATGTACATAAATTAATAAGCAAACATAGTCAGCTAAAGCTACAACAGTGTGCATTTTTGGATTTTAATAAAACGTTGTTTACAAACTGAATTTTAAAATTGTTTGCTTTTTTTTTCGAAAGTACCAATTAACGTGTAAAGGAATGACTTTATTTAGAGCCCCGTAGTATCTCCTCGAAAAAACTGGAATAAAGAGGAAGAAAACTCTGTAAAGGAGATCTTTAAAGAAGAAATTTCAGGCGATTCAATAACGTACGAGTCTATCAAAAATAAAGTATCTGCCACGAATGTTAATGCATCACCAAGACAGCTGTATGATAAAGTTCGTCAACTGCACAAAAAGGTTTAAATTTAGTATTTCTTTTTATATATTGCATTATTCATTGTTGACGTCGATACGATGATAGCAGGGTGGTGTGTATTTTCCATACTTGAAATAATGGGCATAATTTTTTTTCATAATCTGTATAACTTTTTTTCTGTTTGTTCTAGAAAATACGTCTCATGTACGATGAAAATGAAGACAGCAAAAAAGAATCATCCATAGATTGTTCGGAAAATGAAGTAATCTCATTTCTGTACAGTTCCTTAATTGGAACCTAGTTTATAATAACTTTTAGGCTGAGATGTAAGCTAATATTAAGAAAACAAAGTTGCATGATGAGTCTCAACTAAATATTTGAGTTTAAAAAATCAAATCACTGTTTTCCCTGTTCCTAGTGACTAGCACATGAAAATAACTTTTGCCCAAAGGTCTGGTTAGAATAAAAAGGCTGTAATTAGCTTTCAGAAAACTTATTTTATACCGTTTTTTTTTAAGAATAAATTGTTAAGAACGAAACAAGAACAACTCCATTATTTTGATATCTTATGCCACTTACTTACACTTCATTTTATATGGTGTTTATGAGAATTTGATGTAATTAATCTGTGTATTAATGTAATTTATTTCTTATTTTAAATATTCCGATAAAAAAATTTACCCCGGAAGACGTCCGCGAGCTTCATAAACACTGTGGTTGAAGATGCTATTAGTCATTCGATTTTGCGTGAAAAATTTCATTGGACGCAGCTAAGAACCAGAATAGCGTACGAAAAGTGTAAGTTCTTATATGTGCTATATATATAGTCTGGTTTTCTTACAAAAATTTGCCATCGAGTCTTTCTGGGGACAGTGTAACACAAGAGTGTAAAATGCATGCACAAACTGTAGTGCGCCTCTCATGTAACACTACAACAATTGAATTGGAACTTAGCTTAGTACTAGGCAGGAGTTTACATAACAATAATCGTATAGACAACCAACATTCCACTCTTTTTTATAGCATTAATGAAATAGTCAGACTATGCTACATCATGTTGACGGCGACGTTAAAGCAGCACGTGTTAGCTATTTTAAAGTACAAACGTATAATGTAATTATTTACTATGGTAGTTTATCGCTTTATGAGCAGTTATAATTTTGTTTCTTTCAAATTTAAAGAGTGGGAGTTTTTTAATGGACAAAAATTCTAGGAAATGTCCCTATCCCAACATGTACGATGAGATATGTGAAGTAAATTAAACACATTTTTGCACCCGAATTTGTACAGCTTTAAAGCATTTCTAGTCTTACGTTGTTATGCCATCTTTAAATCTGTTTAAGCTATTCTATATGACTTAAATTTTTTTACTTGTTATTATTTGTTATTTTAAGATTTCCAACTTTACGACTAGGCTATAGCCCCTTTTATTTCGCTAAGTAATAAGTAGTACATCGGAAAATGATTAAAAGAAGCCCATATGACAGACATTTCTTTGTTTTGGCTAATTCCTCACGTTGAAAACCTGTCGTATGGCCGGGTTTTAGTGGAATGTTACACAATGATGATTTAAAGTCTGATATTAACTCATATTTGTACCTTAGAAATATTTTGTTGCTCCTTAAAAACACTGCTTTCAGCGTTGTGATATAATATGGCAAACCATATGGGTCTAAACGCTTGTCATCATTTTTCATGTAGCACTAATTTATAAACTTTTATAAGAACAAACTATAGAAAATTTAAGGTCTGGTCAATATCAAGAAGTACTGAAATGATTCTTTAAACTTAAAAAATGACAAAAAAGAGGAAAATTAAGAACAATTTAAAAGCATTTTAGCGTTTCATATTAAGTTATATTATACTGAGGTATTTTTATTAGAATCTTTATGTAACTCATTGTAATCATTGAAGAAAAAAGATAAACGTTAATTTCCACTTCCATTAGCAACTTTCTGTCTTTGAACCCATCTATTAATAGAATTTGTAGCAGTTCTAATGGGGATAAGAACAATAATGGCGCTAACCAACGGAAAAAACGTGTAAAAGATTTTACCAAGTTATTGTGGAAAGGGTGACATCACGCCATTTAGCTTTATATAACACCCATAATTGTCTTTCTTTAAGGTTTTAGGATATTGATTTTTTCTCACCTAGCACCACCACGGCAATACCACCTGGTCAGGTATGCCCGCAGTGAGAAAAAAGCGTGGAGAAAGCGCGTATTAAAAAATTAGTAAAATTACACTAACCACTAGCCGCAGTACCTTACACACAGACGTATTACGAATAAATCAGACGTATGGCAAATATTTTTTGCCACTTCAGTTGAATTGAAAACATCATGACCCGTCATAGATAAAATTTAAACTTTTAAAATAAGTTCTCGTGGAAATTCCAAAATTAATCGTAAAACAATGTTATTTAGTCTAAAATATATTGCTGACCAAATTCGCAAAAATAAATTTCTTAAAAAAATTAATCCAGCAGGAACTAATATAGTAACCTTACTGCATGGGTTTTCCGAGAATATATTTCAAACAAAATCCACCAAAGTTACATCTCTTTGACAAAATTACCCTGAGTACCTCGAACAATCGATCTTTGTTGTTGCAAAAACAACCATTTTCTCGAAGGTGGGTACTGAATATTAGGTTTGAAGCGACCTAGTCTCCAGGGTTTTTTTTCTTAGTAGTCTCTTTTCAAATATATTGTAACTAGCCGGGACCAATCGGAACATTTCATTTCCGTCGTAACAAAGTGGATAAGCATATATCGCATTTGCCATTCGTGTTTCCGTAGGAGCAGTAATTTTTGAAGTACGAACAGAAAAAATACGGCCATTATCAGCTGGGGACTCGGCGTTTCGCCGTTGGATTAAGCCACAAGTAACTGTGTTACCGAGGGTTGAACGCATAGCAGAGCAATTAATAAGAAACTATGTCACACATTCAGGTTGGGCCCATTAGTACAGATAGCCGTATGTTGTAAATACAGTAAAGCGACACAACATTATTTTGTTTCAGGTGTAATAAATCTTTCAAAAAATTACTTTACTGCAACTTAAACTGAAATGAAAACACAGGTTACAACTTTTTGTTATTCCGTAATAGCAAAAACAATCATGCAACATTGCGTTCTTTTACAAAAAATTCTCTGAAAGTTTAAAAATCAATTATGACACTGGGCTAAACACTACAGAACAGTGTCGCATATTTTCCGAACAACTAACCGCAATTTTAGTTTAAAAAAATCTGGAAACAGCCTGTCATTATCCTGTCCAGTTAAAAAAATTACTCAGCAATTTAATTTTTCAGCAAATTTTGATAAAATAATAAAAGTTGTAGCAACCTAACTGCATTTAGCATAAAAATTATATAGAATTTTGTTGTAGCCAAACTGTATTTGTCTGCTTTCACCTTCTAGTCAGAAGTAGCGAAAGAGCTAGCTAGATAGCTACAACCCTAAATACAATAGTATAGCAAACTGAATAAAAAAACTCCAAAAGGATAGAAATCAATAATGCTAAGTATATATAGCTATCTATGCTGGTTCAAATCTAAGTTCGTTGCCAAAATCTTAAAATTGGTGTTTTAAGATTTGTAAGTGGCTAAAAAACCGTAATAAGGTGAAAACTTAACTTTTTAACATGTGAAAACAAAAAGAAAACAAATTTACAAATCTAAAAAGCTTTTAGAAGACAAAAAGTTCAAACCGAGATCTACAAACCTGACACCATCACTTCCAACCAAGATAGCCTTTGTAACATATATCCTTCCGTTTTTCCGGTTCTGGCGTGATTCCGAAATTATTTCAAAATTAAGGTGCGTGAAAACACAAAATCTGTAAAAATCGGGTTCTGCGATAATTTTTCGAAAAAAACTGTCCGCAACCATTTTGAACAGGCGACGGCCATTATTAAAGAGAATTAGCCGGGGGACACGGCGTCGAAACGCCGGGTTAATCCAGAAGCAACTGTGCGGCCTGGCTTTAAACACCCCCGGTGGAGCGCTTCATAAAAAACTGCAAACTGGGTAAAACAGTATGTTGTGAATCGATTAAAGCGCGCACAACATTATAGTGTTTCGGATGTAATGTATTTTTCAAGTAGTAAATCAAGTGAAGTTTACACAACTTTATGGTGTTTCCGGTATAATATATTTTTCAAAAAATAACTTTCCACAACTTAAGCTGAAATAAAAACACAGATAACAATTCGTTGTGACCCCATCATAGCAAAAACAACTGGCCAACCTTTATTTTTTTGGAGATGTTACCGGTGAAAGTTCAAAAAATATGTTGAGCTGAGCGCTTAGAATAGCGTTATTGCAACTTCGGTTAAACAAAACACAGGAAACAGCACGTTGGTAACACCGGACTGAGCGCTTATTACAGGTAAACTTTGTTGCACACGAGTATAGGCGTAACACCATTTTCAAAAAACTTTATCGCAATTTCGGTTAAAACAATTCAGGGCGTGTCGTTATCATGTTCAGTTGAAAAAAATACTCAGCAATTTTATTTCGCAGCATAGTTTTCATAACAGTAAGAATTAAGAATTGGGTTGCAGCCAAACTGCATTAGGCTATTTTCACGTTTTAGCCAGAGGTAGCTAAGGAGCTAGCTAGATAGACACAACTTCAACATTAAAATAAATAACAATATACCAAACTGAATAAAAACTTTAAAAGTATAGGAATAAATAAAGCTAGGTATAGCTAGCTGCCTTAAACAGGCTGCGGCCTCAAAATCTACGTTTACAGCTAGTGAAAATCTTAATATTGGTTTGTTTAAGATTTATACATGGCTATAAACGTGATCTTAACATTTGAAAACATACAGCAATAAATAATCCTATAGATACAAAGTATTTAGAATGCAAAGGTTAGAAAGAAGACCTTTAAACCTCACACCATCACTTCCAAACCGAAATCGCCTTCGTAAGCGTAGCATATTTCCTACGTCGGCATGTTGAGGCCGCGAGGAACTTGAATTAGTTATTAGTGAAAATCGAGCCTCGCAATTGGTCTATTACGCGTGAGCGGTCAAAACAAAGCCGGTAAAAAGGAGGTCTGCGGGGATCCGAAGCGCAGGCCGCGGGAACTTTCCGTCTGTCTCGCTACTTGCGGTGCCATGTTGCGCAGAGACAGACAGACGACGGCTATTATTAAAGAGACTAGTCGGTCACCCGTGGAAATCTCCACGGGGTCGCCCGTCCTTTATATATCGCATTTCGTGTGTCCATAACACAACATTTTTCTCGCGCACAAACAGACAGACGGAATACGGGTATTATTAAAGAGAAGTCGTCAACCCGTGGAAAAATCCACGGGGTCGTCCGTCCTTTATATATCGCATTTCGTGTTTCCGTAACACGACTTTTTTCTCGCGCACAAACAGACAGACGGAATACGGCTATTATTAAAGAGAAGATGCATTTAAAAGGATCTATATATAAGTGACGGCGGCTTCACAAATGAAGGACAAGAGTTAGCGAATTCAGAAATCTTGAATTCAGTAATAAATTTTCTGTGAACTTCGCTTCAAAAACATGTAAAAATAAGAAACGACATTTATGAGGTATACACACAGGAATTTCGCAACTTTTAACTGTCAAGGTTTAAACAGTGACTTGAATAAATTAAGTTGAGCGGGCGATTTCATTCAATATGATTTAACAGCAATGATGATGCAAGAAACAAAAATTATGGGCAATGGACTTCATATATTAAAAGCTTCAACTGAAAAGACGCTACATCTTTACAACTCAGGTCACCATTCAAAGTCGACAAATTGAACAGCAGTTATTGTGTCGCCTTAGTGTAATGTAACTTTTACTCCAATTTCTGACAGAATTTATATCGTAAAACTAGGACCTGACAAAATCACTTGTATTATCATCATCGCGTTCCCCTATTGTTCCATGCCTAGAGTTTATTCTTTTCCCGATATGATGGCCATGGACCAACAATCCCGAACATTTGTATTATTGAAAAAGGACGATTTTTTGCTATTTTAGCATTAAGAAACAATCCAGACGGCAGTCTCCTAAGGTCCAAAATATCGGGCTCCGATTTCGAAACTAGACAAACAATTTAAGATCCGAAGTCCGTTTACGATTATTGAAAGGTTCGTAGTGCGTGTGTCTTTTGTAGAAACAGTGTTTATAATTTGTAATAACTTCCTTTCCTAATAAATTAACTCTAGAATTGCAGTAAATAGCTAGTGGAAAATCCACAGGTTTGCTCTGATTTTTGTCCGTCGTACATATTTCGAGGATTGCTACTTCGTGCATTCTTGTTAGGCTAATTGATTGCAGTACCACTAACTCTCCTGTTATGTTAACAGCGCATATCAATAATTGAAAAAGTCTAGTGCAAAAAGGACTGAAATATATGTTTTTTATATTGAAAGGAACCGTTTTGATGTCATTTTGACTGAAAACTTCTATTAGATAGATAGATCATGGGATAACAAAACAGCAAGCTGTAGTGATTTGACTAGTCTAATGACTCTTATTTTAAGTGGTAGAGGTTAAACCCTCTAAAGATCTCTATGCAAAGCAAGATCTCCATTTACAAGGATGATCTGTACAACTAAGTTAATTGAAAAAGCAACCCTCTGGACAATACTAATAATGTACACACAACAATATTAAAGAAACACTGTAAAACGAATGAAATCGCAACAAAGAAACATATATTGACATAAAAGTAAGTAAGTAAGTAAGTAAGCAAGTAAGTATTTATTTATTTGTCCTAATAGACTGGAGACCATTCCGATAGGATAATACCTAATAGGTAGGAATGACCACCAAATCAAATTACAACTTTGAAAAATTATATAATTACAAACTTTATATACTCATAAATTTCTCATTTTATAAATTAAAACGTATATATACACAAATAAATAGAGAGTATAAAAAGGAAGCAAACAACTACCTATGCGCCGGGACTTGTAAACCTGGCTGTAGCTTTACACCTGTTACAGGATCCCAACACTCAGCCTTAGACAGGTGATTGATGCTTGAACTAGCCGTGGTCAGGACCAGCCTGAAATTACTGGGGTGATATGCGTGGGCGTAAAACCACGAAGACATGAAAGAGAAATTTCACACCCCCTTGCAGAGCTTTTTACAAGAATAACTATGGGTACAGCAGGATCGTTAACCCTGTAGACCAAGTGAGCAAACTTGGCCTCCCTACTGGACTGGGGTAAAAAGTGGGGTCGTCGCACCCAAAGACAAGACATAGTCGAACCCCCTTGCTAAGCTTCTTATGATTACTCTATAAGAGAGTGAAGAGTGAGCAAACTCTATGTTCCCGGTAGACTGCTTGTGACAGAAACAGCCGGAGTAATACAAAACCGCTAGGGAAAGATAACCCTCCCCCTTTTATGTGAATGTTTAGCAGACAATTTTTACAGTTTCACAAAAAACAACACATACACAGAAGAGTTATTTAAATCGGATGGTGCAACTCTAACAACTACTTTATCGTCACATCTTAACCATGAGCCACAGCTGCGATCTTTAATAAATGCCCAATAGTGGCATGCTCCTAGGGTGCCCGAATGATTAATAGTGGCAGCTAACGAATATTTGTTGTTAAATGATATGTCACCCGTTGGCTGAGAGCGAACTCTAAAAATGTCGTCAATTGAAGCAAGGCAGTTAACAGATTTGTTATTTTTCAAGGTTCTTCCATCAAGAAACGTAAACCTGTTCAGTTGGATAATCAGAATGTCTCCACAATGGGTGAAGACCGTGTCGCTTGTACTGTCTTGATAAGAAGAGCACTGCGGACAAAGCCACCTGTCATTTCCAGACAAATTTTCGGACTGCAAAAAACAATTATTTGAACCTGTAGCGCTGTTTGACATAAGGAGTGGACAATAGGGATACTTTCCTCCCTGCTAGATGATAAGAAGCATGCATTACATGACGTCGTAGTGGTTATAATGTTGGTGATGATATTATTTGCAATAACCGAAGGGTCTGTTAATTCACCGAAAACATGAAGCAGTATTTCTGGCACGTCCTGGGTATTAATGTTGAATGGGGTCTTCCTAATGCTGGACCTCTCACGCTGCAAGGCTCTTAAGAAGGGGAAGGATCAACAGCTGTGGAAGACTGGGACAGCATGGACATGCTAAGCATAACAGACTTCAAGAGAGGAGAAATAAGAGAAGATTCCGAAGCACAATGTAACCAAAATGACGAGATTGCAGTTAATGCTTGCAGGATGGAATTGGCGTAACAGGTGTTTCCTTTATTTATTAGTCCTGCGTGAATTACTTTGCTGTGGGTAGGTTGGTCTGGGCCTGCTTTAACAGGTGTATTGGGCTTAGTGACTGTTGGTTGTTTGGCCTTTGGCATTAGAGGAGTCGGTATGGAATAGTTGGTTGAAAAAGGGATGTGGCTGTGTTCATAAATAGATAAGATATATTTCGCCGTTAAAATAAGAATACAAATACGAATATACTAAAAGTTAAAAATATATTGGCCGGAGCAAATAAAAGACACAATTCGTCTTATCATCAGGGCCCTTAATAGTTGAGTTTTTTACAGTTCATGTTTTTTACTAGAAACGAAAAATGTAAAATCACAGTAGGACATAATGTTTAAAAACATAACGAGTAACGTCATTGTATTCCTTTTAAATATATGGTCTAATCCACAACTGTGGTCCCCTAGCTTTTATGGAAGAGTCAACTACTTTTAGAGTTGTTTTTGGTATAACGAAGTTATCTTTGGAGTACCTAAAAAAATTTGATGAAATTGATAAATAAGTGACGCCCTTACTGGTTTTTGTTTTACTGGTTGTGATTGTGATGTTTTTCTTGAATTTCCGATGCATAGCCACTATGTCAGATAATTTTCTCCCGACCGTTGCTTATATATATAGACCTATTTAAGGTTTTCAAGAATAGATATTGCTCTGTTCCAATAACAAAGTTACATGGTGAACTAACTTAGACTATTTGAATCCCTTTTTTTCAATTGCCACTGCTTGTTCGGGTAATACTACTTTTTCTCGACCCATATGGAGTTTCCACAAAGGGTTTTCCGTGGTCTTAAATCTTTTTACATACTGCTAATAAAGAAAATGAAAGATGTAAGGCTGCATTACGCCAAAACGTTGCGGAAAGCGGAATTGGTAGAGTAAAGTGCAAAATTTCCAGGCAAGGTTATAAAGTGTGATATTTTGGAATTGCAAAATCGGTGTTAATTTTTTTTCCGCGATTAAAAGCATTCTTTGTTTACACGTACATGTTTCAACTGCTTAATTTTTGCAATTGTAACTACAACTATAAGAATGAGAAATGGCCAATTTTTTTAACTTTTAGTTTCGAATTCGCCCATCTAACCTCTGCGCAAATAAAAATAAAATGCTGCGCAACTTTTAATACAAGGTCATTTGATGTCTGTTTATTAGGGTGTAGCCATGTTGCTATTTCGACATGTTACGCCTTAACTGTGTTTGCATGTCTCTTTTGAGCACAAACCTACAGTTTTACACCACGATGGCGTCCACGGGCTTTTATTTGAATTCTGGAAAAAATTGCTGTTTTTAGCCCATTGTAATGCAAAACAACTGTAATGAATTTAAAAAGATTTGTTTACGAAGCCTAAAAAAATTTAAAAAAAATTAAAAATCGATGTCTATTGAAATAATGGAACAACGCATCAATCAATACATCGCAATATTTCGATGTTTTTGTGTGTCACGGAGACTCCAACCTAAAGATACCAAGCGACTAAGTAGGCCATGCCAGTCATAAGATTATTAGGTGCATTACATTACTCCGCAGCGATAACTATACAAGGATACATGTTGACGTTGCTATGTGCCCCAGTGTAAGATAGTCCGTTTGAAAAAAATTGATAACAATTGATAACAATTGGTAACAATAAATAATAATTTGACAAGGTTGAATGTTGTTGAATACTTCTAAGAAGTATGGTTTGATGTTTAAATATTGTTGAAATAAGTTGAATTAATAAAATATTACGGTAATAACACATTTTGTCAAAATCCAACAATGCGCATTCGCCTAATGATTGAAATTGTAACGGACTCCCATCAAAACTCAAAACGTTTTATTTTTGGTGAAAAAAAATCAAAATTGTCAAAAATCAATGTTTTTTCGCCAAATCTCTCAATTAGTCTTCAAAAAAAGCAAATAACTCATACCGCAATTAGTACGGAGAATCGGAACTATCGTTGACGGTAAATATTTGAGGGAGTCCATTTTTAAATTACATTGGAAATAATAATAATAATAATAATAATAATAATAATAATAATAAAACATGTACACAGAAAAGGTAGACTTAATGAAAGATTTCAAGAAATGGTTGGTCAATTGTAACCTGCAGAGCGAGTCTCAGGCAAAACAAACTGTACAACAGGTGACGTACGTTTGGAAGTGCCTCGATGAACGGATGTCAGTAAATCCAAATCGTTTTTCCGATGAAAACAACATCGAAGATTGGTACTTTTCACCATTATTATATAAAATGAAAAAAAATCACAACGAGATCACCTGAAGAACGTGCACAGGTGAGGATATTCTTATATCACCTTTGATTGCAAGGCATGTGTTAAATGGATATATGTTAGTGTATGGATTACATTATGACTGTCTTTTCTGCAAGTATAGACATGTTTTTTCTATGTATTTGCTAGTGTGTGGATTACAATATGGCTATCTTTTCTGCAGATATGGCCATATAATGCCTTTGTTTACATTTACCTAAAGGTCATCAAACCTGCTACAGTAAAAGTCCATCTGTTAAGCGTTGGAAAGCTTTTCCGATTTTCTACATCGCGAAAAGCTTACATGGGATTGACGTCAGCTCAGATGAGTGACAACATGTTGCGAATCGCAGAACTAAACGCAAAGTTGAAGCCATATCAACAACAACGTACCCAAGACTATCTGGAGTGGAAGGGGGAGAACTTGATTACTCCAGCTGACCAAGAAAGGTGTTGTATTTTCTTAACTTGTTTATTTAATATATTTAGTGTTTGTCTCTCTAAAAAGAGCATCACAGCGATTTTCTACTTTCCACGTTTGTGCAACAGTATTTTCTCCCTAGATATGGACAGTCAGAGCACGTGAAAGATCTCAAGTCGTACCTGAGAAAACTTCAAGAAGATCCTGCTAGTGTTCAGCTGACACTAAAAAAAGCTATTCAGTGCCGAAATTACATTATGCTCCTTTTAACATTAATGAATGCCTGTCGTTCTTCAAATCTAACAAATATTACAATCAAAGACTTGGAGGAGGCAGAAGACGCAGAGGATTGTAGGGGAGCAAAGGTGCTGAAAAGTAAACGGTATGCACTATATGTCATCAGGTATCAAGTTTTTCATGCGCATAATACATTGATAGATTTGAATTGAGCTATGTAACCCTAACGTTTATTTAGGTACAAAACAAATGGCCTACGTTACGTACTTGCGGCCAACGTTGGTTCAAGACGAAAAGTTGCTGAGTGAAAAGAGCGATACCTGTTTACCTTCTCTTCCTCTGATGGACCGATGCGCCAGAGTCATATTTCCAACGCATTAACTCATACGTTTAAGGCCGCAAACGTCTTCTCCAACAACCAAAAAGACGATCGTATCAGCCCGCATCGTTTGCGAGCGTCAGTAGCGACTGAACTGGCTGGTATTGGCAGTGAGAATTTGGCCAGACTTGCCGAAGTATGTGGAATTTTTTTCTGCCAAAAATGTATGTAGGATCCGTAACGCAGGTTTTCTTATGCGTGCACTTGATTTTTGTTAGGTTTATATGAAACATAGCGAAAAAGTTTGTCGCAAATTTTACGTCCCAAACTATGCAAACCGTGAGTCACTGCGCATTTCGATGGAATGTGGAAACTTGTTTCACATAAGTGATGTGGACGCAAAGAAGGTGGACCTTGAACGGAAAAAGTTAATACAGAATAGCAAGTTTTCATCCAGCAAAACGATAGATTGGGTAACCCACATGAAGAGCATAATCAAAGATCACTTTAAAGAGGAGTTAAAGATTGATGATATCATCAAAGAATTGAAAAAGTGCCCAGACAATGACGGTTAGTTAAATTGATAGCATATATTTTAGCATAGAATTTCGGAGCATTTCAGTAATGATTGCTAGTTATTCCTAAGACATATTGTGCCCGTAAAACTTAATGCTAAAATGTGACTGCTCTTTAATTGTTTAAAAGAGACACCACATTATCAACACATTATCAACACATTTATATCAACCGCATACTTCTTTTTTTAGTTGATTTTGCCGTGGCAGGTATCGTGGAGGTACAGACAAGCACTGTGTCAGTTCACAAGTCACAGCTTCAAGGGGAAGGTAAAGTTGATTATTGGTTTTACTAATAGACAAACAGTGTTAGTATCATCTGCAATATCTTTCTTTTTTACAAACTCTTTTATCTCTGGTAGTTATCAATTTACGGACAACTGATGATTTTGCCGACAACAACGTAGATAGTGTCAGTACAACGGAAGCATGTTCTTGTATGTTCATTCACATTTTATGCCACTATCCTTAACTCGCGCTCAATGCTCAAAGCTTTTCTGCTCTAAATTTATTAATATTACAAGTGGGATCGTCAAGCCCAAAGACAAGATATGTTGTCAAGCCCCCTTGCTGTGCTTCCTACGGTGTCTTGATACAAAGAAAGGAGTCAGCAAACTCTGGTTTCACGGTGCACTGACCAACATAAATCAGCTGGGGTAAATAAAACCGCTAGGGTCATGGATTCCCTCCCCCATTTGTTGTGTGACATACAAATAAGCTAACTTCTGGAAAAGAAAAGTATGTATGACGAAGAATTATTCAAGTGGAATGTATCTGCTTGAGCAATACAGCGATCATTGCATTTGAACCAGGTATTTTGTTGGTCCCTAATGAAGGCCCAGTAATGACCTGCTTTTAATGTACCTGAGTGGTTAATGGTAGCAACCAAGTTGTACTTGTTGTTGAATGACACATCGTCAGTTGGGTGAGTTGGTACCTTTAAGATATGTTTTTTAGGCAAGCAATTGACTAACTTGTTGTCTTTAAAAAAAGATCCATTTACTGATGTGCATCTTAACAATTGTACAACAAGAAGTCGCTGCAATTAGAAATCTGAGTTTCAATTGTGGCCTCTTGATGCGATGAACACTGGGGGCAGAAGTACTTGTTGTCACCCAGAAGTTCCTGATGTTGTAAAAATTTGGTAAGAGTCTGCTATTGACTTACACGTCGGCAAAATTAAAATTGAATCCTTTTGTTCCCTGGAAGTGGAGAAACAACAGGAGGGAGTTGCATGACGTTGTTGTGGCCACAGTTACAGACAGAAGATTGTCAACCAAAGGGGAAGATCCGATAGGCTCGTCAAAAACAACCTGAAGGATCTCGGGCACATTTTTTTGGTGATTGTGATAAAACGCGTTATTGTTAAGAGCATGCATTCTGTTTTGCAGCGCTCGTAAGAAATTGTAAGGATCAATTGGTAAACGAGAGCGATTTAGTAGTGACATATTTAGGACTATAGACTTTACTAGAGGAGATGACAAAGTGGTCTCTGATGGTAATTGAGACCAAAGTCTTGGAAGAACCGTTAATGCTTGCAAAATGGAGTTTACGTAGCATGTGTACCCCTTGTTTATCAAACCAGCGGTGGACGATCCTTACCTTTTGTTTAAGTTCCTGGCTAAGGCTATGGTCTTCCGTGGGTTTAAGCATTGCAGAGATGGGTGAAGATGGACTTTTATTGGATAGTGGTGGCAATGTTGGCGGACTGCAGTGCGTAAGATCTTGTGACCACTGTGGTGAGTCTCGTCCAATCCAAATGCACAAGGATGCTTTCATGCTTATATCACCAAGCTTGCGGGCGGTTAAAAATGCAGATTTGCTAGCAAAACGAAGGTTTTTAAGACAGCAAGTTAGAGACCTTGAAGAGTAGCCCCTAGCACCCATTCTACTGCCAAAAGATGTGGAAACCACCCGTTGCTACGTGATGAAAAAGGTTTACAATACAGCAAGCTGCACTGAAGTATCTTGTCTACAGGGACGGTGGTCGTCAAAAATGGGGTTAGGCTCCCAGAAGAAGGCGCTGAATACACTTTCTTGCTTCTTACAAGCATTAGTACTGTCCTACTTGGACCTATAACTATTCTTTAAGAAAATCGTAAAAAGAAAAAACAATCAATCCTTCTATCACAAACAATACGACACAAGACAGAGCTAACAACATAAACAGACTGGTTACAGATCGAACACAAATAGAAAAAATGTATATGTCAAAAATATATTAATATGAAAAAGAATTAAATAAAACCCTCCTGTGCGCCAGAACTTGTGACTCTGGCTCAAAGGGAAGTAATAGTTCAATAATGATGACGCGCTTAGAACAATTTGAGTATATAACAATGTCTGGCCTGAGGGATGTGATTGCAATATGGCTAGGAAACACAAATCCTTTTTTCAAATCTGCTACTAGCATGGTGGAATAGACCAGTTGGTTTTGATCTTTCACCGGGGGAATAGCTACCTGCTTTTACAAATGACACTTTACGGTGCTTTTTCGTTTCCGGGACAACTTCAGATGAAAAACGCTGTAGCGTTAACAGGAGCCCGCGAAGCACAGCATCGTGTCGGAAAGTGAACCTTCCTTGTGATAGAGCAACCTTGCAAGCACCTAAAACATGCGCTGTTTTACATACTTGTTTGGAACATAAGGCACAGGCAGATTCAGTACAAACGTTCCAGCGCTTTAAATTGCTAGGTGAGGGAAGAACATCGTAAGTAGAAGCAAGGCAGAAGGAAAGCAAGTATGCGGACATGGCAAGAATGAACTTCCAAGATAGATCGTTTTTTATGTAATTTTCCCATCTGGTCCACTGATCCTGCACTTGCAACTGCAATGCTCTACCCATGGCTTCCTCATCGATATCTGTAGCTGTGTTCGATATTAATTTACGATACGCATAGCACTGTTTTGAAATCGGAATCTTGAAAAATTTGTTGATTCCTAGGCCTGCTTTGGCATACTAGGGAGTTCCCACAACTGACTTTATTTTCACCTCTGCCTCTGCGTTGTCCACTTTCCACATACCAGCTCTCAAAGTAGGTGCACTGTTAGCCACAAGAGGATCTTTGGAATCGCGTAAAAGTAAATGACTACTTATTTTAGAGCATGTAAGCAATGACGTCAAGCTCTTATTGGCATTGGACAAGGGGAGCAGGAGCTATATAGGCAAATGTTTGAAGTGAAATTGTGCAGAGAGCCATTTTCTAATGAAAGTTGATATCTTCTGCTCCAGCCTTGTAACCCGAGATATTGGAACTTCATTAATAAGTATTGGCCATTGGATTTGAGGAATTAGAAGGTTTTGCAAAGTCCATAGTTTTTGGGTCCCTTTGAAACATGAACCGTTTATGATTGTAAGACCGGTTATTAACTTATTATCCAGCTCGTCGATTGCTTTGGCATCTGAAATCGTACCATGCTCCTTGACTTCTCATTACAAGAAAACCATCTGACATACATCACACAATCGTGTGTGTATATTTTAGGTGAATTTTTATGAATTTCATGGATTTTGCGAAAATAAATACTCAGGAAAATGTCTACCTGTCTGTGAGATAGTAGTGATTAAAAATAGGCATAAACAAGTCAAGTTGGTTTTCAATGGAATGCTTGAACAATAATAATGGAAAACAGCTTTGGTGCGCATTTTCATGAAGAACTGACGGATGAGCTTCATACTTGTTCTGCATATTTGGTATGATCATATGAGCCTCGATAAGAGATAGGAGATTAACAACAGCTACTCCAGTCATTTTATGTCTCATAATAAACGTCATGATTAACAAAAAACTAACAGACAATGTCAGGCTTCAACTTTCATAAATTGGTTGATCACTGTTTCCAACACCCTCACAAATATCTGGTACATACTTCTCATCATCACTATTTTCTGATAAATCCTCATCATTCTTAACATATCACTATCATCTTCTGAATTCACAATGTAAGACATGTCTTCAATTAATGCACAATCAATGTTATCAGGATCACCTTCCATGCACTGCTTGCCACTAAATCGAATATTAAAGAATTTACCTTAAGGGAATTAATTTTCGCGAAAATTAATATAGTTAACAGCATTTTCCCCCTCCATTTATACCGTTTACAGGGGCATTTTTCTGTAGGAGACATAAAATAAAAGACTGCTGAAGTTGAAATGTAATATAGGTGCTGGGAAAATCAGGGGAAAAAGTTAGTGTAAATGCATTTTCAAAAAACAGAAAAAAAACAGTCTTTTCTCCAGTTTTTTAACTTCTGTCATATCAATATCTTTCAAATTTCAAGGAAACGTTAATAATAATAAGATACAACTTATGTGTACTTTTCGTCAAAAACAAAACGCGGCAAAAAAAATTATAAATTATAAATCATTTACATTTTTGGAATTCACCAAAACCAAATCCATAAGCTGGTTTAACAAAGTGCAAAAAAAGAAACAAAAGTCAAATGAATTTGCCATTAATATTGGTATATATTTTTAAACGAATTCGTGGAAAGCGTGTTTGCTTGCGTATAAATTCAGACGCAAGTTATGAAAGGATTCACTCTCAGGGTCTTAAAAGAATGAAAATACAAACTATCTGATAGCATTTGAAAGCGGTGAAATAGCGTATTTCATCCCAGGAACTACTGAAGAATTCATTTTGGAAAAATACAAGAATGAATTAGGGAAGGAATACAAAAACAACACATTTTATTTGATATCAGAGGATGACAAGATAGTTTTGGATAAACTTAAAAACAACGCATTCAATGACCATGATTTTGACCAGGACTTTGAAACAGCCCCCAAGAAATTTAAAATTGAGTATCAAGAACAACAGGAAATGGATGGTGAAATATATTTGCTTCCCAAGTTCAAGCTTTGTATGAATCTGATTTTTATGAATTACCTGATGTTCCTGAATTTACAGATATACCAGATTTACCTGATATAGTGAATTTACCCAAGATTTTAGAGGATCTTGGAAGAAATATCGAATAAGGACAATTCTTCTTGAATATTTGGAGAAATTCAGATGTGCAGAGAATCCTTACTCTGTGGGCAAGACAGAAAAACCAGTCACCTAAAAAAGGTTAATGGTTAGGTTCATAGGAGAGAGTGGGATTGATTCAAGTGCTCTTAGTAAAGAATTTATTACTGATGTTATTATTAAGATTGGTGAAAATATGTTTCCAGGAGGTGCCCCAAGGGACAGTACGCTTGGTATTCAGAATAGTAATTTTTTCTCTTGTGGTCAAATCATGGCAGTTAGTATTGTTCAGGGTGGTTCACCTCCTAATTTCCTTCACAAAAGTGTGTATGATTTGTTATGTTATGATCCACTAGATATGAAGGAATTGAATGTAGATAAAAACTTTGTGCAAGCTGATCAAATTATGTTTGACCAAATTAAGCAGGACCCAGAAGGACTTTCCTCCTCTATCATAGATCATGGGTACAGTGGATTAATCAACAAGCAACACATTGATGAAATTTTGGAAACTTTTATGATCAGTATAATCTCAAGAAGACGAACTTACCTGGAAGAAGTTTCAAAAGGGTTGTAGCTCTTTAGTCTGCATGCAAAGATCATGCAAAAAAGAGATTAAGAGTAACAAAGCACGTAGTGCGATGACAAAACTTGTCTTTAGACGATGTCGGTGATTTGACAATAATATTTCAAAATGACCTGAATAGTCATTCCCCTTATTTCAAGGTGTATCCGATACACATGTTACGAATTTTTCCTCCTTGGACTACACAAATAAAGCTTATGACAAAAAAGCGAAAAAAAAACAACCAAAAAAAAACGGCGATTAAACTAGGCAATTCAAAACGAATTAAATAAACATACATGGAATAAGTAAAACTTATCATAAAATTGACTATCCTGAAACGGATAAATTATTTAAAAATCCTAAACGAATGAAAGGGTATGGAAACCTTTATTTGTTTGTAAAGAGAATTTAGTTGTAGATTCAAACTATCTTCTTTCACTGCAGCAACCTTTTTGGCATACGGTCACAAAGTTGATGCTGGTTTGTCTACTGGTGGTTTGCTTGGATGGTTAACCGGCCAAAACCACCATCTCCTTTTAAAAAAGATTTCAAGATCACAGTTTTGTTTAATGACTGCTTTGTGGCATATCCTAACCATATAATTTGTTTCCCAGTTGTCAGTGCGTGCAACAGGGAGTTAACACTACCAACACAACACTGCAAATCTTATGATGAATTTAAAGATAACTTCCTATTGGCCATTTCAAAAGGCCAGGCTTTTGGCCGCAGTTAAGTTGGATACGTTTTGTTTGTGTTTGGAATTTCGGACATTATATTTTCTAAAACTTATATTACACATGATACTTTATGATGTTGTAAAAACAAAACGTCGTAATAGGTTTGAGGATATTTTTACAATTTTGTTAAAACTGTTTGTGTTTCCACTTTTTAAATCTGCAAGCTCGTTTACATTTGTTACTTTTCGTAAATTCATTTGAGAATCGACACGCTTTTAACATCTCCTTTTAAAAGTTAAATTATTTTTATTGTTCCATTTGCTTTTTTATTTTTCTGTATACTTTTTCATAGTTTACTGTTGTTAACAATTGTTTGTCATTAATTTTACATGTTTGTTCTTAGCTTATTCATGTGTGAAGTTCATTTCAAATATGGCCTTATACAGTATTTTGTCTGAATATATTTATCTCTATATAAAGGCCACCTAAGCAATGACCATTAAAACAAATAAAATTGAATTAACCTGATTTATTAAGTCTTCAGTAATTTGATGTGGAAGTGTTCAAAAATCTTTTATATGATGTCTAAAAAGATTACCAACATATCTCTCTGCGACTAGTTAAACAATCGAAACATTGTCAATTTGGCCTACATAAAAATACAATAAGATAGACGACTCCAATCAAAATGAAAAGAAATATTGAAACCTATGAATTGAAATACCTTGAGAATGAAAAAATACAAGGGGATTCATGGACAACTTTTTCTTCACTATAACATGTCAGAAATTGATTTGACCTGTTAAATCCTGTTATTGGGCACACCGTTTTTGCCCTGTTTTTCCATAGTTTGGGGCATCTAAACTGGCATCGTTTCCAATATATTGCATTTTCGTTTTTGAGTTTGGGTGCCCACACCTGTCTACAGGCATCAATATACCTCTGAGTAATGCATTGATAAAGATATGCAAAAATGTGAGAAACGAGGTCAAATCATTAAGTATTGCAAAAATATGCGCAAATTGTTAGTGTGATTTCTGTTGTTGTTGTTTTTTTAAAAGTTCACTGGGGAATTAATCAGTGAGGTAGTAATTTAGATTAATAGTTTTGTTTATAAAAAAGTTCATGCTGATTGGCAATATTCTATTTCACACGCTTTTATTTACCTTTTTTGCTGTGCGTCTTTGTGCATCCTTTTAGGTTGAACACAAAGTTGTTTTTCTTTCACTTGTTCATTGTACACTATTTCAGTGGTGACCGTGCCAAGAATGGTGAAAATAAAAGAATCTATGACAGGCATCATTACTGCTTTTATTGTTTGTTGGGGAAACACTCTGAAGAAGAGGAAGTCAAATCCATCCAGTCAATGAATCCCAAGGAAAGGAAGATGAAACTTGATCAACTTAGATACCGGGGAGACTTTTACCACAACCTAAAGGAGCTCAGAGTAGGTGGAGAACTCATAGTGTGGCGAAGACCTGCTACTGATGCTGTTATCAACATCAACGAATACATTCCATGCAAATCTTGTTTGTTTTTTCTGACAAAATCTGAGATGTGGCGTCATAACAAAACCTGCTGTGCTGCACTGAAATGTACAAAAAACCATAGTTTGATTGGAGAAGCTGAAATGTTGTTGTATCCAAATGTTTGTGACGATGGGCAGTCAAAAGAATTAAAGTGTATGGTATTGGACAATATGCTAAATGGAGCCAATGGAATATCGCAAAGGATGCGAATTAGCACGTCTATTTATTCAACTTCGGCAAAAGACCCAATTGCCTGAGTCCTCCTTGACTCACTTCCTAAAACCAGAAAGGTCTGATGCCATTGTTGCTTGCACTCAAGATTTGCGTGGATTCACGTTACAAAATATTGACGGAGAAAATGTATCCGCCTTCGTCACTCCATCGCTACCTCTTATAATAGGATACTAGCTGTTTCCCGTGGAAGAATCCACTGTATTCTCATTTAATTTATGTAGCAGATATACGTCCATCAAAAATAAACAATACAGCAGTGCGCATCTTACATCTGCATTATTATATAAATGACCAAAAAAATTAAAGGTGTCCAACAACTGCAGTATATATGTGACATTTAAAATCTAAATCTACTAAAATTACTGCTATGACCATCTGACAAATGCGAAAATTATTCGGAAAGAAGTTTTCAAAAGCATTTCAACATACATCTCACCCATAAAATTTAAATCACTCAAAACGTCACATATATACAAAAAAAGCTGATCAATGTCAAACACAAATCTCTCTTTCTTATTGTATATCGTTTTTTGATATATTGCATACGGTCCTTCCTCACTAAACTTTAGACAAAATGTCAAAAAAAAACAAACGGTGTTTAAACCTGAAATTAATAAAGTCCTTTTAGCAACTTGCATGCTGTTTTACCATCAATAAAGTAAACAAAATTTCAAATCTCACATAGTATTCTGTCACAAATGTTTTCATAAAATATACATAAAAGTCATAATGAGTCATGTTAAACAACAGCAATCAATCTATGAGTTCATTTTAAGTCAATTTTTGCACCAAATTTGCAACACAAAATACAAATTCTAAATAATACTAAAATCTCTTATTTTGGTCCTTCGCATACTGACGGTCTCCCACAAAAGTTTAATCAAAATGTAAAAAATGAGAGGTAACGACAAAATCAAAGTTTGCAAAATTTAATTATTCTGGTACATATATCTACTGCATATGCCCTCTAAAGCAATATTTAAATCCAAAATGCGAAAGAAAAACAGTTTGCAACAAAAATCAGTTATTTCGATGATACTGCATACACTCTTTCCCCACAAAAGCTTCACAAACTGTAAAAAAAGAGAATGGTTATAGGGAGTGCTTCTGATTCAACAAAAATCAGTTTTTTTGGCATTTTGCATCTTGTCCTTACCCATTAAATCTTACACAAAATTTCAAAAAAATATATACGATTTGGAACACATTAAATTTAAATTGAGAAGGATCAGTCATTTCGGTATATTGCACAGAGTCCTCCCCAGTTAGAATTTATACAAAATATAGAAAAACACAGCTTGCAAGGTGTAAAATCAAATTCTTCTTCTGTGTATATATGGTCCTTCCTCGCAAAATTAACATAAAATGTCAAAAAGGTTCAGATATAACATCTATTAACACAACAAAAATCAGTTCTATCAGTATATGTCATGCCATTGTCTTCCACAAAATGTTCCCCTTAAAGTTTCACAGACACAGTCTGTATATTAAAAACAACTAAGATCAGGTATTTTGGTCTATTTCATACCATTCTGTCCCAAATAATTTATAAAATGTAAAAATTGAGTGGTAAATCAGAAATTTGCAAAATTCCATTTTTTATATGCATATATTGTATATTATATGCCTTCTACAACAATAAGTTAATTCAAAATGTCAAAAAGAAGAAAAAAATAGCTTACAAAGAGTATAAAATTGAAATCAACAAAGTAGCTCTTTTGGTGGATTAAATATAGCCATACGCACAAAAGTTTACACTAAATGTAAAAAAATGGTTGTGTTTAGTAATTATAAATTAAGAAAAGTCAGTTCTTTTAGCATGTTGATTTATGTCTTTGCCCACAAACTCTTACATGAAAATGTCAAAACCACAATTTGAAACAAATTAAATTTACATTTTAAAAATAAGTAATTTCTGAACTTTATTTTCAGAATATTTGCAGAAAAAATAACTTCGCAAACCAAAAAAAGAACCAGGGAAATGTTTAAAATTTTCAGGGTTAATAACGTTTGATGGGTTTTGTGGGAATTTATATATATAATGTGGGAATATATATATATATAATGTCAGAGTTGAATTTCTTATTTTTAATATAAAAACATGAAAGGCTTGCAAGGTGTAAAGTCAAATTCTACAAAAATTAGTTCTTTCGGTATATTGCATGATCCTTGTGCCACAAAAGTTAACACAAAATTTCAAAAGAAAAGCAAAACAGTTTGTATATATTATATATACCATGTATATAAATGGAAAGTCACCCCAGTCTTCCCTGTACATTTTTTCCCTAAATGTAAAAAAACATGTAAATCCTTCCCCCGCCCTCCCCCCCAAAATAAATATATAAATAAAATAATCAAAAACCCATGTATATAAATACTGCAACAAAATCAAAATATGTGAAAAAAGCTACGTAAATTTTCCCCATAATGTCAAAAACCTCTATCAAATAAGAATTTAAGAAACAGGTTTTTTCGGTGTTAGATAGATAGATGTGCATATTTTACATGGCTAGCCTCACAAATATCGAGGGATATACCCTGTCTATTATTTCCAGGAGGGGCCATGGCTGAGATGGAGAGTCCTAGAGTATTTAATGCTCATTTTGAGCTACGCAGACCCAATTAGTAGGGCCCACGCTCTACTAGACAACTCCCGGCAACATCCAACGGCCCACACAATGTGCCATTTCCCCAATTTCCCTCACATGGCTTGGGTTAACCCGGGGCTATGGTAACATTCACTCGCCCATGTTGAATCGCCGTCAAGAGGAATCGAACCCCGGTCTCCCGCACAGAGTACGAAAGCTATAACCACTAATCTACGGCGCCAATAAGCATGTAGTAACTCTCTCGAAAAGGTTTAAAGTTTTCTTAAATAACACGAAATGTCATAAACAAAAACATTTGAGAAAGAACATCTAGAACATCAGAATTACTACATGTTAAATAAAAATCCTTTTGTCATATTGCATGCAACCGATGTAAGTTTAGTTACACAAAATGTGAAAAATACATTATATATTTGCATAAAAAATAGTCCTTAAACTATCCTTAAATATTATAAATACTTTCTTAAAAGGTGTTGTAGCTTCTTATATCTTCTTATTTAGGCTTAAAAGGTCAAGTCAAATAAGTTACAGCCATATTCCTAGCAAAGACCACTAAGATAAACTACAGTACCTAGCTACATCATGTAAAAGCAACATAAAATTCACAGGTTAGCTAGGTATACTGGGAATCTTTAGTTTAAAGCTAACATTAGCTAGCTACAGCAGCTAATAGCTGGTCACTTAAACTGGAGACTTAGCTAAGTATGAAGACATGGCTACATATATATAAATTCCTAGCTAGCTAGTTGTTGTTGGTGGTTGGCTTTTTATGATGCTAACTATAAAACATGTCTGGCATCAATAATATCATCAAAACTGAAAAAAAAACATGAAAAACCTTACAGAAACCTTGCTATGATTAATTTATAAAACCATGCTCTTCTTCAAATGTTTTTTTAAAGATTTATGTTGAATGAAAGAGTAGAGAATACTAAAAAAGAACAGCCATCTTTTTCGTAAACACAATTTCCGTTTTATGCTAGGAACTTCATTTAACAGTCCGTATGTTTTGTGAATATCTAATACCGTTTCATATGTAACGATACCTATATATATATATGCTCATATAGATTTTTTGGCATAAGGGTATATATATTTATATCGTTAATAGCAGCGGGTTATATATTTACACCTTATGTGCGATTTCTATGAAGTACATCCCTAATTTTTTTAGTTAAATTTTAGCGTACAGCCACGTCATAAGAAAGTGACCCGTGATTTCCGTGTCGTGGACTCACAGTTTTACTCACGCAAGGGAATTAATATATAAGATAGTCTAGAGAAATGTTGTGCATTGTTTAATTGTTAAAAGGGATTGGCATAAAAATGAAAGATCAGAAAGTACAGAAAGATGCCATTGATTTTCGAGAGTTGTTTGCAATGGAATGGGTTGCAAAAATATCGACTGTATGTATCAAAACAATGGACGAAAATAAATTCAACAAAATCACTCTCCTGCCTATCACAGAAGACTTGCTGAAATTAAGACAATTTTTAAAACAACAAATTCCAATATTGACCAGTGGGTTGAATGAAAAGCGTGATCTTGAAACTTGGAGAGAATTGGCAGAAGTAGTCAGTACCAGATTAACAGTTTTCAATAGGCGTCGAGGAAATGAAGTGAATCAGCTTTTAGTAGAAAAGTTCAATGAACGGGAAAAATGGAAAAAGGCAGAGATGGAAGAAATCAAAAATTCTTTAAGTCCTTTGGAAAAAAGATTAGTGAAAAGGTAATCAAATCTTAAAATTTATATTGTATGGTGTAATAACAATGTCAATAACAATGATGCTGTTTTATCAAAATATGGATCAGTACGTCGAAAAGTGGTAGAACTGGGTGTTTGGACTAATGATGTATAAGCATGTCTTTAAAATTCACGAAAGTTTTTCAAATTTTTTTGCACAAATACATAGAAAAATTAAATCGCTTGTTTTCTTGCCATGGATAAAATACTAACTTGCGAATTTTTCAACTTTTTATTTCATTTATGCTTTTCCAAAATAGTTACAAATTTCCAGCCTGCGAAAGATTCCTCTGAGAAAATTTCTAAGATTAAAGTATCAACTTTTTTCACACTCACTTCAAGCTTCATCGAATTTGGCTTTCAGATTCAAGAAGTTTCTTTGGTCATTCCTGGCAGGTCTGTCATTTTTTCTCCAAATTTGTTCAGCTAATTCCATAGTACGATCCTTTCGATTCTTACTGTAGCAAGCCCTTGGTATTTTCAAGGTGTAAAATAATGCAAGTTCTTTTAGGATCCCAGGTGAAATCTTGAAGATCACTTTAATTATATTGTTGGACCTTGTATGATTTTGTATGGTCTTATCAAGATATCGGGGGTTAAGTACTTCATTATGGTAACATATAGATGAACAACTTCTCTACTGAGTTATTACACTTTTATTCTGTAAAAATTCTCTGCAAAAATAATATTACCTTATGGGAATTAAATTTGGCACAACTGTGTTGAAATTGTAAAGTAGACTAGTAGTTTCGAAAGCATGCGAAATTTATAGCAGAGGTCCTCATTAATTAGCAGGAACGTGTCAAAAAAAATTCAGAAAACAGTGAACCTTGTGGGCCATCGTAAGTTTAATTTTTCGGCATGTTTACTTCACATAAAGAAATTGCGCTATGACATTATTGCAGTGTTCCAATGTTCAATTGAAATTGTCTACATGTGAACTATCCTCAACAGTATTGTTCAGCTTCTGCGTATTTTTATCTCTCGTTATTTGGCTGATAAATTTTCTACACATCAGCCACTTCCTTATAGTTAAAAATATTTCAATAGGAATATTCTTGGGTTGTTATTTATTTGATCTCAAACTTAGTATGTTTTTTAGTCTTATGGAAAATTTTTGAATGTATTCTGCTCTTTAAAGAAAAAAAACGAAGTGCGCGAAGTTAAACCTTTTTAACATAATTTGATTCATCAACAATTAGAGCTACTTTGGGAAAGTCTTCTTGTATAAGCGCTATTTCCGCTGTAATTATATTCACCAAAAACTTTATGTTGTAATGTATTTTGAGTTTTGATATACCTACTTTTTCCAAAGATGAAATAATTCAAATCTCATTTCACGAGGTAAAGGTGGATTTCCACTCATACTATTTTCACTTGCGCGCGCGTATTTTTACGCCAGAGAAACTAATTAAGCATGCGCACTATTGACAAAATATAATTATTGCATCATTCATCGCGCGCGCGCTGTCTCAAAGAAAAGTAGGAACAATCCTCATTTATCGATCGCAAAATTTCGACAGCCAATCAGAGCATTGAAATATGTAAACAGAGAAGCCGCGAACAAAGGCTTTTCGCGCAATAGTGAATTTCTATTATGGGCTCAAAAAGTCTGAGAAAAAATCTTGGTCAAAACCACCTTTTTAAGGTAGCCTAGTAGACAGGGAAAACCTACTAACAAGAACAAGCAATTTCTAGACAAAAAATGCATTATTTTTTGATGTTGTATTATAAATCATACATATGTGAAGATCAGTCAAAAACTATAATATCTATATTTTGTGTCTCTGGAATTATCGAAGTATTACCAACATCCTGAGTTTCAGGAATAACCTGTGTCTGAGTCTCTGATATTACTTCTTGTTCTTGTGCTTCATCATCTTTCGCTGGTTGATCCATGGTGGGTCAATTACATTAGGATTTAGGTGGTGTGAATCCATTTCGAAACGACTTGGACGACTTGGCTATGTCAAAAGAAAAGCAACGACAGCTAAGCCTGGGCAATAACTATGGCAGGTAGCTTTTTACCTATTCAGCTGATATACGAAGGCAAGACCCAACTTTGTCAGTCCAAATACAATTTCCCAGAAACATTTCACGTTACACAAACACCGAACCTCTGGGCTGATGAAAATACTAGTATCGAAATGGTGAAGAAAATTCTAATTCCTTACATCAAACGAAAGCGAGAAGAACTAAATGTTCTAGATAAGCCTTGGTTGCTCATATGTGATGTCTTCAAAGGTCAATGGACCGACGCAGTCAAGAAAGCTGTCAAAGATTCTAATGGTAAAATGGTTTCTGTTCCAAACAACTGGACAAATTACTTTCAACCACTTTCAACCATGCAAAGTGGATAGTCAAATATTATGACTATGCAAGAAGTAAACCCGAAATTATCTTAAATGTTTGGAAAGAGTCTGGAATACTAGACAATCTATGGAGAAAAATAGTTTTGGACCTATTTTTACAATGACTTTGTTAATCACTACTTATTTGTTATTGACTTAAAATCAAAGAAAAAAATAAACGTCACTGTCATATTTAGAGTTCTTATTCCCTACCTTAAGATATCGAAAAATTTATTAAGTTAGAGGGTGCGCGAAAATTAAAAGGTGCGCGAAAGACCATTTTTAAGGGGTGCGGGAAAATTTGGGGTGCGAAAATTATATTCAGCATGGCGATATTAATGGAAATTAGCTGGCTTATTTTTACGCTGGAAACTGAACGTGCGCGCATGTAAATAGTTTGAGTGGAAATCCACTTTAATGAACATGTGAATAGAAAAACGTTCACCCTTCCCACACCTAAAAGTAGCTACTCTTACTTCGTCACTTGTATTTTCACTTTCTAATTTTAGCCTTCAAGTGGTATATGTTAGAGGGAAGCGAGGACGACAGGTCCCTATTTTACTCAATTTGGATGAAATGGCAGCGATAGAAAGTCTAGTGAACTACCGGAAAATTGTTGGTGCAAATCCAGAAAACAAGTATGTGTTTGCAGCTCCAACAAGAGGATCAATGAAGACAATGAGAGGAAACGATAGTATGTGCAAGATACTAAAAAGAGTGTGAGGTTTGCACTCATCTGAAAGAATTCGATCTACAGAGCTGCGCAAATACTGTGCCACAGTAACTCAAACAGCAGACTTATTTGATCTTCGCTGGCTGGCAACACATTTGGGTCATGATATAAGTGTGCATCGCGAATATTATCGCTTGAAGGATTCTACTGTTGAATTATCAAAAGTCTCCCGACTGTTAACGGCGATTGATGAAGGAAATGCTGCAAAATTTTTTGGCAAGAAATTATCCGAAATTTCAGTAGAAGGTATGCCATTGTTCATATTTTCATGAATGCTTCTAACGTGCTTGATTTGATGGCTTAACTTCCACCACGGTTCAGCTCGCACCTTACGGGTACAAATTTTGCGACTGCGAAATGTTTCGTTACTTTCTAAAGCATGTTGTCGTTCAAACCCATCGCCAAACGTGTAATTTCAATGCAAATCTTCACGTTCGTTGTGACTATATCGATTGCAAAGTGATCCAAAATCCGTGAAAACTTTTATCCTGGAATTATTCATTTTGTATTTGCTTTACGTAGATCATTCCTTGCATGAAAGTAGTTGTAAACGGGAACGTTATTTTTGTACGCTGTCCAACTGAGAGCACTGAACGTGACCTCTTTCTCCACATAAGTGTGAATCAATTTTATTTTTTAGAACTGCCTGGACTGATCCCTGATAAGGACGACTTGCAAGATGATGATGGAGGTGAAGAAGGTGGCACTGAAAATATTACGTTACCTGGTGCAGCACTAGCAGAAGCTGGTGAGTGATAGTACATCTCCGACTGATTGTTTCTCCAACCTATTGTAGCTTTTCCTTCTTTTGAGCAAGTTATTTGATATCATACTGAGGTCGAAAAGGGAAATGGATGTGATATTTAAGTCGTTGCACAAATACGTAACCACGGACAAGCTGTATGGAAAAGCAGAATGTCTAAAGCTCATCGAAATTAATCCTGTCCTCAAGGACAGAAAATGGACGAACATAAAAGATTTTGTGCGACACCACAAAACGAAAATCAAACTAGAACATTGTTTATTTTCACACGACGTTCGTTTGAACATCTCATCACTTTGTATAGTTTTTTACACGACGTTCTTTTGAACATCTGAGCACTTTGTATAGTTTTTTACACAACGTCGTTTGAACATGTCAACACTTTGTATAGTTTTTTACACGACGTTCGTTTAAACATTTTAACACTTCGTATAGAATTGTCTGTTTTGCATATTAATTTTGTCCAATATGTGGTGCCCAAGCGTCTTTATAAATATGATGTCCACAAATAGCTGTCTGGAACTCAATTTTAAAATTCATTTCATCGATTAGTGTTTGTTTTTATTACTTTTAGAATGATGATGAGGTGACAAAACAGTCCCCACGTCCATATGTACATCACATACACACAGTCCCACAAGATACACTAACAATTGGATACACAGCTTCGACACAAGTTATGGGGACTGTCGTCCGGGGCACAAAAATGAACCCGGGGCACATGAATTTCATGAAAAATTGTCATATAAGTTGTGGGCCAGGAAATCTTGTCCCCACAACTCGAGATGTCCTCACAAAGTAGATGAAAAAGGTTTACAATACAGCAAGCTGCACCGAAGTATCTTGTCTACAGGGACAGTGGTTGTCAAAACTGGGATTAGGCTCCCAGAAGAAGGTGCTGAATACACTTTCTTGCTTCTTACAAGCATGAGTACTGTCCAACTTGGACCTAAAACTATTCTTTAAGAAAATCGTAAAGAGAAAACACAAATCACTGCAAATGACCCCAGAACACAGTTCATGTAGACACAAACACACACACACACAAAAACAAACAAACAAAAAAAAGAACTAGTCTTTCCCAGTGTCTATCTGTCTTTCCAGATTGTCATTTGCCCTCCTTTCAGAAGGCTAGCATAAGAATGAAAGTTACAAAGTGCACGCACAATGATAAACTCGACCAGTTAAGTCTTAAAATTTAAAGTCTAGAGGTTTTGCTCCTCTAAAAAATATGCTCATATATAAGAACACAATTCTTCCTTTTTCCAAGGAGATAATAAGGACAAAAATTGAACAAACAAACAGAGAAAGTAGGACAGGACTTCTGTAAAGGGTACAAGGGTTTCGACTTATATTCCTGAACCAAGGTACCCAAAATGTCTAGCTGAGTCACCTCAAAAGAGGCCTGCTAGCAGTCTTCAGCAGGAACTAGACATTTCTTTCATCCATAACTTTTCATAAAAATATGCAAAAGAGTTAAATAAAGCCCTCCTGTGCGGCAGAACTCTGGCTGTAGCTTTCCACATGTGTTACAGGGCCCCATTTGACTACGGTTAAGCTGAAGACCAAGTTAGTAAACTTGGGCACCTTACCGAACTGGGGTAAAAAGTGGGGTCGTTACACCCAAACACAAGTATAAGCAAAGCCCCTTGCTAAGCTTCTTATAAGTTACCACAGAAGAATGAGCTGAACTCTTTACCTTATGGGTATTGACAGTAAACTGGTTCGAATGAACCAGCTGGGGTAATACAAAACCGCTCGGATTTACATTTTCCTCCCCCATGACCAAGTACATGTTTCATAAAAGTACTGATAAATTAAATAAGAAAAAAAAGGAAAAAAAGAAAAAAAAGAAAAAAAAAGGAAGGACGGAAAAGCGGATCAACGGCAAAAGTTACAAAGAATATAAGATGAATTTTTTAAATAGTTGACTTTCACTTGACTTCATATGCCGAGTTTATGTTTTATATTTTTCCAGTCATGCTAAAATGTAATTTTTCTGTTCACTTTTTTATGTAACCTTTATTTCATGTCATCCTTGTTGATGGGATATTATTTTTATAAAAATCCATCTTTGGAACAGTGTTGATTGAAAAAGGTTTTGTTGATAACAACATTCAACAACACACGAGAAAACAAAAGAACGATATGGCTAATAATGTTTTATACGCTGAGGTGAGTAGTGTGGGTGATTTGGAGGCCACAGAGCACAATGGTGTTCCTGGCCTCCAAATCCAGCGGCGACAAAGTCCTCGTTTTCCTGAGAAGCCAAGCCTGTTTGTTGCGGGCAGCAGTCGTGCAGAAAATAATCAATGAGAGAAAAACTGAGCATATTTTTCGCGAAAAGATGTTGGCGAAGAAGGACGTATTTTTATGCTTATGTCTTGCGATAGCATGCCTTCTGATTATGAGAACCTTTAGTGATGATAACTCACCAGAAAGAAGAGATAATTCATTGAGAAAATGTGGAATATGTTTACTGGGAGAAAGACGATTTCGACGACACTATCTTAGAATTCCCAAATTACAAAAGAGAACTTTGATGTTTATGTTGCTTCTTCTATGTAGTGGAGATATTGAATCATGTCCAGGGCCATTTCAAAAGAACTTTCAAGAGCTTTCAAACATGAGAGGTATAAAACTGATTCATCACAATATCAGGGGATTGTTTGGTAAGAGAGATATGTTACAAACTTTGTTTACAAGCGAAAAATCAAAATTTATTCTAACTCTATCGGAAACACACACAACCTCTACAACAAACTCAGAACTTTTTAAGATGCCAGGGTTTCAGTTTATTCGTAAAGATCGCACTGACGGTATTGGGGGTGGTGTTGCTATCTATTTATCTGATGATATCAAATGGAAAAAACGACCAGATTTAGAAACTCATGAAATTGAATGTATTTGGGTTGAAATTGAGATTTTCTATTTATACAGACCCCCCGATTCGTCAAATTACTTTTCTCAACGATATGCTGTCAAAAGTTAACAAAATCTCCATGGAAACGTTCCTCTTGGGAGATATTAATGTGAACTTTCTTACAAAATCGAATAACAAAGAAATTAAAAATATTTTTGTCACTCACGGACACACACAAATCGTTAAATCACCAACTCGTGTAACAAAAAACACACAAACTTTAATTGACGTTATTCTAACAAACAATTACTCTCATGTTCATTGTACTAAAGTTATGCCCTTGAGTCTAAGTGATCATGATTGTGTTGCATGTGTACGAAAATTAAATCATCGTAAAGAACAATTCAGAACAATTGAATGCAGAGATTATTCAAAATATAATCACACAGACTTTTCTTTCGATGTTGCAAATTTCAATTGGAAACCATTTTATGAAACACAAAATGTTAATAGAGCTTGGAGTTACATGAAAGAAGGACTTACATTGATTGCTGATAAACACGCACCTCTCATCACAAAAGCGAGAAAATCGAAAAATGAATGTGACTGGTCGACTTACAAAAGACTTAAAAATTCTTGTAACAACAAAGTGAAACAAGCAAAACAGAAATACCACAAGGATCTTCTACACGAGAATTGTAAAAACCCGGCTAAGTTTTGGAAATGCATCAAAGAAATATTTCCAACAAAAGAACATCCTCCAGCTTCTGCAACTACGAGCATCGATCACGAAAAGAACCTGAACACTGCGAACGTATTGTGTAAGTTTTTTACAAACATTGCACAATCAATTAAATCCAAAGCTTTCAAGCTAAGAAATTTTGTCTGGGAGATACCACCAAAAATTGTTACGTCAGAAAAATTGTTTACTTTCGGCTACGTTAGTCGAATATTTGTGGAAAAAGAACTGAGATCACTAAAACGGAGATAAGCTGCTGGTTGTGACAACCTACCTCCAGGAATCCTGAAAGATGCTGCGCAACCCCTATCGGGTCCATTAACTCACCTCATCAACATGTCGATTTCCACTGAACTGGTTCCAACTGAGTGGAAAATTGCGAAAATTACCCCAATTCACAAAGGAGGTGCAACTGACAACAACAACAATTATCGACCGTACTTTCTTCCTTATCAAAAATCCTCGAGAAAGCTGTCCATAAACAACTATCTGATTACCTCGAGAATAACAACATCTTATCAGAAAATCGGTTCGGTTATCGGAAAAGACGTTCAACTGAGCTAGCCACTATCCTGCTGACAGACAATATTCGCAAAGCTGTCAACAAAGGCAACTTGGTAGGTGCATTTTATATTGACTTATCAAAGGCTTTTGACACTTTAAACCAATCAATTCTCCTGGACAAGTTGAAAAGTGTTGGAATCAGAGGTTCTGCTCGAAATTGGTTCGCTGACTTTCAATAGGGAGCAATACTGTATTGTTGAGAAGTGTAAATCAGAACGTATGAAGTGGAGTGCTCCAAGGCTCGATCTAGGGACCACTTCTTTTCTTGATTTATTTCAATCACTTTGAGAAATGCTTAAAATACACGCATTTTTTTAACTTTGCTGATGACACTGTGGTGTATGTTGAGGGGAAGAACAAGGAATCAATCGAGTACCAGCTAAATGAGGACTTGAAGTTGATTTCAACATATTTCCAAATCAACCAGCTAGTTATCAACTTGAATAAAGGCAAAACCGAAACTATGCTTTTTGGTACCTCGAAAAAACTATCATCCTGTGGTAAAAATATGTCCTTGTTGTTTGATGAAACTGAGATACAGGCTACCGAAACATAAAAATACTTGGGAACTACGTTGGATAGTTCACTTTCACTCTCTACTAATTTTGATAAAATCTACAAGCGTTCAGTATCCAAAGTACGTATGTTGTCTTCTCTCCAAAGTTATCTCGAAGATTCGTCAAAAAGAAAGATTTACAATGGAATGATTCTTCCTTGCATAACATACAACTGTACGGTAAACTTAAATTTAAGCCAAACTCAAAGAAATAAGCTTAAATCCATTGATAATCTAGCTGAAACGGTCCCTGGAACAAGCCAACCACCTGTTGAAAACGTATTAAAAAACAATCAATTCTACTTGTGCGAAAATGTTTAGAAAGGAAAACGTGTACAAACTTTATTGATTACTTCAAAGTACAGTCCCATGGTCGGGGGACAAGAAATGATGGTTATAAATTACAAATTCCATTCACAAAACTCAAATATGCAAAATCTGGTTTCTTTTCAATGGGTGTTACAATATACAACGAGCTACCATTAAATATTCGTAAAATTGAAAATTTTAATTTGTTTAGGAAAAATGTTTTGAAGATTTTTAACCTTTGATTTGATTTGATTTATAACTCCATTTGATAGTACAGAGTGTTCTGTTTGATTTAACGTGCTTATTTTTCCTGCGGAGACTTTACTTCAGTTGTGAAATTTTAACATATGCTGTTTATTCTATCATCTTTTTTTTTTCTTTTTTTTTGTTCTCACAATCTGGCAGTTTTAGCTAATTTTAAGCCTTTTTAACTAGTTTTATTTTTATTGCTTATATAATATATATTTTTACCTTACTATATTTTAATTTTAATTTTTAAAGACAGGACGTTTGTTAATAGTAATATTGTATATATTGAAAATCTATTAATAATAATAATAATAATAATAATAATAATATTATTATTATTAAACAGCTTTTCATTTTGTTATACACTTACAAACGTTGAGTTTCATGAAAGTGTCTGAGAAATGTGTATGATCTATCTGAGAAATTTTAGTGATAAATTCATCCATGGATTTCTTTATTTTCATTCACTTATAATAGGTTTACTGCATGTATATTTTATCAGGACTGCAACATCGAGATTGTATTCACCTTTGCGTTATTTTCAGCACTTCAATCTACTAGTATTCTTCTTTCGACAAACCCTTAATTTCTGACATTCAATGATGTACAAGTATATTGCAAGCTGCGCGAGATATGTCTAATGTCCTTGACAGAATCCTAAGGAACAAATAGTCCTATGCTGTAGATGCAATATTTTTTGTCTCTGGTTAGCGCTTGGTCTCCATGCGTCGAAAATTGTTACATGTCCGTATTACTATTTGATACTATTTGGCTCGTTTTGAGTGGTTGTGGGTGGTTTTTGGCTTGTTGTGGGTGGTTGTGGTTAGTTTGGGGTAATTTTGGTTCGTTTTGGTTCGTTTTGAATTTTATAACTAACGGGATTTGGTGCCATATTTTACAGTTCTTGAATTCGGTAGAGCAAAGTTTGTGCCTGATTCCCTGGTGTTAAGTGAATTATTAACACCCAGCTCTGGAAAAGAATTATTAAATACAGAAGGAAGTTCTTTATTCACTTGTGCTTTTGTAAACATACAGTTGTTGATTGTAATCATGTCTGGAAATTTTAAAATATTTGATTGTTTGTATATATTTGTTGGTGCATTCTTGTTTTTAAAGTGAATTATTCTTAACGCTCCATATTTTCCACATCTACTTGGAGTGTAAGAAGAAACCTCAGAGATCTGTAAATTGATATAAAATATTTTTCTTTTTGATTGCGCTGTCGAGTATAATATTTCGCTTATTTCGCTTGCGAACATAGAGGACTAGTTCCCGCTTCGCAACCCTTATATATTGATTCTTACGATGGCACTGAAGGGTCAAACTTCTATTCAACTTTTCGGAACTTCCACTCAACTTTTCGGAACTTCTATTCAACTTTTCGGAACTTCTATTCAGTAATTCCTCAAGTTTCTATTCCGAAAAAATCTCGAACTTCTATTCAAAAAAAAATCTCGAACTTTTATTCAAAAAAAAATCTCAAACTTCTATTCAAAAAGCGTCCCGTACATCTATTCAAAAAAATTCATGAACTTCTCGTTACTATGATATTAGCAATTTCGATTTTGTTTTGTTTTCACCACGAGGGAGCCAGTTATGAACAGTATTGAGAATGTGATTAGAGATATCGTTAAGGAGGAGTTGAAAATACATGTTACAACCAGTACAACTTCAACCTCTGTTGCAGCAACAAAATCAGCTAGAACGGAAGGGAGGCTGAGTGGTTTCATTTCAAAAATCAGAGGTGCAAAAACTCTGAAAAAACAAAATAATTCAAAGAGCAATAATTGTACCATCAAGACGAAAAAATCCCAGATAAAGTGGTTACGCTTGGACCCCTACGTGAAGAAATATGAAATGGTGAAAGTCCGAAATGGAGGTGGATACAGATTTTTAAAAGTGGAAGAAGGACTTCCCATTACATTTGGGGAACTCAAGACTCAAGCAATAAATATATTCTTTGATAACAAGGGAATGAGCAATTTTTTAGAGCATGAAAGCGAATGTTACAAAGAATTATGTGGACCAAAGGGTGAAACTTTGTCAGAAGACAGAGATCGTTGGGAATACGTTGAAACAAAGGGGTTGTTCTTGCCAAAGTGTTATTTTATACTATCAACAAAATCGGTTGCATATGATGTGGCCACTAATACAGATGAAGAAGAGGGGGCTGTTCAATTCACCAACTGCCAAGAGCAAAAAATACCAGTATCTGCTGCTGCAAAACGAATTATTTGTTCGGTCTGTGCATGCACATACTCAGGTGCAGATTGCTTACGGTGTATGCAAGATGCAGAGTATAAAGTATCGTGTTGCAGACTTTATAAACAATGATAACTTTTTCAGTCAACTGAATGAACAGCGACCAGCCCCTCCTGCTTCAAGAGAAGCAGCAACAGTAGAGTCAATACCTTTACTTCAAGAAATGAGTGATGTTATTACTACACAAGCACAAGCTACTGACACTTCTGTATCTGTTCTTCCCAGCTCTTGGGAAACTACATATGCTGATACTCGACCAAAATGTCATCACATTTCAATACATCGTTTAAAATTGCAATCAGAATTGATGGAAACATTTATAAAGAGAAAGGTAGATATGCATTAATGCCTGGGTTAATTATTTGCTATAATATATTGTAATAAGTTGATGTGATATTGCTCAAGGTTTTTTGCTAATTTTTTTAAACAGTTTTTTATTGTATATTTGTTAGTAGTTGATTGAAAGTTTTTTTATTTTTATTTTTATTGTATATTTTAGATTGATTTGGTAGATACTATTAACTACACATGGATTGATCCACGTGGTGAACCAGAGCAAGGTTCTGGATCAGGAGTGGACCGCGACATTTACTCATCCTTTTGGAAAGATGTTTCAGATGCATTTTTTATTGGCGAACAAGAAAGAGTCCCCTTTGTCCGCCATGACCTCTATATGGATGAATGGAACTCCATTGGGAAGATTATCCTAAAAGGATATCACGATACTAGTCATTTCCCAACATTTATAAGTAAAGCATTTTTACTGTTTTGCTTATTTGGACATGTCTCTGATGATGTGTTAATGACTTCATTTTTTAATTACCTTTCATAAGATGAGGCAAATTTGATCCAAAGTGTACTTGCAGATGAAGTAGATGTTAATATCCTGGCATCGGATGAGTTTTTAGAACTCACTGAACAATTTGGCTGTCGTACACTTGTCAAAAAGGGCAATGTGAAACAGGTCATTAATGAATTTGCTAGGCAAGAAATGGTTCAAAAACCACATTTGATTGCATCCAGTTGGCAAATGAGTTGTATTGAACTCCAAAAGAAGCCTGAGTTTAGCTCTGTGGAAGCTATAACCAAATTATATGATGATCTTGAGCCTTCACCTAGAAAGGTTATTAATCTTTTTAAAGAAATTTTGCCACTGAGTGATGGAGAAAGAGATGCTTTCAAGTTTCTCAAGAGGTATATCCGTGGGCTAGATTCTTTGTTGTTGAAAAAATTGGTAAACTTTTTAACTGGCTCGGATGTTTTGGTAGTTGACTTAATTGAGATTGTTTTCATAAATCATCATTTTCGCGACGTCCAATCGCACATACATGTACGCCCTGTTTGGAATTAACATCAACATATATAAGTTATTGCGAATTAAGAGAAGAATTCAGCAATATCTTAAATCTCTCAGAGTGGGAGATAGACATAGTGTAACTTTCAAGTCAGCTATTTTTTAAGATGTAATGTTTTTGATATTTATTTTTATTTTATGAAAGTTTTATGAAACAATAAGCTGTGAGGTAGTAGTTGCCTATAATGTTCAATTTTTTAAAGAGAGATTGTATATAAGAGATTCTGAAAAATACTATGAAACAAAATCTGCTTATGTATTTTTCGATTAGAGCTTCGTTTTGTTGACCCGATTCGGGAAATTTATTGCTTTTTCCCAGTAATTGAATTGTCACTTTTTGTCAATATTCTGGTCCTGAATCACTCATGTACTCTTAAAAGCCTATTTCTCATTTCATTCTATTTTGTTCATTTTTAGCGAGCATCAAAGTCATAAAATTAAATAGCCACGATGTTTATATTTTGTTGATTGTTTGATTTTTGTTTGAGTCTTTTGATTGTTTTAGAAATGAGTATGTCAGTTCCTGATATAATTTTTTTCATTCAAGACCATTTTTGTTAACATAACACAGTCAACTTTCAAATTAACGGATTCTTAGTAGTACCACAGTCAGAACCTTATGCAAAACTTTCTAAATAGTGGAAAGCCACACTTACCGATCATTATTATTCGCATCAGTTTTTACAAAAATGTATTCAATAGTATTGTTCAATTTTACCAAGTAGATAAGTGTACAATTGCAGGCCTTGTAATCCGTCTTGTTGCATGAAATGTTCAGCGAATTCTTTAAAATCGGTTGATACATCATTCAAGCCACTTCCTGCAACACTTGGATAAAACTGATCGATTTATTGAGGTTCTGTAGGGATTAAACAGTTATTTACTCTATATAAATGTGGCAACTCGTACAATACATCTGGACGTCCCCTAGGACCGTTATTTCTGCTTTTCGAAATTATATGTACATTCCAGTCGTTCTTAACATTATTGATAACTTTCCTCAATAACTCCATAAAACAAAATCGGATGCATTCAATTAATGCGGGATCTGAGTTTGTGAACATCCCAAGGTCAACCAGATCTTGCAAAAAAACGTTTCCACCAACCAACTCTGTCGCGTTGTAGAGTAGACCAAAATGATTCAATTCTTTGGTTCTCAGTAGATGAGATGATGCTGAAGGACTCGATTCCAACCTCCGCATCATTCAAGGCTCGGAGATAAATATGTATTGGCTCAATCAACGAGTGTTCAGTACCACTATCGGCCTTTATAAATCTTGGTACACCTTTAATTTTTCTCAGTGCATCAAGATAAAATTTTGCCACAACTTCCGGTAATTTGTTAGAAGGCCCAACCTTTTGCCATATAAGTTTTCGCGAAAAACCGTCTATAGCCCCATAAATAGAAACGCCAAAAGGCTTCAATTTATCATGGCCATCGATATGCCATGCGTGATTTGGGCCGTGAGATACATATTTTCGACGATGTAATCTTCGTTTTTTGCGAAGCTGGATCTAGGTTCTTAACAATTTTTCTCACATCTTGGTATCGACATATTATTGACTTGGACACCAAGGATGCTCTCATTCTATGTTGGAACCACTACCATGAAGCTCCTTCAGGATTGCCTCCTCAATTTGGTTCTCATCGGAACGTACTCCTTGAAGAGCCCTTCGCCGCTGCCCACTGCTCCGTAAGCGTCTTTTTAATGTTGATAAACTGATATTCACACCGTGCTTACTGTGCAACATTTCTCTTATTTTAGGATAACACAGACCCTGCTTGAAATAAGTCGTTAAAAGATCCATTTTTACGGCGCAAATAAGCAATGATGTCCCGAAATTTTGAAGAGAAAAAAGTCGAGCGGAAGTTCCTCTTAACTAGAAAAAATGTGAGCAGCAGTTTATATAAAAAGTTGAACGGGAGTTCTGAAAAAAAATCTAAATAAAAGCTTCTAAAAAGTTTGAATAGAAGTTCCAAAAACAGTTGAATAAAAGTTTGGAAAAAAATGAATAGAAGTTCCGAACAGTTGAATAGAAGTTCCGAACAGTGAAATAGAAGTTCCGAAAAGTGGAATAGAAGTTTGACCCTTCAGTGACATCGTAGATTCAGATCAAATAAAATAAGTCTAAATCATCAGAAAACACAAATCATATTATTTCGCTCAAAACACAAAACTTATAAGAAAAAATTGAATTTCAGACTTAATGGACAACATATTCAACTTTCAAAATCTGTAAATTACTTGGGCGTAATACTTGATGAATTTTTATGTTTTAGAAGGCACATGGAAAACCTTAGGCTAAAGTTGGCAAGAGCTGCAGGTATGTTACCGAAGATAAGACATTATGTTTCACAGAGGACTTTAATTTCAATATATCATGCTCTATTTAACTCTCATCTTGAATATAGCATACAAATATGGGGCCAGTCACCAACCGAACTGAAAAACAAAATTATTGCCCTGCAAAATAAATCCATAAAGATAATAAATATCAAACGAAAACATGACCATCTGTAACCTATTTACTACGAATCTAAAATACTTAGAATAAATGACCTAATAAAATTAAAAAACTGAACTTTCATTCTACAACATCGGAAGTCTTTGCTTCCAGAACCCTTCAATTATCTTTTTGTACCACTGCAACATGCTCATAATTATAATACCAAAAAATCCTCCTAGAAACTACATGTGCAAATAACCAATACAATTCTGCATGGTACTTATTCCATCCAAAGTCAAGCGATTAAACATTGGAATGATATTTTGCGAAGCTTAACCTTAATATAACCACATGTTCAATAAACTACACAAGGAATAAATTAATTAACTATTTTTTATGTCAATATAATGTTTGAAATGTAAGCCTTATATACATACATTAATACATACATTGAATTAACATAAAAATGATAACTCTTTGACTGATTGCACCAAGCATTGTTCTTCTACTGTGACTACATTGTTGTGTATTTGTGACGTGTGTGACTCTATTTTCGTGCTATGTATTGTGTCTGTGACGTGATGTGACTCCATATTTGTACTTTGTAAAGTATCTGTGACGTACTGTGACTCTATCGTATTTTGTAGAGTATTAGTAACGTGTTGTGGCAACCGTAATTCCGTTTCGTCCTTCTCATGTATCTCTTTCTTATCCCAGCCTTGCAGATTAATTGTGGCATAAGGAACATGATATGGGAGCGTACTCTGGTAGTGTGACCTACCCGAGTTTACAATCATGGTGACTATGAATTTCCTAGCAAATTTGCGATTTCTCATAGCCTTCCTTCCTAAAAAACAATTAATTATGTACCTTGTACTGATATTTATGCATGTAATATCTAGAAAAAAGAAAGTAATTTAACTAGACATATTGTAAAAAGTATATTTAAATATGTATACATAGTATTTTTAACACAGATGTACAAAGCTTGTTGTATAGGAGAAATATAACACTTACTTACTTACTATTTCACTTTATGCAGTTGATAATCTAAATATAGATAGTCTAAACCGCTTGAGTAAACCGTTTTGCTACACGATTATTTCTAACTAGTCGATAAGGCCCAGGGAGAAATCCACTTAGGCAGAAGGACAAATAGGTTGTTTTAGATGTTTTGCTGACGTCAGCAGTGCAGATCCATAAAAAAATTGACGAAATTTAATTTATTCTTTGATAGTAATGTGTAGAGGTTGAAACGCTGTTCAAAATAATGTATAGGATGATATGTTTTCGAGGAACGTCTAAGTAGATATAAGGGTTTAAAAATTGTGCTGACGTCAGCAAAGGTCCGTAAAAACACAGAAATTTAATACCTGTTGCCTTCATCGTATAGATCTTGAAACGCTGATCAAGAAAAAGTATAGGATCATGTACTTTTGACAAACGGTTGCAGAGATATTAGGGTTTGAAGGTTTTTTGATGACGTCATCAACCCATTCATTCCGAAACGGATTTGGGGACACAGGTTTGGGAAACTTACCCAAATTGGTCCCAGGTGGTCCCTAGTTACCCACGCGGTGAAAAATCATTGACGTCACCGCCTCGTTTCCAAGTTATTTGGCCTCAAAGTTTTAAATGCACTATAATGGCTTCATTAATTTAATATACTTTGATTAACGTCAATATTATTTTAACATCAAGGTTTGGTAAATTACAGAACAAATTTATAGGTGATGTTTTATAGACTTTATCAAAGAAAATTGCGAAGAATATAATCCACTTTGCAAAAGTGACAGACAGACAGAACTGGCGTATTATTATAGAGACTAGTCGATAAGGCCCGTGGAAAAATCCACTTAGGCAATTAGGCCATTGAAAAAATAGGTTGCTTTAGATGTTTTGCTGACGTCAGCAGTGCATATACAAAAAAAAATGTTCTTAAAATCTTACACAAAATGTCAAATGTCAAATCTTACACAAAATAAAAAAAGAACAGCTTGCAAGGTGCAAAATCTAGTTGATAAAAAGTTACAACAACGACACTCACAACACCAACACTCACAACACCCACCAAACCGACAGTAAGAACACCGACAGTTACAACACCGACAGTCACAACACGGATAATAACAATGTTAGAAATAACGCATCTCAAATATGTACATCTTATAAGTGATTATGTTGAAAACCCTCAGTATTTTATTCTGAAATGTCAAAAAGGAGGCGTGCAAGAGGTTAGCACAAATCAACAAAAATAAGGTCTTTACACATTATAAACATTGTCTTTCCCTTAAAAGCTTAATACAAAAATATGAAAAAGCCATAGTTTGGAAAACATCAAATTTAAATCTAGAAAAATCAGTCATTTCAGTTGCATAACATCCTCTCCCACAAAAATTTACACAAAATGTAAAAATCAACCAGTTAAGAAAACAAAAATTTTTCTTTTTTAATATGATGATCCGTACTGCCCTTTACCAACAATTTTGAACCTAAATGTCAAAAAATCAATAAGCAAAGAATAAAATTGAATAAAAAAAGATCATTATTTTGGAAACATTGTATACGGTTCGTAAACAAAAGATTACACAAAATGTAAAACAGATCGGTTTTTGAGAAACACATCTAAATCAACAAAAATAAGTTCATTCAGCATGTCGTATATTGCCATTACCCATTAATCTTCCACAAAAAGGTTATGAAACACATCAAAATTTAAAAAAAATCAGTGATTTCAGTGCATACAGTCCACCCATTTAGATTACAAAATATAAAAAACAAAAACAGTTTCAGTCAGAACATTAAGTAATTTTTTTATCATCAGCAAACATTTATCCCTACAAAATTTTGTAAAATTCTCAAGAAAAACAAAAACGTGAAACCATGGAATTTTCTTCCAGCAAAAATTACATCACATACAGTTAGTTCTCCCAAACAATAGTTTATAATACGAAATATAAAGACAAAGTTGTTTATATAGTCTTAAGATGTACTTACATTGTACGAAAAGCTTAACAAATAAATATATACTTTTTAACTTTCAAACTCGTTTTATTTTTTACTTAATTAGTAAACGATGGCTGTTATTTTTACCGATAAAGACATCAGCTTTGCAACAGCTGACAGTGAAGTCTGATTCTACAAAGATTTGTTCTTTCAGTATATATATTGCATGTGGTCTATTTCCAAAAAGATTACACAAAATTTCAAAAAACAGCATTTTGCAACACGAACAATATGAACTGACAAATTTTTTTAATCCACGTATAAACCCACGTATATAAATTTCCAATCAAATGTCAAAAACCCCTGTAAAAAAACCTGGCATTTTACATGTAGGCTGACAAAAGTTTAACAGGATGACGAAACAAAACAATAAAAAATAACTTAACACACACACTTTAAATTCTATAAAATTCGTTCCACTTGTCATATTGTGGTCCCCTTGTAAGGTTTACAGGAAATGTGAAAAAATTATTCTCTATGGGCATAAAAATGTGTCACAGTATCCTAAAGGTTCAAGAAAGATTTTATAGCTAGCTTGTTACATCATAATTCGTGTTCAAAAAAGAAGAGAAGTTTGACTACTAAGGTAGCTATAAATACCTAAAAAAAGAGGAATAACAACAAAATTCATAGATTAGAGCTAGCTATGGGATGGAGCCTTGAAGCTAACATTGACATTAGCTAGCTAGCTAACAAAACAGTACCCAAGACACCCAGTTAAATATACTTAACTTAAGCTGAGGAGACTTAGCTAAGTCTATAGCTAGCTATTTATGCTTAGTAAAACACATATAAAGGAAAACAATAGCAATGCAGCAATGTAAAAATTATGACATTTGCAGTTATAGTTCAACAAACCAAAACTTTCTATTTCGCTGGCACATTTGTTTGGTAGCCAGCTAACAGCTTTATGTAGCATTTTGAATTTTAGGACAAATACATTAGTTACGCACCAGGAGACACATTAATTATGCATAAAAAACAAAACAAAAAACGCGGTAAACTATAAAAATTTGAAGCTCTAATGGATTTTTTTGAGAATAGGATTATCCTTGACAATTTTAAGTGTCCTACATATAAAAACGGAACGTCTAAAAATATCAAAGTTCTTACTTTTTTCTGAATTCCAAGTCACTTGAACTTGAAACGCTAGCATTCATTTTCTACATCTAACTTTACTTTACTACTTCTAGCTCCACTCTTCACTTCCGAAGTAACTTATTGTGGCTTCCAACTTCACTTTTCTACTTTTACTTCTACTTCTTCACTTGGACTTTTCTTTCTTTCTCATATATTCTTTTTTGAAACACTTTACTATTTCACTTTTTGCACTTTTTTGAAGACGAAGGGACTGTTCCTTTGTTGTTGTTTTGTGTGTCGATGTTAACCCTGTTCCAAATTATATGCTTTTTTAATCCACTCCACTTCTTCACTTTGACTTTCCTTGCTCTTAATATCTGCACTTTTTTATGACTCGTAGGGATCGTCGAAAATAAGAAATTTTTTATCCGCTTCTTTAGTTCGCCTTTTGTCGAGAACTTTGTCGAGAGATTTTTATGTTTGTTTGTTTTTACGCCAAGGAAACTTTCTATTCGAATACCGTCCCGTTCGAAAGTACGTAATTGAGCGAATCATACTGCTTATTTTCTATCACGTGGTTTCTAACGGTTGCGAGACAAATGTAAACAAAACAAAAAAACTCGACAAACTCGCGCATTCGGGTGATAAAAAATATTGCGTTTGCAAAAGTCACAGACAGACAGACGGAACTGGCTTATTATTATAGAGACTAGTCGATAAGGCCCGTGGAAAAATTCACTTAGGCAAAAGGCCAATGAAAAATAGGTTGCTTTAGATGTTTTGCTGACGTCAGTAGTGCATATAAAAAAAAAATGTTCTTAAAATCTTACATCAAATGTCAAATCGCATTAAATCCTCCACACAAATCTTACACAAAATAAAAAAGAACAGCTTGCAAGGTGTAAAATATAGTTGATAAAAAGTTACAACAACGACACTCACAACATCGACACTCACAACGCCAATACTCACAAAACCGATAGTAAGAACACCGACAGTTACAACACCGACAGTCACAACACGGATAATAACAATCTCAGAAATAACGCATCTCAAATATGTACATCCTATAAGTGATTATGTTGAAAACCCTCAGTATTTTATTCTGAGATGTCAAAAAGGAGGCCTGCAAGAGTTAGCACAAATCAACAAATATAAGTTATTTTACACATTTTAAATATTGTCTTTCCTTTAAAAGCTTATACAAAAATATGAAAAAGCCATAGTTTCGAAAACATCAAATTTAAATCTAGAAAAATCAGACATTTCGGTTGAATACCATCCTCTACCACAAAAATTTACACCAAATGTAAAAATCAACCAGTTTAGAACACAAAAATTTTCCTTTTTAGTTCCGTACTGCCAGAATAAACTTGAATCAACAAAGATCATTATTTTGGAAACATTGTATACGGTTCGTAAACAAAAGTTTACACAAAATGTAAAACAGATCGGTTTTTGAGAAACACATCTAAATCAACAAAAATAAGTTCATTCAGCATGTCGTATATTGCCATTACTCATTAATCTTCTACAAAAAGGTTATGAAACACATCAAAATTTAAAAAAATCAGTGATTTCAGTGCATACAGTCTCGCGTTTAGATTACAAAATATAAAAAACAAAAACACTTTCAGTCAGAACATTAAGTATATAATTTTTTTATCATCAGCAAACATTTATCCCTACAAAATTTTGCTATGAAATTTTCTTCCAGCAAAAATTACATCACATACAGTTAGTTCTCCCAAACAATAGTTTATAATACGAAATATAAAGACAAAGTTGTTTATATAATCTGAAGATGTACTTAGTGTACGAAAAGCTTAACAAATAAATACTTTTTAACTTTCAAACTCGTTTTATTTTTTCTTAATTAGTAAAATATGGCTGTTATTTTTACCGATAAAGACATCAGCTTTACAACAGCTTACAGTGAAGTCTGATTCTACAAAGATTTGTTCTTTCAGCATTTTGCAACACGAACAATATGAACTGACAACCATACCATCCTCTCATAAATTTTTTTAACCCAAAGTCATAAACCCACGTATATAAATTTCCAATCAAATGTCAAAAACCCCTGTAAAAAAACCTGGCATTTTACATGTAGGCTGACAAAAGTTTAACAGGATGACGAAACAAAACAATAAAAAATAACTTAACACACACACTTTAAATTCTATAAAATTCGTTCCACTTGTCATATTGTGGTCCCCTTGTAAAGTTTACAGGAAATGTGAAAAAATTATTCTCTATGGGCATAAAAATGTGTCACAGTATCCTAAAAGTTCAAGAAAGATTTTGTAGCTAGCTTGTTACATGATAATTCGTGTTCAAAAAAGAAGAGAAGTTTGACTACTAAGGTAGCTGTAAATACCTAAAAAAAGAGGAATAACAACAAAACTCATAGATTAGAGCTAGCTATGGGATGGAGCCTTGAAGCTAACATAAGCTAGGTAGCTAACAAAACAGTACCTAAGACACCCAGTTAAATATACTTAAGCTGGGGAGACTTAGCTAAGTCTATAGCTAGCTATTTATGCTTAAAACATATATAAAGGAAAACAATAGCAATGTAAAAATTATGACATTTGCAGTTAGTTCAACAAACCAAAACTTTCTATTTCGCTGGCACATTTGTTTGGTAGCCAGCTAACAGCTTTATGCAGCATTTTGAATTTTAGGACAAATACATTAGTTACGCACCAGGGGATACATTAATTATGCAAAAAAACAGCAAACAAATGCTAGCTTTTTTATAAAAAACGCGGTAAAACATCAAACTTAAAGAATTTGAAGCTTTTAAGTGACTTTTTCCTGGCAAATGCGAGTCTGCCTGACACGTAACTCTAGCGACATAAAAACATAACGTCTAAAAATATCAAAGTTCTTACTATATGTGAATCCAAATCGACTTTAAACCCAAGCTTTTATTTTCTACTTCTAACTTTTCTTTACTACTTCTAGCTGCACTCTTCACTTTCGAAGCAACTTCTCGTGGCTTCTAACTTTACTTTTGTACTTCTACTTCTCCACTTTGACTTTTCTTGCTTTTAATATCTGCACTTTTTTGTGACTAAGGGATCGTCGAAAATAAGACATTTTTTAACCGCTTCTTCAGTTCGCCTTTTGTGTGGAGAACTTTGTCAAGAAATTTTTATGTTTGTTTGTTTTTACGCTAACGGAACTTTTTATTCGAATGCCGTCCCGTTCGCAAGTATGTATTTCAGCGAATCATACTGCTTATTTTCTATCACGTGGTTTCTAACGGTTGCGAGACAAATGTAAACAAAACAAAAAAACTCGAAAAACTCGCGCATTCGGGTGGTAAAAAATATCGTGTTTGTAAAAGTGACAAACAGACACACGGAACTGGCTTATTATTATAAGAGATACTCAACAATCTGGTTTCCTGTGCCTATGGAATCATACAGTAACTATACATCGTTCCGATCATGTAATCAATATAGAAAGTGTTGCAGAGCGGGGGACAGGGTCCCCTAGGTTCGCAAGCGAAAAATTTTAGATACCCCTTTAGGTTGAATTGTATAAAAACCAAGTTTAATTTGAAGAAATATTATCCCCGGGCTTTTGCATTAGCAATACTGCAGTGTTATCTGGACGCAATATGCCATGGACCAGGACATATTTTTGTTTAGAACCTGATATATAGTTATATCAGAAAATGCTAAAAAATGTTAAACAAAACAAGAATGTTTTCTGTTGTCAGTCCGGGTCAAGTTCCAGAAATGGAAATTACTTATTAGGAAATTATTTGTATATCAGGAAATTATTTCACAATGTAGAAATTTATGACATTTCCAGATCTTGATTTTTTTTCTTTTTCTGAAAGTTGTTCTGATTGAACCCAAAAAATGTTTGAAGATTTTCAGTATATGTTGAGGATTGCACGAGAACCACTCCTTAGAAATTAAAAACAATCGTTAATAGAAAATATAGACATTGATGTAGAAAATATTTCCTGATATAGAAATATAGAAATAATTTCCGTTTCTGTAACTTTACTCACACTGGTTTAAAAAAGCGAAAAAAAGCTTTATTGGGAGACACGTGATCCCGGGAACAGAGCAGTCTGTTCGGGACGCAGTAGTCTATGGGTCTACATTTTGTTTAGAAACAAACAGCCAAAAATTGTAAGAATGTGCTAACAAAACAAGGCATCCAGCACACCGTTATGCCCACCCATAGGTAAATCTCTACTCCCCTGGTGTGTCGGCGGTGGTGATGTGTCTTAATTTCTTGGAAACAAGAGACATAGCTAGTTAGCTAGCTAGCTACAATCACCCACAGAAAATATGACTCTCCCTTTCCCTCACTGTGCAGTAGCTAGCTAGCTCAAAGATTTGTCTGAAAGAATTCTTATATGATGTTTAGCACAACAGAATTCTTTGAGAACTTAATAGGTATAGTTTTATGCTAGCTATATTGGTAGTTTTGTGCTAGCTTAGCTGCTACTGTTGTGCTAGCTAGCTTTAGGTATAAGTAAAGCTAAATAAGGGGTTCATAACATGTAAAAAATAGTGATATACTAGGTACAGAACCTCCACTTCTTTCTTGAAAAATCTCATCGTTTCTAGCTAGCTACGCTTAGCACCAGTTCAGTCTTATCATCAACAGGTGCGGACGTACTACTGATGCGGTGAAAATACACAAATCACACATCACGGGCCAACACCTTAATTCAATATGGTAACTAACGCTGAACTAAATACTAACATGACCAAAGGATTCAAGGAAATAAATGAAGCTACAACAACCATACGAAATGATGTTCTTTAAATCAGAGATGTTCTCATCAAAAACCTAGTTGATGCTAACAAAAAAATACAAGAACGCGTCGAGTTCTTGGAATCACGTTTACCGGACGTCGAAATAAACAACAAGTACGTTAGGCGAAACAACGTAGAAATCAGTGGAGTTCCTCTAGATATAGCTGATAAAGACCTTGAATCGTTCGTTGTAGATGTTTTAAATAAAGCGAATGTTGTTATTGATGGGAAAGATATCGAAGCTTGTCATCGATTGCGTCCGACGAGAAGAGAACCAACGAAAAAAAAAGTAATTGTAAGGTTTGAAACCGTAAATTTTGCGAAGAAGCTCTCTCGAAAGTAACCAGAAATCGACTTGGAAATGTGAAGACGACAGAGTTGGGTTTTAATACTGATTTTAATGTTTTTATTAATTATAACCTTAATCAATACTTCGAACGTTTAGGATGGAAATGTAGAGTCTTAAAAAGAAATGGAGAAATTCATTCATTTCGCTATCAAAACGAAGCGTATTTTCTGTACTTTGAAGTAAACGGTAAACCTGTGAAAATTCGCACTGATATTGACATAGAAAAGAAAGGACGCAATTTGAGGACAATTCTTGTAAACAGTGTAAGGTATTTGGTTCAATCCGGGCGACGATGCATTCCGACGAGTATGAAGGATGGTTTGAAAATCCTTAAAATTAAACTTTAAGGAATTAAATGCAGACGTGACGTTGGGAGCATTAGGCAAACCAGGAAGAGTCGAAAGCGGTACCTCATATAAGGGATCAATCAACACAGAAGCTTTGTGGGCATCTAGGGATTCTTTTGGAACATTAAGCCTAATAGAGCATTTGGGATCCAGCAGATCTTTACCAGCCTGATAAGGATTCTTACCAAACGCATGGTTTGCATTGCGGATCTTCCATCACTTTTTTCGGTTCCGTTCTCCCCGGCGTAATGTTGTTAACTTTAATTTAACATTGCCTAGCGAATTTTGTAAATGTTCCCTCTGCAATAAGTCCGACACGTTTGACAGTTGTTGAAGAAGAGAATTTTTCTCTTTTGCCAACGAGATGGACTGTAATGCACGTCTGTTTAAACCAGATGGGGCATGTGTGGGTTGAGCCTTAAATCCAAAGAGAAGGGAAGCATGATGGTAAATTGTGGATTCTAGAATTTCCATTCTCTCTGACAGAGGGTGAGAACCTAACAGGTTGTGGAAAACAGCATTGTTGAGAGTGCTCCAAGCTTCTGTGTCAGCGGATTTTGGCCATGAAATTTGTTGTTTTCTCTCTATTTTCTTAAGCTTTTCAATATCTGCTGGTTTCTGAGAAAGAACACTGTGGGTTTTATCCAGGTTAGCTTTCAGCAGCTTAGAATTTTCAGTGGAACCGGCAGCAAGAACATCTTGCAAAACAACTTTACACGGTTTTAAATTCCAATTTTTCAAGAAAGTTTCATTTGAGGACGCAATTTCAATGGTGATCGGTGGTGAAGAGCGACTAATTATATTAAAATCGATATCCGAAGGGGTAGTCCTAATACGGTCTGAGTCAATAACATTTGGATTTTTTGTAGACCAAAATAAATCCCACGGGCCGGCCTAAGCTTGGTGGGTGCGACAGATAACAATTGGGTCTGGTCTGCCAACTTTATTGCGGGCTCAGCAGGCATGTTTTTCATGCCATCCCACAACTCAACCTATTGAGCCCTTGCATGTACGTACTACCTGTCTATTGCTGAATACTTCACTTATAACTGGTAACTGTCAATAGGGAGTGATGTTTAAAGTAACACAAATGCATGCGAGACAAAACAGCACAAACATACACACACACAAACGTACACACAAACAAAAACAAAGAAACAAAAAAAGAACTAGTCTTTCCCAGTGTCTATCTGTCTTTCCAGATTGTCATTTGCCCTCCTTTCAGAAGGCTAGCATAAGAATAAAAGTTACAAAGTGTACGCACAATGATAAACTCGACCAGTTAGGTCTTAAAATTTAAATTCTAGAGATTTTGCTCCTCTAAAGAATATGCTCATATAAAAGAACAAAATTCTTCCTTTTTCCAAGGAGATAATTGGCACAAAAATTGAACAAACAAACAGAGAGAGTAGGACAGCACTTCTGTAAAGGGCACAAGGGTTTCGACTCATATTCCTGAACCAAGGTACCCAAAATGTGTAGCTGAGTCACCTCAAAAGAGGTCTGCGAACAGTCTTCAGCAGGAACTAGACATTTCTTTTATCCATAACTTTTCATCTGTCCTACTCTGTACAATCTTGTGTGACTGGGGTAAGAAGTGGAGTCGTCACTCTCCAAAGATAAGACCAGTGCAGTAAAACCCCCTTGCTGACATAATTTTTATTTTGGTTTTAAGTTTTTTTTGACTGGGGTAAAAGTGGAGTCGTCACTCTCCAAAGATAGGACCTGGTACAGTCAAACCCCCTTGCTGGCGTAATTTTTATTTTGTTTTTTGCTTTTATTTTGACTGGGGTAATAAGTGAAGTCGTCACTCTCCAAAGACAAGACTACAAAAAAAAAAAAAAGTCAAACCCCCTTGCTGACATAAACCGGAAGTTGTGGTGCGGACTGCAATTTACCTAAGCTCTTCAAGGAACAGGATGTAAGGTTGTACACCATTTAGCAAGCTTTGTTTGCAAGGGACCACTGCTCTGTCGTTGCAATGAAACCACTTACCATGCACTTGGTTATAAGCAACAGTAGTGTAATGGCCATTGTTCAATCAGTGAAAATAACACTATTAAAGAATCCCTAGACCATGGCGAGATCCTTGTTCATGCGGATTATCCAGAGTCATATAAAAATGTTCAGCAAAACGAGATTCAATTGCTTACTTTGTTAACAGCACATTAGTATATTCATGCTGCTATACCAAATCTTATGATCAAGATGGTAAAGATGGGTTAAAGAAGAACTCGGTTGTCGTCGTTAGCAAAAGCAGAGAACACAACCGTACAGCTGCAGTTACAAGTTGGTTTTACAATGAGAAAATGAAACATGGAACAACAAACCATAGTAATTAAAGAAACTCTCATAATCCACAGATTAGAGCAATGTGAATAAAAGGAGTGTACGCTCTCAAATTTTTTACTCAACCAAAGATCTGTAACAGATTTCACGCAATGAGAGAAGTTGCAATTTGCGGACACGTCTACGACAACCAGTGCTAACTGTTCAGGATACGAATGAGCTAAAGAATAGATCCAATGCCATGCATTGTGCCAACAATGGATTCACGAACATTTTTTAATTATGTAGTTAAGGATTTAAACAACTTTCTTTTTTTCAAATTTGCTTAATTAATTAAAAACATAATTATTTTGTCCGACGGAATTTGTTTAACAGATGATCATAAAACTTCTCACCTTATGTGGATCAGTGGACTGAGTATTTGCCATGACAAATTTTACGTAACCGTTATGGTTAGCGTTTTTGGAAATGTCATCGCTACTTTAAACACTTTGTAAGCTTTTTTGCATTTATAATTAATTTTTTTCTAAACAAGCGTTGGTTATCTACACTAGTAAATAGGAGCTATTGTAGTCATTTATTAGCAACTTTCTTTACTAGTAGATTAGGCCCGTGGAAAAATCCACTTAGGCAGAAAAACAATTGAAAAGTTCTGTCATTTGAATTTTGATGATATCAGCAAATGTTTCAGTATATTGAATACTGCCTTTTACCAAAAACAATAATCTGAAAATGCATAAAAAGAAAGTAAGTCATAATTTAACAAAAACGTTTTTAAAACCTAACACAAAATATCAAATGTCAAATCGCATGAAATCCTCCCAACAAAACTTCAGACAAAATATAAAAAAAAACAACGTCGTGCAAGGTGTAAAATCTAGTTGGTAGAAAGTGACAACATTGACAGTCACAACCCAGACAGTTACGACAACAATAATAATAATGTCAGAAATAACACATCTCCAATATGTATACATCTTATTATGTGATTATGTTGAAAACTTTCAATATTTTAATCCGAAGTGTCGAAAAGAAAGGCCTGCAACAGTAAGCACAGATCTATGAAAATAAGTTGTTTACGCATTTTAAACATTGTCTTTTCCCTAAATGCTTATACAACAATACAACCTGAACAATATCAAAAAGCCAAACTTAAACAAACACAAAACACTAAAAAACAAAATGTTAAACTTTAAAAAATCATTTATTCGGTTGCATACCATCCTCTCCTGCAAAAATATGCACAAAATGTAAAAATTAATTGGTTAACAATGTCTAATGATCCATACTGACTTTACCAAACATTTTAAACTGAAATGTCGAAAAAGCAATGAGCAAGGAGTAAATTTCAAATGAACAAAAATTATTATTTTGAAAACATTGAAAAGTTTACAATAAATGTAGAACACAAAGGTTTCTGAGGAGCAAATCAAAATATGAACAAAAATCAGTTCAATTGGCATGTTCTATATTGTCTTCAGCCATAAAATCTTCCACAAAAAGGATATGAAACGCATCAAATTCAACTCAGAAAAAGCAGTCATTTCAGTGCATACAAAAATACAACTTGGAAAGTGTAGAATATCAAATTATTTTTTTAGTATATATACTTGCATACGGTCCTCCCTCACAACAGTTAAACAGTTTCAGTCTGAACATTCAGTAATTTTTTATCATCACCAAATATTTATTCCTGCAATATTTTGTGAAGTTCTTAATAAAAACAAAAACGTGAAACCGTGGACTTTTCTTCCAGCAAAACTGACATTACTTACAGTTAGTTTAAAGTTTAAAAAATGTTTATAACACAAAATATAAAAAAAATCAACTTACACAACAGCTCACAGTCTAATTGTACAAAAATTTGTTCTTTCAGTATTTTGCATGTGCTCTTTTCCCACAAAAGTTTACACAGAATTAAAAAAACAGCAGCAACACAAACAATATAAACAGCAACCATACTATTCTCTGCTGAGAAATTTTAACCACAAATGTCAAAAACCCAGGTAAATTTCCCCAATTTTTTTTAAAAAAACTGCGATGTGGAACACATCACATTTAAATAGAGAAGGATCGGTCATTTCGTTATGTTGTACAGAGTCCTCGCCAGTAAGAATTTATACAAAATATAGAAAACACAGCTTGCAATGTGTAAAATCTAATTCTTCTTCTGTGTATCGTCCTTCCTCACAAAATAACATAAATATATAAAAAAAAGTTTCAGTTATAACATCTAAAACAGCAAAAATCAGTTCTATCAGTATATGTCATGCCATTGTCTTACACAAAATGTTCACCTTAAAGTTTTACAAGGCAGAGCCTGTAAATTAAAAACAACTAAGATCAGGTATTTTGGTCTATTTCATACCATCCTGTCCCAAAGAATTTATATAAAATGTGAAAATTGAGTGGTAAAACAGAAATTTGCAAAATTCCAATTTTTTTATATGCATATTGTATATGCCTTCTGCAACAATAAGTTAATCCAAAATGTCAAAAAGAAGAAAACAATAGCTTACAAAGAGTATAAAACCAAAATCAACAAAGTAGCTAACTCTTTTGGTGTATATATATATTGAATATGGCCATATGCACAAAAGTTTACACTAAATGTAAAAAACAGTTGTGTTTAGTAATTCTACGTCAACAAACGTCAGTTCTTTTAGCATGCTGATTTATGTCTTTGCCCACAAACTCTTACATGATGTCAAAACCATAAATTGGAAGAAATTAAATTTACATTTTAAAAATAAGTATTTCTGTACTTTATTTTTAGAAATCTTTGCAGGAAAAGAACTTCGCAAGTCAAAAAAAGAATCAGGAAAATGTTTAAAATTTTCAGGGTTAATAACGTTTGATGGATTTTGTGGGAATTTTACATTTTGTATACATAATGTCAGTTGAATTTCTCATTTTAATATAAAAACTGGAATGGCTTGCAAGGTGTAAAGTAAAATTCTACAAAATTAATTCTTTCGGTATATTGCATGATCCTAACACATAACATTTCAAAAAACACACAACAGTTTGTATATATTATATACATTATGTATATATATAAATGAAAAGTTACCCTAGCCTTTCATGTACATTTTTTACATTTAGGGTAAAAAATGTGAATCCTTCCGCTGCCTTTCCCAAAAAAATAAAAAAATAAAATAAATAATCAACAACCCATGTAAATACTGCAACAAAATCAAAAAATGTGAAAAAGCTACGTAAAGTTTCCCCATAATGTCAAAAACCTCTGTCAAATAAGAATTATATAAAAGAAAAACACAATTTTTTTGGTGTTGTACTCCCTCAAAAAAGTTGAAACTTTTCAAATTGTCATAAACAAAAACATTTTAGTCAGAACATCTAGAACAACAAAAATCACTACACTTAAGGTACCAGAATTACTACATTTTAAATAAAATAGTTTCGTCATATTGCATGTAACCGATGTATATATAAGTTTAGTTACACAAAATGTGAAAAATACATTATTTGCATACACAAAATGTGAAAAGCTTAAAATGTCAAGTGAAATAAGTTACAGCCACATTCTTAGCAAAGACCACTAAGATAACTACGGTAGCTCTTACATGTAAAAAGCAACATAAAACTCAGAAGTTAGCTAGGTACTTGGAATGTTAAGTTTGAAGCTAACATAAGCTAGCTACAGCAGCTAATAGCTGGTCAGTTGAATATAAACTGGAGACTTAGCTAGGTATAAAGAACATGGCTACATATTTATAAATTCCGAGCTAGCTAGCTATTAGGTTGTTGTTGGTGTGGTTGGCTTTATGATGCTAGCTAACAAACATGTCTCGCATCAATAATATCATCAAAATTAAAAAAAACATAAACAAACCTTTGAAACCTTGCTATACTTCATTTACATACCATGCCCTTTTTCAAATGTTTTTGTAGATTTATTTTGAAGGCAAGAGGAAGACAAATGCTTAAAAAGAACAGCCATCTTATTTGCAAACAAAATTTCCGTTACTTTGTGCTAGAACTTCATTTAACAAACCACAAAAAACTCGCAGCTTTTCACGACAAAGAAGATATATATTTTACGGCAACATCAAAGATTTTTTACGGCAACATCAAAGATTTTTTTTCGGCAACATCAAAGGAAAATGAACACATCCACTTTGCCTGTTACGGACAGACACAGTCTCTGTATTATTATAAGAGATTATAACTATGAAATTATAACTATGAACCTTGGAAATAAATTTTGAAGACTTTTTATTTCAGATTTTTTCTTCATATAATTGCATTTAAACTGGGCTGGCTCGATAGACGGGATAAACTGAAATGTGACGGATAAAAGAGAAGGTAGTGTGCCTCCTGCTGAAGTGTCTTAAGTTTAAATGGACAAATGCAACAGCTAAAAATTTAATCGATGTGATAAAAGAATGCAAGTCTTGCAGGGAACACATTTTTTTAGGTTTTAACTCAAAGAACACTCAATCAAAACTATGCTGCAAAATATTTAGTTCTAAATGTTACTTCAGATGATTATAATGCCAAGGATGCTGCTACTAAAAAGTCGTTAAAACTTGGCTAGAATATACTTGGATAACTTTTACTTTCGTTTCTTTATCTGCTATTTTAAAAACATCCCGCGAATAAGGCACTTTTGCAACCCGAGGGTCCTAACGCGCATGCGCGTTTGCCGAATTTTTGAAACCATAAGCGGGGGCATATTTTCATTCTGCTAGCAGCTTTATAGTCTGTTTATACCGTTTTTCGTGAGTGATTGAAGTTATTTATTTTCTATATTAAACATCTAAGAAACTTTATTGTAAGTCAACACATATTTCTCCATGGTTCAAAGTATTTTGACTTTATAGCTAGCTAGCAACAGAAAGCTGTACTACCTAGCTAGCTGGGAGATAATATGGCGACCTTTAGTTTTATATCAATATATACAGTAGTTTCACTCATTTTTTGGAGAAGCCTATTCTGAACAGCATTACCCATTAAAGTTTTTCCTTTCAAACAATAAATAGGTAAACAAACTTTTGGAAAAATGGTTCTTAACTTAAATCATATATCAACTAGTAGCCTGCTAGCTAGCTATGTAAACCTGATACTCAATATTTTCCATTTCATGAAAAGATCTAGTATATATTATTTTAGAACTTATTTATACACAGCTGAAATGTCCAAATTTTGCAAAATAATAATCAAGCTATTTGTCCCCTTGGTCATTATGTTGTCTCTGGTATGGAAAAGGTGCTTTTCATGTAAGGGGCTGTTCATATGGAGATAGCTGACCCGGTTGACCAGGCTGTCTCACTTAGGCCAGATCTCACCATGCTTTAGAAAACCTTATAAAAAATGGCCTTGCCTAGATCTCAGTTGTTTCTACCGAGATCTCGGCAAAGCAGGATGGAATTTTTCCATATGAACACACCAGCCCGGCTAACCGAGCTGACTCACTTTATTTTTGAGCATGATCAAAATTATTTTATTTGCAGAAAGCATTTTTTTTTCTGTACAGAAATGTTAAAAAATATTTAAGGTTACCTTTTTTCTTAACTATATATTGGTGAAAATAATATTTATATTATATGCATGGGAACAATAAATATATAAAAACGCTCCAGAAATTATCATCAAATCTTATTGTTGTGTATTTATCGTTGTTTTGACAAATTAAGCATTATTTGTAGCTTTTTAACGGATTACATTTTTTGAAGAATCCTTGTAATTTAAATTTCCTTTAGAACGCGATATAAAATATATGAACAAACTTTCTTCACTATTTTTAGCCTGCCTAACCGGGACAGCTCGCCTCATATAAACGTAACAAAATATCAGCCCGCCTAACCGAGCCAGCCCAGTTAACCGGGCCAGCTCGCCTCATATGAACAGCCCTAAGTTAAAAGTCCTTTAATTAAAAATTCAAATAATGACTTAAAATTTTGTACGATATGTTTTTACAAAAATTTAATGAAATTCAGCCACTTTTTTTTTCTTCTAACAACAGAGTTCTTTAGTTTCTGAATTTATACATTTTTGGGGACACTGATGACAGCATATAAATTTTGGCAAAAATTCATTTCCTGAAAATACTAAAAGTAATTCTCAGGATTGCAATAAGTCAGATTGGTTCTAAATTGAACATGCGCTAGGTTTGGGACGGCTGAATTATATGTATAGACGTTCGTATAAATAATGTTATTTTTTTGATTTATAAAAACATAAAGGTTAAATTATTATTTTTAACTAATAAATCAATGAAATATTGTGGAAATTAGAAAACTTCATTGACAGCTTTATTATTAATTTACAACCATGTATAGTTTTTAAAATTAAGCACAATTTTCCAACTTTTATGTTCACTATCTCTGTACTAAAAGTATGTTGCTCAAAAGCATTTTAATGGGATAAAACAGGGATCAAGCTTAATGTGTAAATTGTCAATTTTTTATTATCAGTGATTCGCATTACCCAGTTTCATAGTTCCAATATATGCAATAAAAACAGTAATTGTGTGATCTGTTTTTTTTAAAAAAAAGTTTAAAGTTTTTTTCAATAAACATTTTACAGGACACACTTCAGGCTAACAAAATAAAATGCTATATAACACCATTAACCAAAATATATTTCGTATTCATTTGTTGTTTTTGAACAAATGACCATGCTTCGTGTTTGTTTGTTTTTTTCTCATGAGACTCCCAAATGATTTATTTTTTAAAGAACCAGTTGTTTAATTATATTGTTATTCATGTCAAATTAGTAACAATTTATACTAAAATATAAAAAGGTAAATAGACAACCTGCTGTAGCCATGCTTTTATATAACATATCGCCAGCTGAAATAATGGTCATATATTTCAGTATACAAAAGAATAAGTGTTATAGTCATTGATAACTATGTTTATCTTATGGTGTGAGATTATACTGAAATATCACAAGAAGTATTATAATATATATATTAGTATCAAAAAATAAAATCTCATTTCAAATAGGAATTGTAGAGGTAGGTAACTTAAAGTAAAAAGGCATTTTTCACAGTGGGTTTTTGTGTATGGTAAGACGTTCTTTACAATATCTTATATTTTTATAGGCTTTGGTAAAAAAAGTCATCATAACTTAAAAAAAACAGTGATGCTAAAAATGAGTGTAAAAAGACGTACAGCTTCTAGCGATGACACAGCTGTAAATGAAGCAAAGGTTTATTGTGGACAACAAAAAGATCAAGATGGATTTAAAAAAATATTTATCAATGATGAGATTGGTTAGTCCCATTCTTATTATTATATTATTATCAATGAGACTGTTATGTTTGTTGTTGTTTTCACTGTTTTTTGATATTTTTCGTAGAAAGTATGTCCTGTTGCTAATTCAAAACTCTGCTTCCCTTTAAAAAAATGTTAAAAAAATCTTATTTCTAGTTAAATATTTATTTACCTTTTACTATTATTAACATGTGTTTTTTAATAAAAAATCATAAGGGTAGTAAATAGCAATGCAGAGTATCGTAATTTTACCTTAAGGAAATGGTGTTTTTACCACCAAGACATTCTCTAAAAGATCATTTTTGATTGAATACCATGGTGAATTAATACCGGAAGATGTAGCTGAGGAAAGAAATACAAAATACTACAAGGAAAACATAGGCTGTTACCTTTATTTTTTTCAACATGGAAAGAAGAATTTGTGGTAATTGTTATCCTTAACTTTTTATTATGTATTAGGGTTTAGCATTATGTCTTTCATAGTGTCTCCTCCCACATATATAATCAACATCAGAAGTTCATGTTTTATGAGGTTAAAGATTTATCATCAATTGCTAACATTGAGAATTTTTTTTGTTAATTAATTAATTTAATTAACCTTTAAGAAACTTTTTTGAGACTTCATTTATATGATATAGTGTGGTTATATAATATATACAATGTGTATATTAAACTTTTGCAGTATTTCATGTTAAAATCCAAGGGGAATATTTTTTACATGTTGGACCAAGGGGTGGAGAACACTTTGTCAGGAATACTTAGTGTATTTAGCTCTTTTAATTTTTGTTTTGCTGTTATGATAAATTCAGTAATACAATTACAATTTCTGTTGATAAGTTATCAAGTTCTATACTCTCTATCCTTGTATTGATGGAAATCCTCTCCTCTATTGGGAAAATATGTAAATGATTCTGTGTATCCCAACTGTGTCATGAAAAAAATGGATCTATGTGGGGTGCCACATTTCTGTTTGTTTGCATTGGTAAATATTGATAGTGGAACTGAATTGCGTTATAATTATGGTGGAGAAAAAAGGTTAATTCTTGCTTTTCTTTTTATAAGATACACATGTTTTTACCAGCTAAAAACAGATGCTTATGCATGCCTAATTTTACTTGAAAATATGCTAAGCAAAATAATGAGGATCAGCTCAGCATTTAATTTATGCACGATTCTAAGTCATGGAAAGTTAACGATTTTATCCACTATTGGCATTCTATAGAGCCTTTTGTTATAATTAAGTTTTCATATGTGTGTCAAGAAAGTGTACCATTTACTGAAATAAACCATATTTTTACAGGCTTCTTGTAAAGGACCTTTTTGCATCTCCAGGTATGCTGTTTTTTATTGTTTTACATTTTTTACATAAGAAACACGGTCTTAAGAAACAAGAGTCTGAAAATGACTTGCAAAATATTGAAAGAGACTAAATAAGAAAATAATTTACAAAGAGTTGGCTAGCCACCGCAATGATGAACTCAACCTGTTAGGTCTTTGGAAATAAGCTAGAGGTTGTAACCCCTCTAGAGAAAATGCCTCTAAAAGCACAATTCTCCCTTTTTTCAAGGAATTAATGAAAATAAAAAAATAAATAAAAAGGACACAACACATTTGAAAAGATGAACAGAACTTTAACCAAGTGCAGGTAGGTTTCGACCCATATTTCTGAACCTAAGTACCCTGGATGTCTAGCTGGGTCACCTCGAAGAGGTCCGCGGACGGTCATCAGCAGAAACTAGACATCCGTATCTTCCTAAAGTAAACTTTCAACGCTTTCTGTTCAACTGTGCTATTCTTTGTTTTTAACTGAGGTAATGAGTGGAGTCGTTACTCTCCAAAGACAAGATCATGTGTGATCAACCCCCCCTGCTAATATTTTTTTTTTTTTTTTGACTGGGGTAATAAGTGGAGTCGTCACTCTCCAAAGACAAGACTGAGTGTAGTCAAGCCCCCTTGCTGACTCATTCTTCTAAAAAGAAAACATATGACTTGTGACTGTTAAGAAGGCGGTCATCACAGAAAATTACTGCTCTATCGTTGCAATGTATCCACCTGTGAACCTTTTGGTCGAAGTACTGGTTGTGTAGTGACCATTATTTAAGTTGCCGCAATGGTTGATAATAGCCCTTAATTGAAAATGTTTACGAAATAGGTGTTGGGACGACGTTTGGTGAAAAGCATTCCAAAATCTTCAGAAAAACATAAGACGAAAAGCATTCATGTCATTTTGTATGCCTAGAGATCTCATTTTGCCCTGATTTATCTTCTTAAAATTTGTACTTATATTTTTAGGATATCAAAAAAAGTGAATTCTATTTTGTTTGTTTTCTCTCAAGTAGTATGCCAATTAATGTATAATACATTCCCTATTAAGGAATCGATTTACTTGTTACAAATTACCTATAATTTTTGAATTTGTAGATTTTTTATATGCAATTTTAGCTATCCGGTAATGAGAATGGAATGGAAAACCATAGTACTGCGTGCATTAAAATACTTGATGCCATCGATGTGCAAAAGGCATATGACTCCAATAAAAGCGTAGAAACAGATATTGCAGAGAAAAGTGGTATTACCATGGATTCTGAATATCTAAGGTAAATATGGGTATTCTATAAGTAAGATTAAATAAATTTCCATGTGACATAAGTAAAATGATTTAAAGTTCTATATAAATGTCATTCAATAGCTTTCTTAAGTGTGAGACCAAGGTTAGGTTATTGGTGCATGATTTTAAAAGTGCTTTTCCACATCTTATTTCGTCTTTTTGTTTATTTTCAGGGAAAAGAGAAAAAGCAGAATGAGGCAAATGGTACTGACATTTTTATTTGTTGTTTTGAAATTAAACTATTAAAAATATCGCTTATAATTATAATTTCTTTATATATATATAGCTGATGCGGTTCACTTTAGTTGTGTTGAAGTAAGTTATACACAAAATGGTATACCTACGGTTGAGTTGGATCCAATTGATTCTCCCAGCGTTATCAAATTGGTAAAAATGTTTTTTTACTGTATCATTATATAACAATTTTTTCATTTAAGATCTGCACAATTTGCAGTACAGACATGACTGATGTTGCATGGTGTAAATCTTTGCAATGCGCAGACCACGGCAAGCGTGTGTGCTCTACCTGTTTCGATGATCATGTTTGTCGTAAGCGAGAGGTTAGTTAAAATCTGCATGTTTTTTTTTTCTGAGGAAAAAATAATAATTTCCAATTGTTATCATGTTAAGGACGATATTCGTGGCAACGTGAATGAGTACGATAAGGTGCAGTCTGACACAAAAACTACGGACAAAAAAAGGTGCGTTACCATATAATTAGCTATTCTTTAAAGTGACTTTCTACTCACTTGCGGCTGGTAATTTTACTTACACCGCAAATTTAGAGAGCCAAGAGATATTTCTATTCAAGAACTGCATTCCATGATTGAGAATATGGAAAATAAATTATTGGAAATTTTCAGTGGCAAGGTATTTATTAAGATACTCAGCTGTTCTGATTGATGATGAGGTGACAAAACAGTTGGCTGTAATGACAAACGGTAGTAAAATGTAGAGTACCAACCCTCTAAAGGTTTTGCATCTACGCAAAATCTCCCTTATTACAAGAATTTTTATTAAATAAACCATTAACCATAGCAGGACAACATTAGGAGCACAATACAAACATTTATAAAAAGGATAGACACAGCAACAAAATATTTGTAACATATGACGGTCACAGAAAACAAGAAGATGCGTATGCGTATAAGTGTTATTTTTCACTGAATTTAAAGTATATACTGTTTTGATGTTTTGTTCAGGCACAGTGTAGCAGACATGACCGCTATAATGCTGGCCCGAGAAAAAGAGGTATTTTAGCTAAGAATATGCTAGCCTTGTGTGTGATTGTTTATATATTTTAACAAATGCTTTTTTTATCACTAGCTGCATTAAACATGTGGGTTGGTTTTAATGAATTTACGGGTGAGCAAGAAGGTGGCATTCTAGACAAATTAATTGAGATGTTTTGTAAGAAGAAAAAATATTCAGTAAGTTAATTTTTGATTCACGTTGCTTCAAAATCGTGTGGTATTATTGACTATACATTGCTGAATGTTTTCGTGATTTTAAGGTGACTACATTTTCTTTTTAGTACTTCAATTATGTAATGAAAGTATTGTTCCCTGAAACAATGACTTTGCTCTGCAGCACAATTATGGAAATACCATACAAAGAGGTATGCCATTTGTATAATAAGTACATGTTTTGCCTGATATGATACTGTATCTTATGTTGTATAGCGAAAATCATTTTTAGGCAGATGATTTGCTTTTGTATGGACGAGAAGAAAGCAGCAGCAGCAGCAGCAGCAGTGAAAGCAATAACGATAACGATATGGACGCCGAACCTTTCGGAAAAATAATTTGAAGGGCTCAGTGATTCATAAAGGTATAGTACTCTCATAAAACACTCTTGGTTCCTTTTCTTGTTCTCCTCTTCATTTTTTTCTGTTTCTAAGGATAATATTTTGTATTATTTTGCAGACAAAAAAGTACCGAAGAATCGAAGAAACGAGAGGAAGAAGAAGTGTTTAATTAAAGATTGTCTGGCCGAAGTCTGCGATATGCCACGACATGTACGCCAAATTCATGGTTGGTTAAAAGAACGGTCCAAATCAGTAAACTCTATTTGGAAAACACGCAAGGAGTATGCCTGGAAGAACTCCCCTCCCAAGAGTTCAACCAAACCTGCTGATCCCAAAAAATCGTGTGTTGCAAAAGTGGCTCCTAAACATGATTATCGGAAGCGATCTAGGTGTCCAATAACTGAGTGTTTTGCAGTGGTGAAGCACGTTGATCAGCATCTTAAAAATGTGCATCACATCGATAAAAGCAGTGAAGAATACAAACAACTATTACAGAGTGCGGTTGTTGTTAGAGATGCGCAAGAGCATTTAAGGGAAAAGATACAAGAATCCCGGTACCTGAGGAGAAAAGTCATACGCGAAAATTGTGCTTCTTGGGATAAGGTTCCCGATTTTAGAGAAACAGTAGATCCCCAAGTACCAAGTTATGTTGCTGGGTCTAAAAAACAGTTTGGTACATATGTGCTTGGAGCGTCAGGAGAAAGGTGTCATAATAATGTTAATGTAACAATTTCCGCAGACAAAATTTTGAAAAAAATCCGAACTTTTATGACATCAGTTGACGGTGGGAGACTTGATGCTGTGACTGCCAATAGTGCTGTGGCGAATATAAGGAATATGATGAAATCGTTACATACGGACTAGATAGGAACACTGTAAGGGATGATTTCCTTGGAAAGTACTGTGAAGAACAATCCTACGCACCTCTCACGATTAAGAAGTACCTATCATCTCTACTACATTTCTACAATTTCCTCATTAACAAAGAAGTTGAATTGAAGAATTACACTACTGACGACATTGTTAGTATGAAGGTGAGCTGTCGTTTTGTAGTAATGCATTATTATAGCCTACCTTGAGTGCACTAGCTTTAGCGTGTAGAAACACCTTAAAAAATTTCGAATGTGTAACGAATTTTATTGGCATAACTATTTTTTCATCTCAACTAGTAGAATGCGAATCATTGATCTTTTAAATGTAGTTTGTCAGACAATGTCAGATGTTTTTCTTTTCTTTAAATTATCCAAATGCTTCATTACCAGGTTCGTGCTTCAAATTGGTCCAAATCGTACAACCCTGCAGCAAAGGAGATGTATATGAATACTTGAAGGTATTTGTAAATAAAGTTAGAACGCAAATTGTTGAACAGAGTCCATACATTCTCGTTTCTTTTAATGGTACGAAAATGGAATCAGGTCATATAAGTCGCCAAATCAACGCGACTTGGCAAAAAGCTGGCGTATACGGAGAGGAAAAACCCGTTCGCAATACTTCCTGCACTATCTTCAGAAAATCAGCTTCGACGGCAGCTTTGGAACATAATCCTGAAGCATCTAAGGATGTTGCAGACCTCCTACTACATTCTGAGACCACGCAAAAAAAGTACTATGACGTTCGGCGTCGTGAATTAAGCACTGCTAGAGGGGCAAAACATGTTGGCAATTTGCTTCAACATATGACAATTGACCCTTTTGGAAGTCCTAGAAGAAAATGGTCGGCGGAAGAAATAGAGGAGGTTGAGCGTTTATTTAAAAATTGCATCTCTACAAGGATGGTAACAATGGAGACTTATTTTAATTTGTTGGCTGGTATACCGCCTCGAAAGATATGATAAAGTAAGGTCACTGTATAGAAGTAGCGCTGATTCTTCAGACGAAATGTTGAAAGCGATTCCTAAAGAAACGCTAACAGAGAAGGTCAACTGACTCCATGAGGACGACGAAGAACGTCTTTCCAATGATGTAAATGACAAAGATAGTCCAATGGACATAGACAACATTACGGACAACGATAGCGAGGACTTTATTCCGCCATCCGCTTCGAACGTGTCTTCCCGAAACGAAAAGTTGTTTTCTGTTCACAATGCGACTGTCCTTAAAAAATGCTGCAAAGCAATCATTAGTGTCGGTCCAATAAGCGGTTCTTGTATTCAGGAAGTCTTGGAGAAAAGTAGCGAAGGCCAAATGCTATTGGATAATTTCAGCATGGATTCCATCTTTAATCAAGTAAAATATGAAAGGCGACTTCATAGAAGTCGAAAATGATTTAACTGTATAAATGATGTGCTACCGTCACACATCGATTAAGCGCGGGTGATTATTTTTAATTGAAAAAAGTATAGGAAGGAAAATTTAAAGTCCCAATGTTGCGTATTGTTTTGCTGGTTTCAGGTTTTTGTGTTGCTTAAGAAAATTAAATTATATTTAAGCATCAAAGGAGCTATTCATGCAATAGAACTAATTTTTGCATGCAAAAGGAAACCAGAAATAGTTTTGTTTGGTCTATTAAAAATGATCCATTGTTCGATGGCAGCGCTTGATCGATGCGATACAACATTATTACTTTCATACTATAGTCTAGTAACTTTTGTATCTGTATGTATGTTTGTTCTGTAATAAAAATTACTTGTCCACAGTCGGACAGGGCGAGGTTTTTGCATATCTACATATAAAAAGAACTACTCTGTTTGATCAAATCTGTTGGAAGAGTGGAAATTTTGTGTTTGTTTTGATAAGCTTTTCAGTGCTATCGAGTTGTTATTACACAGCTAAGTAACTTGTTAAAAATTGGAAAATTGATAATTTCATTGCAAGAAAATTTTAAGAAAAGAAGAAGTTATTTCACTAAAACCTAATAAAGTTAAGAAAACCATGAATTTGTGACAAAGAAATTTTGGGATTAGATCTCCTGCCAGGTTTTTTATATAAAAACGTGAAAACGCAACACATAAATGTTATATAAGAAGATGAAGTTAATAAAGATTAAGTCGAAATAGATACTGTAGTTTTTCATTAATTCCACTCGTTAAATTGCGCGTCTACTCTGTTTGTTAAACTGAATTTTTCTTAACAACGAAATGACAGAAGCTGTTAAGTTAGAGCGGAATCTCCCCTGGTGCAACCTCGTTTCCAGGGCTTTTTCCTTTTTGATATGAAAGAAAATGGCGTATCAAAATCGAAAAAACACAGGGAACTAGGTTGGTCTGGGGGATACTGTTTCTAAATGCCTCGTAGGTATTGCCTGCCCATTTTATTGTTAAAATGTTAAGAAAAGAATTTAGTAAATAAAAAAGTTTAGGACCAGATGTGTCCGCGTTATAGATGTGCCTGCTTTAGTAATTACGCAAACCCAATATCCATGCGAAAAGCAAATGTTTTCGTCTTTTTCGAAAATTAACAAGAAGCCGACCGGCTTTAACAATTTCCACCACTCATAAGCTGTTGTGAGGTTTCCGTTTTTCCTAGGCCGTCTGTTGGAGATACAGAAGTGGGTTCGCAGGCTCCTCGTGCGTGCTTATGTTGCTTTCAAGCGAGCAGGAAAGTAAAAAAACGTCAACAAAAGTTGTATAAGATGCATTTTGAAATGAACATTGAAACAAAAGCTAGCAATCTCGGTCACCAAGACGAATAAGCGATAAGTCGTTGTCCAAGCACAGCCTAAATGCTCCAGGCCAACCCAGAGCCCATTTCATTTTTGTCAAATATGGAAAAAGATAAGATACAAATATGAACAAATGTCCTGCTGCTGGGCTGGCTTAAAAATTCCCTAGACACGCCACTACTGAGGCACTGGGGAAAAGACGGAGGGCCGCGCAAGCAAAGAGTTTGCCCATGATGTTTTTTCCCTATCCCCTCTGCCCTTTGCCAAATTTGGCAATCACTAGAGCAGGTGGGAAAAAGTTTTTATGCCATTAACAACGTAGACAGAAAAACAAAGGTTTTAAATAACATAAAAGAAACCTTGAACTTTAAATATAGAGGTCAAGGAATTGGGTGAATAATATTCTGAAAATTTAAAATTAAAATCTCGATTATTTTCACATGTAACATTTTGCAATTACATTATAAAACATTTTCCCGAATTCGAAGCAGTTTACAAAACCTTTTACATTTTTTTTTACAAAAAACAATGTTGTTAAATGTTGTTTGTTGGTAATACTCATTTTGCGTATCGTATTATCAACAAACGTTCTAAATTTGTCACTGGTGGCAAGTTGTCAATCATTTGACCGGAATAAACATTTTCATCGAGGCAGTTGCCTTAAAAATAAATAGTTTAACATTAAACCTTAAAAATGATTAAAATTTCTTTTATATGCCCGGTTAAGAAATTTATAACCCTCTTGCAAATTCGTGGTAAAAGTACATGCGGCCGAACCTTTGAGATATGCGGCCGAACGTCATAACACTTGGCTGAACGTTTTGATGTTCGGCCGCACATCTACAGAATTGTTAAGGTCAATGTTATGACGATGTTGGCAATGTATGTGTTAAAATTAATAGTTGTCATTCTAACATTTTAAAGCAAACCAGATTAGCTTTATACATATCCTTGTTCTTCTCATCACCTAAATTTAGTTGTCTGTAATTCATGCTTTGTACATTATTTCTGAAACACGATGAATCAAATCAAACTTCACATATTTTTTCAAATTTTCCAAAAGTAGGTTAAAACTTTTACGCAAGAATGTTCCTGACTTACTAATAATCCCAACTATGCCTAATTTTTATTGTTCGTAACTTGAGGTGGGTGAAAGGTATTATTGATATGATACTTTTCAATGATTTGTTTGAGGGCATTTTGTCCATGGTTCCATTTCATTATATTTTTAAAATTTTTATTATATGTATTTATGAAGAAAGAAGATTTTGATTTGGTTATTTTTTTTAATAACCTCCAATCTGCAAAAAACATTATTTTAGTGCTGAATATGAAGAAAGAAGAGTAAAGACTTTAGTTATTGCTTTAATAACTTTCAATCTATAAAAAACATTATAATGGTGTTGTGATGTCTTATTGCCGGTTTGATTACATCCTTGCTAATAAATATTTTAATGTATTTTATGTTGTCATTTATTCCCTTTTTCGATTAATTGTTTAGAATACTTAACGTGTATCTTAGAGAGTCGGTGTTTTGGGCGTTGGCTTCCAGGGCTTTGACCTGGACGGAGACTAACAACGGCAACCAAAACCAGTTGCTTATTTATTTGTAGTAGATTTTTAAAAACAAAAAAGTGTATACATATATCTAAACAAAAACATAACATTGATACAAGGCTTTTGTAAAAAGATGTATATCTAAACAAAATAGAAAAATTCATAATGCTATAAAAAACAAACGAAAGCTGAACTAAAGAAATTAATAAAATAAATTTGTATAGCAAAATGTTTATTTAAACAAAATTGAAAATATACTGTCATAAAAATAACACAATAGAACATAATATTAGAAGTTGAACTAAAAAGTGTTTTTGTTTGAGTTTTACTGTATAACACCAAATATCATTACACATCACCAATGTCGCCACCAAAACTTAGTGCTGTTTCATAGATGCTTCTATTTCTTTGGTTGGCAATGTAGCAGTATGTCCATAAGCTGATCTTAGGTAAAATAATGCTATTGTCAAAGAACACGTCAATTTTTTAAGCAAAATTGAATAGTGGTATATGATCCACACCAGTAAAGAAAAACAAGACATCTGATAATGTCAAGAAACAATCAAATCTATCTTTGACTTCGCCATTGCATATTTCATTCAAAAAAAGATGTAATTGTCAATCATTTTCCAATATTTCGAACCCATTTCACCATTGCATGCAAATTTGATGAGATCAAGAAAAAGCTTGATATTAATTGATTTATTTGAGTTACTAAACAACTCTCTCATGGTAACGTAAGTATTTCTAGCCACTAGTTTTAAATTGATACTACAAATACGTTCTTTAAATTGTTGTATTTCTGCTGCTGGCCCTCAGTAAATAACTCAATATGAAGGTGTTTATTAATTTCTTTATCCAGAACATGGATTAATATTGTGTTCGAAAAAAGAATAAGGTATTATTTTCGTCAAGTGCTTTCAAATAATGATCTAATCCAACTGAAAAGTTAGGTGGAACAACTTCTGGTAATGGTTCTTCAACAAATAGCTTTATTGTTATCAATTCATTTAACGCTTGGGGCTATTTCATCATTAATTTTGTTTATATAAAAGGAGTTTATCAGGAAATCAAGACTTCTTCAAGAATTCAGATATCTAAATTATAGAGAGAAATTTTAGTAGTAACTGTTCTATTCAAGTTAGATTAGCTAGAAATAGACATACCTTTACATAACTGTCCAAACTGTTTGCAGCCATATTTTTTTTTGTCTTTTTTTCATGTTCTAAAACAATACACAAGACCTGCTCCCCTCGGCCGAATCTCGATATCCGGCCGAACAACTGAAAACTTCGGCCGAATGTTTAAACACTGGTCGGAGCATTTCAAAAGCCCGGCCGAACATTTGGAACTTGGTAAATATACAGACCAGATTCTCTGAAACGTTCGGCCAATCATTTACAACTTGAAACATTTGGACGTGCGGACATGCGGATGAATGTTCGGCCGAGTACCGTGGCTGAATAGTACATCTTGTCCCGCAACAGGATAGTCGACGTGCGGCTGAACCTTTAAGATGTGCGGCCGAACGTCATAACATTCGGCCGAACGTTTTGATGTGTTCTAGTAGTTCTAGAAGTACTTCAGCCTAAAGACACAGGAATTGATCTTTTTTCTTTGATAAAATATTATCATGATATAAAACCGAATCTAGTACAGAGAGATATGTAGTTAGTATAATAAACAACCCCCATAATGTTCCATTAAGCCAAAGAAACTTTCTGGAAATCTGTAGAAGGGATGGGTTAAATCGAAAGTAAAATATCGATGATAAAGATTGTGTACTTGAATTAAACACAAAAACAGATATTAGCTACAGACAAATGACGGAATTGATACGTTTAAAATATAACATCAATGTTTCTAGAGAACTTGTTCGACAAACTTTGATGAGACTGGATCCGTAAGGCCTAGTGTTATGACGTTCGGCCGCCAAATCTTAAAGGTTCGGCCGCACGTCGACTATCCTGTTACGGGACAAGATTTACGCACTTGTTTTCCATATTAGGAAATTGATTGCATTATGGGTAAAATAATAATACTTAAATTAAAATCAAGCATCTGGAAGAAGACAGAAAGAAAAAGCGAACGTACGGTGAAAATAAAATGTAAGTTTTGGATATTAGATTTTTTTCGTTGTCGAGGTTCCGTTTCGGATGCTACATTTTAAATTATATTGAAAAAGAATACTGTGTGATCTTTTCCTAAACTCAATGCTTATCACTTGTTCTATTTTTCAAATTTTCGTGTGATGTTAGCGCTTACGTGTGGTTCAATGCAAAAGTTGTTAAAATTTTAATATTGGCCGATGGCTTATATCAAATATATACAGTAGTATAGCTAGCTAGCTAGTTAGCAGGTACACATTTTTGTTAAAAGAAGAATAGCTACTTTTTGGCTTCATAACTTTAGGCGATTTTCTAAAAATTTCAGTAGTGTAGGTAGTTATGTCATTCTAACAAATCGTAATCATTTCGAATTAGCACCTACAAATTTGTAAGCGCCCATGTGAATATCTCAAGTGCAATAAGCACCATATTCTAAAAAAAGCAATTGGCATTTATATGAATTGGTAGGTACTTGTCTGTTATCCCCCACCAAAAAATTTGCATGTATGAATTTTTTTCCTCGAATAAAATCGTAAAGTCATCACTTATATTTCACTAGTTTTTCAAACATCTCTGCATAGCATTTTTTTACTGGTACCTGAAAAAATAGGACTATGTAAAGCACTAATACTAATCATTACATTAAGAATAATTTAAATATTGTGTACATGACATAAATCTTATATATAATATAGACAAAATAGCCTGTTGTGCAAAAATAAAAGGATTTTCTTGAAATGTTTGATTTTATACATATTTAAAATTATTTTTACAAATTTCAGATGTCAATCAAGCGGAAAAATGAAGATTTTGTTGCATATGTCCACAACGTGTCTCCTAAAAAAAGTGGCAACTTTTTTAACGTGAGGTTACAAACGCCCGAGTCGAAAAATAAAACTGTTAAAGCAATGTGCTTTGATGTAGAGAAACGGGAAAAATTGGTCAGCGCCCAAATATATGGGGATGCAATGAAGTTTAAGAACATCGTGAAGCAAAATGAAACTGCAAAGAACTACTTTGCCCAATATGTCATTAATAAAAACACAGATATTGCGCATATAGAAAAGTTAAATGTACCTTTCGAGAGGGCTGAGCCTGCTGTTGAATATGTTGAATTAGATTTGTGTAATCACGATGTTGGCAAAACTGTATCCGTAAAAGCTACTCTAGATTTAAGTAATGCTGTCGAAAAAGAAGTAAGGGTTGGACTGCGATACACAAAAGTCCTCAACCAAGCTTGCTTAGTCAACGATACTGGGTCAGTTGAATTCACTATTTGGGAGGAGTGGATATCATTTTTCGTGAAAGTGTTGTCAGTGGTAATCATTACTTCAACTTTATAAACCTGTTGGTACGTTCCTTCAGTGGTGAAAAATATCTTTCTACGTGCTCCGATACAGAATGCTATGCTATAATGGACGAGACTCCACAAATGTTCAAGTGCCAATTCAATCAAATACTGTGGTAACACTTCCAGAGTTTGATTCAATCCATGCAATTGATTATGGCTACATTTGTGGTGCATGTAAGAAGTTGATTAAAATCAAGTCCATGGAGGAGAAAATTCTCAAATGCGAAAACTGTGGTGTAGTGTCCAGATCGTCTGTTCTTGAAGGATCGATGGAAATTGTTGTAAAGGCTGACGTACTAGGTGACCAACTATACAAAATTGATGTTAGTGAACTTTCAAGATACACGGGAGTAGTTGGTTTCGATACCGATAAAGCTGAATTGACTCAGATGTTGATGGAAATTCGAGATTTGACTGTTGAATTGGATACTCGACATAACCGTTTAACTGTTATTTAATTTGATGTTTATAGGTTGGTGTACATAGAGCCTTCTAGTTTGGTTATTTTATTAGGAAGGACATTTTGTTTGTTGTACATTCTGTTCATATGCATTACCAGGTGCTGCGAAGAGAATGTTCTATAAGGCCTAGCTCTGCATTAAATGCCAGCACATCAGAGGTTAGGTAGCAGATTTTAATTTGTACACAAAAGCTGAATAAGAAAAATAGGTCACTGTATCTAGTGGTAATTTTAGGATTTGTGTATGTGTTTGGCTAATAATAGATAATAAAGAAATTCACACGCGAAGAATTTGTCTGCGCTGTATGGGCTAGGTCTAATTCTTCCCACTTTCTACTAATCTCGTCTAATTAATTACTTCACCACATGGTGTGTTTGCAAAACATAAGGGTCGTATTTGCTGATTACTTAGACTTATGTTGTATATGTTGTGTTCTTTCTATTGTACTTCTTGGTTTACACTGATATTTGTTCTTTGATTATTTTTTTGGTTTGACACAAGTTGATAAAAAGGTGTACTTAAAGTCTTGAATTTGAGTTTCTTTACACCAATGTTGGTTTAATAATTAAGCGTTGATATGAAAATGAATCCCGTACATGCACACCAGTTTAATATGTGTATTTGATTGATCAAGAGTACTCTTAAATGATGGGCTTCCTTTTTATGAATATCTTCGCCACTTCAGGTGATAATGAAGTTGTGCAATTGTCAGTTGGTTCGGTAGTTTGTAAACATTTTGATATTGACTGTTCCAAATTTTGTTAAAAGAAATACAGTTTTATTTTGTTGTTTTCAGCCTCGCGATAACAACTGGGCAGCCATTTTAAGAATTTTTCGTGCTCCTGGTTTCTCCGATTTTGGTTGTGACTTTTGCCGGGCCTGACGCAAACCAATTTTAAACGAACACGTTTTATTCACTACGCATGCGCAATCTCAATCTGTTGGAAGTATAAGAAATCTATTTTTTGGCCTTGACTAGAATTTTAAATTTTTTTATCCCGGACTCGAGGGAATCGATTTGGTAACATTCGTAAATACCGCTTGAATGAAAGTAATTTCGTAATCCCTCTCAGAAGCGCATTCAAATAACTACCCTAATAAATCGAGCGCAGAGCATATCAGTAGTGGTAGCTAGACATATCGTTTCCAGGCCCCAGCTTTTCAACGGCGATGAACTTTTTATTAGTTCTATTGCACCGCCGTCGAGCATAAGACTTATCGCTCATAAACAAATAAAAAATTTATAAGGATTTGTTGTCATAAAATTTTACGCATGAAATTATTTCATAGTTTGCTGGATGCATTTTCTGCATACAAGATTCCCAGGATGGTCGGGACTCTTTAAACAAATCGAGGGTTTTTTTCGTCTTCATTATAATTTTGCTTATACAAAAAAAGCGTGTAATTTGATAAACCGTGTTTAAAAAGCAATCGTGTCTCTTCATCATTGCCTCGTAAGTTCAACAAATTGCAATCAACATTGTAATGGATACGTATTTTATCTAGTATACACACTTCATTCGAACCTTCGTAAAAATCGAATTTATTAAATCTCCTTAATAAAAAAAATGTTTTCACTTAAATGCTCGATTTACCGCGTTGGGCGCTTAATAAAAACATTTAACTTTTGGGGTGGGCGTTTATTCGAGAGAGGCGCTTATAAAAAAATCTCTTTTTTGTGTCAAGTAAAAAGTTTCTTTTTAGGAACTATGATAAAACAGGAGACATATGTTCAGAATCTAAAAATAATGTTTTTAATCGTAAATGTTTGTATAACTAAATATCCTCTACATCAATAACATCGTAAATATTCGAATTAGCGCCCCCTTTGACTGTTAAATTGTATTCCAATAACCGCTCATGGGCGCTTATTCGAGAGAATCGCTTATAAAAAATTTTATGAAAAAGGGTGGGCGGTAAATGGAGCATTTACGGTAAATGATTTATAAACAACAATATACATTTGAAACCAACATCTCGTCAATTATAATATAACGTACATCCTGCAGTTTGTTGTGGGTATGACTTGGTCAGGGGGTAAATTTTATTTTACCACAGTTAATAAGAAGGAAAAATAATTCTATTTTGTAACGACTAGTTTGCAGGCATCATGATCTGAGAAAAAGAGAGTTTCAACTTCACAGTCAAATTTAAAAAAATCGAGCAACACTCTTCTTATGTAAACGTGATCGAGTAGAGAACCGCTGATATGTGTTGGTTCGTTTACAAGCAAGGAATAGTCTTTTAACGTGAGCAGGTTTAGGTCTTCATTCTCGTTGAATGCATTAATATTGAAGTCTCCCATAACTATATCAGGACTCTGAGTTTTTAATAAATAATCAAACGTTTCCAGAAATGATATTATCTCTCTTGAATTTTTTCGATATAACAGTGAAATCTTAAACTCCCTTGGTGAGAAGAACTTATTTACAACAGTAATAATGCTAAAAGACGGTATGCGAAATACGTCTAATAATTCCAACGAGTCACGATAAAGAAAAGCTAAACTACAAAATCTGTCTTCGTTATTGTTGAACAATTTTTTGAAGTTACTTAAGGGGTCATTTTCTTCTGGTAAGCAATAATTTTCACTTATTTGTGTCTCAGTAATGCATAGTATATCACTTTCTAGCAGACATTGACTTGAAGCTATGTCACCTGCGTGTTTTGTTAATGATCGTGTATTGAATAATGTAATGATAAAATTATTTTGGCCGAGTTTGATGAAAGTCGGCAAACCTACAATTTGTGTTTGTCTTGGGTGTTCGTATTCTTCAGAAACAGCAGGGTCTGCTTTTATTGCTTTTTTGTTAAATTCACCTGTTAAATACAATCCATTTAATGAAGTTACTCTGCAGAGAGCGACATACATCTGTCCGAAATTAAAACTCCGTTGTTTGACGAGATCAAAACTTATTACTGCTTTTTGTATTGACTGACTTTGAACTTTGTGTACAGTACAAGCCCAAGCTAAAGTAAGAGGAAATTGCGTTCTTCTAACTACGGGGTATTGTAATCTGGGATACACTTTAATTTTTGCTTCAACTTTTTCTATGGGCACACTGTTGCTATGTATTGTATTAACATCAGTGTTTTTTAGTTTTGCACCAGCTTCAGTGTGGTCAAATTTTACATAGATTTTTCGCACTTGTCCATGTTCAATTTTAAATCCTGAAATTGTACCCAGCTGCCCATCAATAAGTTTGTGTGAGATATCGATATTTGAAGTCAACATAACTCTTGCTCCTACTTTGACTTTTAGTTCACGAGCTAATCCTCCTGTCTCAGATTGGTTTTTAGCCAATGCTTTTTCAAGAGCATTTGGTGAAATTTTCTCTTTTGGGAGTTCGTCAATAGCTGGAATTGAGTATACCTTATAGTCAGAAATTTTCGCGACATTTTAATTTCGCGATAAAAATTTTGGGACAATTTCGCGATTTTTATTTTCGCGATTCGTTGCCTTGAATTTTTTTCGCGACATTTAATTTTCGCGAATTTCATAGAGTTACGGAGTTGAAGAAAAACAAAATATGATTTTTAAGTACGTTTTTCTACTCTAATAATGACATCTGTATAAGGAAGCTTTTTTTCATAAAAGGTCAATGTTATAATCAATAAGGTAGCGGAAGAACCTTTATTTTTGATCAAGCGAGGATAGTACAACCTTTCAAACTCGCCTCGGCGTTTGCCTAAATAATGGTATTGACGTTAATAATGTGCCTATACCGGTTGAAAATCGAAGCTTCTCCACTGCCATAGGTAAATGTTGAAGTGAATTTCAATGATGTAACATAAAACAACAAACAAAATATACTCTCGATAAGAGTTTGTAAAGTAGATGTTTATTACTATACGAACATAACAAACACGAATGTCCTTTGCTTTATAGCTTTACACAGCACGATACAACAAATTTCATACAGTGTTTTAGTTTTTTAATCAAACAGATCAAACACGTTTCTTTCATACTCGTCTTCTTCTGATCCCTCCCAAGTCGAGGAATCTGAATCTGAGTGAGTTTCGATTATGGTACCATCAGGCGAGTGACTTGGACAGACAATTGCAAGGTCTACTTGAGAAAGTTCTTCTGTAAACGTCTGTACTGCGGGGACCATATCAATATCACGAAAAGGATCAAGTGAAGGAAGTTTAGAACTTCCTAACTTAATTGCATCCGTAATGCCTGAACGAAGCCAACCATTTTGCACAACTTCTTGTCCTTCTGGAGATGACATCTTGTTATAATACTCTATAAGCCATATCGCATGCAGAGGCTTCACGATTGTTAACTTAACATCAACTTTAACACTTTGAACATCAGCACCACCCTCGAGCTGTAATAAGATTTGCTTACTGTACCATTGAGAGAATTTGCTTCTCATGAAAGTTTTAAAATGTCCGTTCACGGTCAAGTCAAGCGGCTGGTATAAGTGTATCATATTAGCAGGAACTCTAACCAGTAAAATGCCTATTTTCCTTTAAAAGATTCAAAACATCGTCCGTCATTTGCCCCCTGAAGACATCCATAACCAGTAACGCTTGATGAGTTGGTAAAAGATTTAAGGAACTGCGTTTCTTTTTTCTAAATACGGGATAATGATTTTCTTTATCAACTTTATAGATTCGGCTGTGTTGCTATAGTGTTTTAGGGTTAGCAGATAATGAAAAGGTATCAGGGAAGTCAACTTTTGGATGGCTTTGAGACGTTTTCCCGGCGTATATCAACTGCATTGGTAGGAATTTGCCTTCTAATGTAATAGTGAAGGTAGCTGTCATACTTCTTTTGTCAGTTGAGCCAGCAATCGGGACTGACTTGGTATTTTTTTCTGTCATTGTCGTTTTTTCCGACAGTCACATACTTCGAATTTGTTTGATCCAGGTTTAAGATCAGCGATGGAGGGATTTCATACTTTTCAACTTTAGAAACAATGTCGTAGGTAAACGTTAACTCTGCTTCTTTTCGCGCACCTTCTGGTATTTCAACTTTACCGGTTGTTCCAACTCTTCTAACAAATTCATACGTTTAAACAAACTTCTTGTCCAGGATCTGTTTCTAAATTGAATATGTTCCAGCTCATATTCCGGATATCTTTTTACCAAAGCATCAGCAACAGCTATGGCGACACTTGAGTTAACTACACCACCGCGCGATCTTGTTGATTTTTAAAAACTTTTGCACCATCGCATCGATATTTCCAAGGAGCAAAGGTCTTCCACGTCTTTTAGCTTTCAAAATCTTATTAGGTGATCGCCTTTGGATTCTTGACTCCTTCAGCTCTTCTTGGTACTGCTTTTTGAAAGTTCTAACAATGCTTTCTTTTAGCCCAGCAAATTTGTTTTTAAAGTGAATAATAGCTTTAGAGTTTCCGTTTTCACTTGCGTATTTTCCTATTTTGAATCGATCGTCTTCACTGTATAATTTATATTTTCCTCTTTTTTCTGACATTTTCGAAATGTTTTGAACAGCTGCTTCGTAGTCTAGTACTCCTAAACCAGATACCGGCTGAGGTGGAAGCGAGGTAATTAATTTTTGTTGCTGGTTGTCTTCGCATTCTTTTGCCGTAGAAGTCTGCAAAGAATTGCGTTCATTTTTTTCTTGGCGTTCTTTTGCTTTTGCAAGGCTGCGTATCATCGACATGTTGTTATCTCTGCTGTTATGATGTTCTTCCAACTTTGTATAGCGGCAAAAGAAACTCGAAAGTGGTCGTTAACACATAATAGTTATAAATGGTATGGCTGACATGGTTTCTACTATTCATATGTACACCTGCTCCGCTATACAGGTGGCATGAAGTATCATTTCTGTTACAATGTCACTATCTTCTTTGCTGTAGCAGCCTCAAGATTTTTTTACATTTCATCAAGTGTTATACAAGCCTTGGATATGTAATATATAATCAAGAGCTTATCAACAGCTTAACAAGAACAGGTTCTTCAGTAACGATAATAGAAAGCAGTCTTTTAATTCGAAATTTCACTTTCTTTGTTATAGACATGTTGCAACACTACGGGGAGTGTCAGTCTGATTTCCTGTCTGGTTATTTTTATAATTTTCTTTTTGCGTTACGAGTTTGATGAACAGTCTACGATACTCTCGTAAAGTATAATTATATTGAGTTATGGTATCACACCACAAAATCTTTGAATTTTATGCGGCCGTAAGAGGATTTCATTTTTACAGATCAATTTGGCAACCACAAGAACATCAGATTCTTAGCTGTGTTTCGAATGTGGAAACCACTATGACATGTTTGCCGTCAAAACTTGTGATGAAAATGGAAGAACAGTGGGTCATCTTCCAAGAGAGATATCACGGATAACGAAGTTTATCATTGACAGAGCGGCTACAGTTACTGCTTGTATAATTGGAACTCATTACCGACGATCACCGCTAGTGCAAGGGGGCTTAGAAATACCTTGTAAAATTTCAGTTCGTATACTTGGGACTTGTTCCAATTTGCTAGTTTTGGAACGATATAAAGAGTTATGTAATGAACTTTACGTCGAACCCAAAAACGAAGAAATTTTAGGGTCCTTTATGGTTAAGGCCTTTGAACCTGAACTGCCCGGTACCACCAGTGGCTAAAAAGAAGAGGCAAGAAAAAAGGCGAAGAAACACTCTTGTTGAAGAAAAACCATCCCTTGACATTAGACAATTTTTTGTCAACAGGCCCCGTGAGGAAGTTGGTCACAGTGATAACGGGAATGACAACACTGTTGATTTTCAACATGTTACAGAATCTGTTATAGTAATAGACTAATTTTCATTTCTTGTCTTGTCTTAATTATATCTCATCCCTATGTTATATAATGTTTTTATTCAAGACTTTCCCGACCTTTAAAATCAGTCTCGCCATTTATCTAGGAGGAGAGGTCTTGTTCTTCATTTCAGCCGGAAGAGGCTGAAAATCAAGGTCAAAACCCACCTCCATAGGAAAATGTCGAAACGAAATCCCATACTGTCTTTTAGACCCATGTCCTCCGACCTCTTCTGGCCTTTGGTATCTGGTTAGGAATGTCACTAGGGATAAAAGAATTAAAACTGAAGAGGTTTCATAGGTGTAAGAGTTAGACAGGAAAGTTTAAAAAAAGAGGACATTTCATAAAAAAGGAGATCGATGATTTATAACACAAAATGCCATTTAGGTTAACAGGCAAACCGCTTTCTAAAATTGTGTTTAAAAGTGCATTTCTTCCTTAATTTTCCCGGGTTTTATCAAACTGGGTATCACCAGAATTATTTTGTTGCGAAAATTTTACGTGGGCTACCCTGTGGAGTCTAAAAAATGAAGAAAAAAAGAAAATATTTCGCGGTTTTTATTTTCGCGATTTCGTCAATTAAATTTTTTTCGCGGCATTTTAATTTCGCGAAAATGCCCAAAAATCGCGAAAATCGCGAAAATTAGTTGTCGCGAAAATTTCTGACTATAAGGTAACTGATTTTCATTAGATTCTAGTTTCGTTTCATTATGTAATTTACTTGGTGCATTTTCTGCAAATATATGTAGCGCATCATGAGGAAAGGTTGGGTCATCAGGTGAGATAAATCTGCTCCTTAATATTGCTTCGTCTTCCTTGGAAACATCACCTATTCGTATTCGATTTAGCATATCAATAAAAATTGTATCACCACGTTGCCTCATAACTTCGGTCAACTCTGAAAATTGAAATTTTCGCCACAAAGGGTCTGCGTTTAAAATTTCATTAACTCCCTGGTAAGAGTCAAACACACATCGTGCTCTGACAGGAGGCAATTGATATAGATCTCCAAACACAATAACAGTTTTTCCGGCAAACGTTTTATCAGGTTGACATCCAAAAATTTGTACTAGTCTCACGTGTATATGAAACAAAAGTAAATTAGACACCATGGATATCTCATCAATTATAATTGCCTGAACGTCCTTAAGCTTATTCCTTAGCTCTGATTTTACCTTATCGGTAATGTTAGGAAGGCTTTTTTGTGTGAAATTTCCAATAGGAATTCCAAGACCTGAATGTAACGTTGTCCCATTAATATTTACAGCAGCAACACCTGTTGGAGCAAATAATAGTACTTTAGGTTTGTCGGGATTACCAGTTCTATAGGAAAAAATCTTTGTGAGCGCGTGGAAAATAGTACTTATTAGATGAGACTTTCCAACTCCTCCACTTCCTGTCACAAATATCTGCAAAGGTTCTACTACTCTAGGATATTTTGTTCCCATACTCTTTACGAAAGTATTAGCCCAATGGTAAACAATATTAAAAATTTCTCTTTGTTTTGCATTGAGTGAAATTATGGATGAATTTATTTGCTCATCGGACCGGCAAGTACTTTGAGATGTTGTGTCATGAGTATTGCCAGTTTCAATGTCATCCTCTAATATGACGCTTTCCTCTTCCTCCTGGTCGCCTGAATTTTCGTTAGCTTCACGCAACTGTTCTACAACATCTTCGTTTTCTTGTTGAGCATAAGCGTCTACAATATTACCAATATTATCCCTGTATGTCCTGATAGCTTCATCTACTAACTCACCAAAAGGTTCAAACGCCATTTTATTGTGATTTACCATGTTTGTTACATCTTCTTCTAAAAGTCTATCCATATAGGTTCCAGTCGAAGAGGACTTTAATTCATTTTCATTTCGAAATGGATAAAACATGAATAATAAATGGTGCGCATATTTTTCTGGATATCTATACCGATTGGGAGCGTGATATCTCAAGACAGATTTCACTTTTCTACACACTAAGACCTCCTGAGAAGACATAAGAGGCACCCTTTGTGGAAAATCGTGTGCACCGTGGTTACTTTCCAATATTTCGTGACTAAGAACTTCGGGTTGACAATCGTTGTCAGTTTCATCGCTTGGCTTTTGGGCCAGATAATAGCGGGCCAGAAATTCAGCGTAACACATGTGGTCCAATATTCTATACTTTCCCTTTTTGAAGTTGCTGCTTGGTCTGTCAACATATCTGTCTAACATATTTCTTTTATAAATATCGGTACTATCTTCCGCTAACTCAAGGATTTCTTCCTCATTTTTACAAATCCTATATCTCTGATCTGGTAAATTGCTGTTCGCAAAAATTACACCAGGAAAACATTTTCTCATCCACAGTTCTGGCATAATGTGATACACAGCCTCTTGAACCAAACATTCTCTTTTAGTTGCATATGCTCGAGCTATCGCTTTCATTTGGTCATGCTTGCTTGAATTATTTTAAAAAGATTCAATAGTTGCTTGCTTCATGGCTTGCGAAGTCTCGTCTTCTGATTTTGAGAAATATGCACACATGTAACTAACAGCTTTGTATTGATTTATCACAGGTTGAATATCTAGGTTAGCACGCCACGCTACTAAGCCTTCCGAAAAGTAGTTATTTACGTAGCAAGAATTTGTAGGTCTTTTAAAATGAATTTGAAAGTCATCATCACTAGAAATAGACAATGCTTCATAATACTCTTGCTCATTGATATTTAATTCATTCAATACACCTGAAATATCCTTGATAGGAACATAAGTCTCTTTTGTCGGGTCTAGGAAATTTTTTTTTGCCGGGAACAAATTTTCTTCAATATATTTTTTAACTTTATCTAAAACTTTCCTTCTTTGCAGTAGGATATTAGTTCTTATATTTTCTGGCATTTCTTTTGAAAGAGGTTCAGCAACTATTGTTCGGTGTGTGAAAAATCGTCCGTAATTAAACCTGCAGTCTGAATTTTTGTATTTTCGACAGGACTTTGAGTGCGTTCGAGTTTGATATGTCTTAACAAGCTCGTGCAATTCAGGCTCTTCGTTTTTATCAGGTAAATAACATCTAATGATTTCATCCACAAACCTGATATATTCATCTTTAGTTTCCTTAGACAACATAGGTGCATTTAAAACCCACAGGAATGAATGAATATGCGGGGAGCCACGAAACTGAAATTCAACTCTGATGGCGTAGTATTTCACTTTACCTAAAGGCCCATTGACAATAATTTCTTTGAAGAATAATTCCACTCGATATTGAAAATGTCTAGCCACAAGAACTGGGTTACTGTTGAGAATGTCACACCTTTCCATGTATGAAAGTTCGTTTATCCCTTCGTCTGTTATTGGATGTCCATCGAGACTCTTAATGATTGAAACTAAGTCATTCCATCTTAGATCGGCACAAGAAAGAGTTAAGAAGAAAGTTGGAAGTCCCAATTGTTTAACTGTAGCCAATACTTCTTGTAGAAAACGTTTCCAGTATGCTGGTGTTCCTTTAATTGTATTCATGAACGAGTAACCAATGTCAGTTGAAACAAGTTCTTTTACCTTTTCTTTAAAATTTTGACTTAGCATACCTGCTGTTAACTGATTCCCTCCTACCTTCTTAAAGGCAATATTTATGCTACTTGTAAGACGGAGCTGTTGTAAGACTGAATGAACGTAGAATATGTAGTCTGAATCAGAAGCAAACGTTTGCTTGTAATTCAACAAGCGTTGATTAAAGTACTTTACAGGGCTAAGAATTATATCTCTCTGCACCTTGTAACCAAATTTACCAGTTGGAAGAAGACATGGATGGGCAAGCTCTTCACAATGATCATCACGTATTAAAGACAATGGCCTTTTTCCTTCTCCAGGACCAATTGTCAGATTTTCTTCGTTCACTTCATATGGAATAGTGCTTATTAACGCTGTTTCTGTGGTCTGCACTCTGTGTTCATTCAGCGGGTTTTCTATGTCTTCCAATAATGGACTATGCGATATTTCGTTATCATCATTACCTGCGTCGTCTTGAAAAGATAAAAGGGTAGGTTGAATATTACTCAAGTTAATAGTTACATCCGAATAAAATGGATTGTGTTCCTTAAAGTATTCCAATAAATTCTTAATTTTGTTGGGACGCACAGCTTGAAACAGAGCATGACCTTTGAAACCCAATTTTCTTTTTAGTTTTACTATAATTACTCCAGTGCTATCAGGAGGTTGGGGAAGTACGTTAAAAACTTTGTTTATTTCAATTGGAACATTGCAAATAGAACCTTTCACTTTAGGCATTTGACCTTTAGGCATTATTGCAATTTTCTTGAAAAGAATTCTTTTCGAGACAATAGCCTTTTCGAGCTTTCTCGTATCTTTCAATTCGTCGGGCAGTTCGAATACCTTTAATTTATTAACAACCGCTTGGCATGGTTTTACCTTTTAGTAATTTTCGGTGGCATGTGTGGCAAATATACTCGTTGTTATCGAAACTCGAGACACGGGAGAAACTTTCTGGTGAAACATCATATTTGTTTTCTTTGAATTGAATAACAGACTTGAGATATAAGCACCTGTTACATGACACGCAAATATGAGCAGGGCCAAGAGAAACTGACTTGGTAAAACTAGCTATTCTTTTTAGTGAATTCGATTCTGTTACGCTTCTGTTGTAAACCTTTTTGCTATTAATACACATTTTTTTCTTTTTTATGGCATGCGCCTCAGTACCAAGTATATCATGATACAATTCTTTCCTACGCTTTCGTTTTCGCTCGCTTTCTATTTCGCTTCTTGCCTTGTATCTTTCCCGTTCGAGTTTCTTTTTCATTTCAGCATTGATATGAGCAACATCTTTATCGCTTACATTTACCCTTATAAATTCCATTTCATATCTCCTTTCGCGCGTACCAGCGTATGTGTCTAGAATGTAACTTGTCAAATGTGACATGTTCCCGCTTTCGTTGTGCGCATGCGAGTCAAACAGAAAATAGTCACGTTTAGACCACAAGATTGCAAATGTGAACCCGTTTACAAGCATCAACACCCCATCTCCGATGTCAAAATCATCTTCTACACGCAGAAAACTGATATCAGTAGCATCAAGGATACCGATGTTTGTATTCAAACGTGTTACTGACAAAAATGTTTCAAAGATTTCAACACATTCCGGAAGTTCGTTCAGACATTGGCAACGATTTTTCGCTAGTTTGCTAAAAGTTGTGTTTCCTATTTCGAGTATATTGTCGAGATCAGGTGTTTTCCAAATAGTAACTCGCCTAATCTTTGACCAACAGACACTTATTAAAGCATTACATGTACATTGTATGCCAGCAGAATCCCCGAAACGTTCGTCTGCTTGATTAAACGACCCAAGGATTACTTTATCAACAGGCCCAGGATTAGATTCCACATCACCATCTAAGAGGAGTCTGTCTTTATTCCGGGAAAAAGTTGCTGAATGAAATATTAGGCATTTTGAGGCAGATTTTTGCAATGGAAACACAGAGTAATCGAACTGGCAAATATCCTCGCACGTGTATACAACCCAACCGAGATTACAACTTGCGCAAACCATGCTTGGAATCAGAAAAGAACAAACTATGCAGAATGGAACGTAAATTATTTATACGAAGGGTATAAATGAAAACGCTGCGCAAATATGAAAAATAATATTTTAATTATATATTTCAGGTTCAAAATAACAAGTACGGGTATTTGAGTATTTGAGCTTTTTAGTTTTCAGTATTCAAGTTTCAAGTTTTCAGTATTCAAGTTTTGAGTATTTAAGTTTTGAGTATTTAAGTTTTGAGCTTTGAGTATTTGTTTGAGAAATAGAAAATCGATTAAATTGATGACAACATACACTGAAAAATACAATTGACACGGCGCCGTAGATTAGTGGTTATAGCTCTCGTACTCTGTGCGGGAGACCGGGGTTCGATTCCTCTTGACGGCGATTCAACATGGGCGAGTGAATGTTACCATAGCCCCGGGTTAACCCAAGCCATGTGAGGGAAATTGGGGAGATGGCACACTGTGTGGGCCGTTGGATGTTGGCGGTAGTTGTCTAGTAGAGCGCGGGTCCTAATTGGGTCTGCGTAGCTCAAAATGAGCATTAAATACTCTAGGACTCTCCATCTAAGCCATGGCTCCTCCTGGAAATAATAGACAGGGTATATCCCTCGATATTTGTGAGGCTAGCCATGCAAAATATGCACATCTATATATCTATCTATCTATCTATCTACAGTTTAGAGAAAGTTAAAATACTAAAAAAGAGGCGATAAAAACATAACCAAATAATAAAAAAATACCTCAATAAACTGCTTGAATGCTGAAATGAACAATTATTGTATCCAATTCCGTACAATACTAAAACCAAAATACATAAAAATTAAAATATCATGAAGAGAGAATAGCCAAACAATTAGGGGTGACTCACGAATCGAAAAGGAAGTGAAATACTTCAAAGTTTAAACATTTTATACCGTAAAACATGAATTTTCAAAATATGCCGGATTGGCGTTCAGCATACACATTTTGATTTGTGAGTCATCCCATATACAAAACTACATCTGAATTTTTATTTTTTATCGGCCAAGATGTTGGCCAATAAAAAAGATCATCTTTTAGGAGAATTAGTCTGTAATATGGTACGCCAAAACAGTTTTATGCCTGTCATTATATTCGAGTCATTTGTTCAACCATTGTGATATATATGTTCAACCAGTCAGTTATATGTTCAACCAGTCATATATGTTCAATGAATAATATATATACAAGCAACGAAATATTTTCAAAATATCTGATCTGCTTTTTTCTTACTTGAAATGCAATACACATGTCTATTTCGCCTTCTTTGAGCTTTCAGAAAGTAGTGCCTAAAATATTTTTGCATGATTATGTTTTGTGAGGAGTCGTTGAATATAAATATGGGCGGTTAAACATATATGAGTCATTGCACACATAACAGTCATTAAACATTTACAATAAACCATGTTGGATTTGTTGAACATATCACAATTGTTCACAATTGAACATAAATATTCAATTTGTTGAATATTGCTACGTATGCCCATACCACAGGTCAGGATGTGTGCACATGTATTGAACTTTATAAACATTTGCAACTTTGTTTTGATTTGGGAATGTATTATGCTCTGTACGACTCCTTTGTTTATGCACATTGTTAAATCTGAGAAAGGGCTTAAATTTTCTGCAGATTTTCAAATCAGAGCAAGTAAATTCATTCCTAGCACCAACGAACAACTTAGGCTGAAGAAATTGGTATCTCAGTTTATCATCGTCTGCATTTCATTATTTTAAAGCCGTCACAATCCCTTTATTGCGCATGCCACAAAGCCGCCATTTTTCTGTTTACATTGTCACGCTCAGCCAAAATAAATAAATAAAAGGCCCACAGCCCTTGATGCCTATAAGACATGTGCAGCAAGAACGAGTGTACGATTGGTCAGTATTTTATCAAAATAGAGCAAAAAACAAAAAATGTCGGTTGTCGTCGGTACAGTATGTGCAAAGCATGTCAGAAGGCTTTTTGAGATATTCTTTTGGTAATTTACCTCATACTTTTCTTCTTTGGAAGTGAAAGTAAAGCCAATAATGAAATTTTTTAAAATAATGAACTTGTTCATGGCGGTGGTAAATAGATGCGGCTGCCTGACAGTAAACTGAGGTAAGACTTGCTTCGGCCTTAGTGCCACTCAATCTCGTCCCAAGGGCTTTTCTACGCATATTATTAACATATCATAGGCGTTTAGAAGTTCTGCCAGACGAGTTTGGGTGTCACTGAAAAAATTGTAAGTCGACATGATATCTTATCGGTTATTCCAGACTGTCATGAAGAGGGTGCCAATAAGCCGCAAATGCCCGCATATATAAGGGCGAGTTCGGGCGACTTTTCAAATTAAATTGGCGGTTGTCGTCCGCAACCGCCCGCACTTTCCCGAACTCGCCCGGAGAGCATTTCCGAAATGCAATTCCTTGTAACATACCATGCGGACGATAGTTAGAAGAAGGCGCTTGAAGAGAAAGGAGTTAAGAAAGTTTATATATAAGTTATTTATCAAGTAAATCTTATTAAAAACCATCAAAAACAGTTCTTTTAAGAACTTCGCTACCACATAGTAAGTTTATTTTAATTTTTATAGATTTTTGAATCATTAGTGTCTGTTTTTCTTTTTTTATTCAAGCATTGTTCGGGTCTATGCGGGTATTTTCGGGCAAATACTTGAATTTATTTCAAAACGCCGAACTCGCCCGAAAACGCCCGCACTTTTTACGGCGTATGCAGCTTATCGGCACCCTCGTCTGTCATGACATGCAGGATGCTAGGTATTCTCGGATCCGGGTTAACATCATCAAATTTGAAAAAAAGAAAAAAACAGATATTAGCTACAGACAAATGACGGAATTGATATGTTTAAAATATAACATCAATGTTTCTAGAGAACTTGTTCGACAAACTTTGATGAGACTCGATCCGTAAGGCCTAGAACATTTAAACACCTGGTAATGCATATGAACAAGATTTATCCTATAGGAATGAAACAGAATGTGATTTATCAGCAAAAATTATGTAACATAGGAAATTTAGAAAACCAAAAGATTATTAGAACAGGATTTATTGTAATTCAAAGTTTTCAAATTTTATAGAAGTTTGACCATAATATTTAACTGCAGTGAAAAATTTTTAATGCAGTTAATTTTTGTGGTATTTCTTCATAAAACATCAAAAGTTTGGTTGCTAATAGAGGCAGTTGTACTTAGTGTATAAACTTGAAAATTTTCATGTTTCCATAAATTTTGGTGCTGAATTCAAATATGTTGGTCATTTTTGTTGAAAATGATCAGAAAATTTCAAGCATGTTAACCCGGATCCGAGAATAGCTTGCCTGCATATCTAAATACACAAAATTTTGAAACCAAAACTTTGGTATGCTTAACAAACTTTTATTTTCAGGCAAGCTTAGCTTCAATAAACAACGTGCAGGTTTTCACTACTCTTTTTCACACAACAACGAAATTCCCTCATCTTCGAAGTGTCAAGCAGTCACTTGATGCTGAGTGTAAACGAATAAAAGTGTAAGTGTAGTGTAAAGTAAAGTAAGTAATACTTTGGCTTAGGGCGAGCAAGCAATAACTGCGTACGATCAACAACAGTCAAAATGGCCGACAATATTGCCAACGTGGCTTGTACAGGAGGAACCAACATTTTCAGGACCAAGGATTTAAAGCAAATTGGGCTACATAGATCAAAATGTTCTGAAAAAGATTTAGGAGAATTAATACAATAAGACAAAAAGTAATAAATCTAGTTAGAAAAATAAAATAATTTCACGAAAAATAAAAAATGGAACAGTACGATCGTAAGTCTGTGGTTTATCGAGATTTGCAAAAAGTGCCGGACGATAGAATGTGGAAACCAAACAATTTCCTCGCAGAGCGCGGAAATTGAATAATTGCAAAAATTTATCTGCTGTACTTGGGCCAAGTCAAAGCTCTGAGGCTGTTCCTGTTATTATTTTTTTTGGTTTGGTTTAGGATTTCCGGCAAATATAAATTCTTTAGTCAACAGCTGCAGTAAAAATGGTACAAACATCTGGAGAATAGCACATTTACTTGAACGCTTGGTGCGCTTATTTAATTTTGAGGCTTTGAGGATAAGTGCTCATTGGAGGGTATCGAAAATATACTTTTACGCAAATTAAAGAAGAAAAAAATATATAAACACTATCAATTCAAAAATTATAACATTGTCTAAAATAGTACTACAGTAGTCCCCACTTATCTTAAATATGGGATAACTCGAACTTTTCTTACTAGAACTTTTTACACTTCCCCTAAGTGTTTTGCTTAGCAAACTCCTCATAATTACACGCTGCATAACTCGAATACTGTTTTCAACTCAAACCATATTTCCCTTTAATAAAAAAAAATATTGCAATATTTTATGTCATTAAGAATGATCAGACCATGGTAAATCAACTGAGTGGAGCGCAATCCTCCAATCTTCTTTCAACTTCTTTCGTAAGGTGAGCGGACGTGTTTTGATTTTAGTAAATACATTTAAATCTTCTAATTTTATCAACATTGTTATGGGTTTCATCTTCCACTACAGCTCAACGTGCTAAAGTGGACCAGAACACTGAAAAAACTCTTTAAAAGAGCCAGCGCCTGCAATGGATGTTAGACCCTCCCAAAAGAGGAAGTCTACGCCTAAGATACCCAATTAGGCGAACATCCACATCTGATGATTCTTCAGCATCCCAGGACAAGAAGCTGAAGAGGAGAATGAGGTCAACATCTCTGCTACAAAAAACACACGATTTAAAACTGTTACATATAAATAAATATTTCAAAAACATATTCCTGATTGTGATATAAAGGAAAAAAAAATACAAGAAAATCCTGTGCCTTCGATTGTCATTGTCCCATAATACTGCCTGTCTAAGAGGGTGCCGATAAGCCGCAAACGGCCGCATATGTACGGGCGAGTTCGGGCGACTTTTCAAATAAAATTGGCGGTTGACCCCCGAAACCGCCCGCACTTTCCCAAACTCGCCCGGAACATTCCCGAAATGCAATTCCTTGTAACAAACCATGCAGACGATAGTTGGGAAGAAGGCGCTTGAAGAGAAAGGAGTTAATAAAGTTTATATATAAGTTATTTATAAAGTAAACTTTATCAAAAACCATCAAAAACAGTTCGGGTAAAAAACAGTTCGGGTGAATACTTGAATTTTTTTCAAAACGCCGAACTCGCCCGAAAACGCCCGCACTTTTTACGGAGTATGTGGCTTATCGGCACCCTCGTGTATGGTTGTTCAAATGGTGCAAAATTCAAGAAGTGATTTCCATGCATATTCAAGGAAAATTCGTTCATATGCAAGACACGTATATTCATTGCAAGACACGCGTATTCATATTTAAAACACGCATATTCATATGCAAGAAACTTTTGATTATATTCAAGACCAAAGCATTCGATATGCATATGCAAGGCGTTTAATTCTTATTCTAAATTCAAAACAAATGATTTTGAGGGAAAATAAGTGCATATAGTCCAAATAATATGATAGTAAAAGGAAACAGTTCCCTGCAGCCATGGTCCTGTAATTACGGGAAAGTTCTTGTAATTGGGTCTGTAATTTTATAATCGTTTGTAATTATGGTCAGTAAATTTGATGTAGTAACAAATCAATACAACAAGATGGATACTGAAGATACTGAAGCGCGTGTTCGAAGAATAGTTATGGAAGAGATGGAGGCAGCTGCAAGAACAAGTCAAGGATCCAGTCATCAGTCTATTTTCAGCAGAACGCAACATCTTATACGTTCTGCTGCTAGAAATTATTCTGATCTGACTCCAACATCAACAACAACAAAAAGTGCCACCTCAACTTCCTCCATACCTTTTACCACCTGCTGCACCACCCCTACTTGTACTACTACAACTACACGCCTTACACCAGGGGCCCAGTAAGAGGTCCACCAAACTAGACATCCGTGGAGACTAAAGCCTTCTACTGGTAAAAGAAAGAAAGTTAAATGCCCCTAGATGATGTGGAAAACGATGCTGATTACCAGTTTGAGGGAGAAATGGTTTTAATTAAGGGCAATGTTTTGTTAAATTCAGAGGATGATGATTTAGAAATCAAAATTAAATTATTAGAGCTATTTCGAGAAAAATTACCAAACTTAAATGAATTTATATTTTTGAAAAGGGACAGACAAAAGTTGTCAGTGCCCGTAACTCCAGCAAATTGGAGCTGGGACTATTCCAATCTTAGAAGTTTATGGGGTCAAGGAAAAAATTGTTTTGCCGGCTTCTTAAACCATACAATGAACTTATTGAACCAATGTGTAGTAGTAGCAACAATGATAATGGCGATAATGATAACAATGATGAAGACTTAACATTTGCATTACCTTCATTAAATAAAGTTCCGACACAAAATTCTTCAAATAAAATTCAAACAACTTTGCTTGATCATAATTACGTAAGCATGCCACCTAGTGAAAAAGAACCAGCATCAGCCGAAGGTACCTCAAAATCAAAAAAACAGGCTAACGAAATAATTCACTTGCAATCGTTAGTCAATGATCTACTTGAAAACCAAGATAAAACCAAGAATAATGACAAGAAATTCTCAGATTTACCATCACTATTGAGTTTTTTGCAATCAAAGTTAAGTGCATAGAAGGTAAAGTTGCGAGTCCAACCAACATATGCTCTGGAAGATGCTCTAGCTTATTTTAAGGACCCAGAGTTTGACCCTGTTTTAAAATTATCAATCATGTACAAGGGACAGTCTGCTATTGACACTGGTGGTGTCCTTAGATAATTTTATACGGATGTTTATTTTAAAATGATTAGTGGTGGTGGAGAGCTACCACCTTTGTTTGAGGGAAATGCAAATAGAAAGCTCCCTGTTCATAATGGTGCTACAGTCTTGTCTGGTGTAATGGAACTTGCTGGGAAAATTATGGCTCACAGTGTTACCCAAGTGGGTGTTGGGATAGCTTGCTTAGCACCCTGTGTGTATCAATATATTGCTACTGGCGAGGTTTCAAAGGCAATGGCATTTGTTTATTAATACTGGGCTTTTGGCGTCTCATTCAACCCCCCTGCCATAACTTTTGATGATACTTTTCTTTCCAGAATGTTAAGTATATAATAAGACATTTTATTTTTGATGCCATCATTATGTTTTTCAAGCTAAAATAATAAATAATTTATAAATTTATTTATGTCTGCATATACATAATTTAATTCATATTTTGAAGTTTTGATGACAAATATAGATGAACCATGTGAAACATACACGTATATAATCACACATAACAACACGTTTTTAGTGATTGCTTGTATAACTATGTATGAACTGGGTCAGGGTCCTTCTAACTTAATCTTTTTTTTTGTATTTAAGGTTTTTAATTCAGATGTCACTGCAGACACTATGTCAGAGATATTTGCAGAAGATGATTTCCAATTATTTTATTCTGAATGTGGCATGACACAAGTCCTCACTGTAAGTGTTGTTAGTATATTATTGATGATGAAGTGACAAAACAGCTGGCTGTTGTGATATAGCTTGTCTAATGACGGCTGGTTAATTATTAGAGGTTGTAACCCTCTGAAGATTCTGCATAATAGCAAAACCCTCCCTTTTAACAAGGATTCTGTCAGAAAAAATACATTGACCATTAAACAGGACGCGTAAAACAGTGGTAAAGCACAAAATACTAATAAACATAACAAGACAACAAACAAAACAATTAGGCAATTCAAACTGAATTAATAGGCACACGTAAAATAAATAAAACTTATTATGACGAAACTATCCTTAAACGGATAAATCTTAAAATAATTCCTAACGGAACAAATGTAAACTAAAGCAGGCAACGATCTGTGCGCCAGGACTTGTGAACCCGGCTGTAGCCTTACACGTGTTAAGGGCGCCCAACACTCAGCCTTACACAGATCATTGCTGCGGTGGGTCAACCTAATGACAGTGCCAGCCTGTCATGACTGGGGTGATGTGCGTGGGCGTCAAACCACGAAGACAAGATAAGAATATCAAACCCCCTTGCAAAGCTTCTAAAATGACTCAGGGCAGCAGGATCGTCAATTCTGAAGGCAAAGTGAGCAAACTCTGCCTCCCTACTGGACTGGGGTAACAAGTGGGACCGTCAAACCCAAAGACAAGACAAAAAGTCTAGCCCCCTTGCTATGCTTCTTACAGGATCTCAAGAGAGAGAAGGGAGTGAGCAAACTCCTATTTCACGGTAAACTAAACGGCCAAGGTATCCATACAGTACAAAAATAAATGAAAAAATAATAATGCAATCCTATTGTCTTATGAGATGATTGATTAAATTAATTTCAATCTGCCAGACGTTATGGCTATCTAGTTCACACAATATTTCAAGGCAATTTTATATAAAATAATGCCCGCATACATTTCGTGTAACAAATTATGCATATTTTTTTTTGGACAATTTTATAGATAATTTTAGTCTGGTATTTAGTTCCAAAATTTCGAACTCAGTCTTTTCAAAACATTAACATAAACATGTTTTTGGTTTTATTTTTTCAGATGAATCATTTTTCATGAGGTAATGGCAAAACGTATTGCTCTTGACCAGCTGCGGAAGGGTTTATGTATGCTTGGTGTTTTAAACTTAATAGAAAATAATAGTGGTTTGTTTGAGCCTTTATTTGTTTACCATCCAGAATTAATAACAGTTGATACTGTCTTGGATATCATACAGATTGAGGAAGATTCAAAACAAAATCATCCAGTTATTGATACTTTTTTCAGAACATTCGTAAGAACTGCTAACCAGGAGCAGTTAGAACGAGTATTAATGTATTGTACTGGGTGTCGGTTTGTTCCAATGCGTCCGATTAAAGTTAAATATGAAGATGAGGGATTTTTTGTATCCATCTGTTTATTTTATCTAACAATCCTCACAGTCTACACAGTGATAAAGCTTTCAGTAGTGTATAATTTTAAAGAGTTGGCCTGTATTTTTATGAGGTATTTCTGTGCTCAAAATAAGAGTAAAGAATTACAATGAAAAAGGTAATCATGAGGATCCCCAGGCTACAAAGTTAAAAGCTATGGTCCCTTCATCACAGTGATTACTTACTTCATTTTAGCCAAACATTTTTACTACTTTCTATCTTATTCTTAAGTAAGAAGTTTTGTTTATTCCATATTTAGGGTTGCCATGGAATAAGTTAAACATAATTAAATTTCTGAGTTCTGTTAAAAATTTGCTTCTGTCTAGCCTGAGTTATTTCGAATGTTGTAGTGATTATTCAAAACTCAGTTCTAAAAATTGATTATTAATTCCTAGTTTATTTATGTTATTTTACTGTGTTCACAATAAGAAAAATAATCACTGCTGCAGTGGTATTTTTAAACATCGCTTCAAACTAATGTTGAAGTGCTAATTTGCTCTTATTCCATATACCTTGTTATTTTGTTACCATCATGTTGTTTTGATTTTTCAATTTTTCGACCGAAGGTCTTTTGACCCACACCGTTTTTTTGGTATAAGATTTTCAGTGCTCTTTTTGTGTTATTTTGAGAGTTGCCTTGTACATATATAATAGTTCTACATATTTTTGCCTTAAAAGCTATTGGTTTTACGAGTCTTCTTCAGTTAGTTTTATGACAAAGGCTGTTTTATATTCCTATAGGCTATAGGTTAATGCATATTATCAAGTTTTTAGTTTCGCTTGGTGCTTTTATATTCATTAGCACTAGTAGTTACGAATGTACATTTATATCCATCAAAATAGTTCTTTCATTGTGTTAGTGTCCTGAGTGATATTATTTGTGTTCTACACTTTGTTTAGAGTGGCAAACCATTTAAATTCTTACAAAACTACATTGAAACTACATTTTTGCATGTAAAATGTTTTTCACACATCGTTTGCATTTAAGAGAATAGGAGTAACTGCATCGAAATGCAGATAAAACTAGTCTTTTAAGACGGAAAGTTTAATGAAAAAAAGGAGTTTTCTCTCCAAAGAATAAGAAGCCACTGGAGAACTTCTGCATTCTCTCCCTTACAGGGATAGGAAAGCTAATGGATTTCGACTGTACTGAAACAAACACCTATGAATGTGGAAACATGAGGATTGGTGAAATTCACTCATACTTGGGATCTGGAGCGGGCCCTTGAGTAAGCATCCCCTGCCTCCTGCAAGACACCAGCCACATTCATTGACACCGTCCGCCAAAACCAATAACTTTTGTTAAACTTTGGAAAAAGAAAAGTCGACAGCTGCAAATCGTATCGTTGTTGCTTTTACCTACTGACACAGAGCCCAGGGCTAAGAGAGGTAGACTTGGAACCCAGCCCTTAGAGAGGTTGTGACAAAGAATAAAAAGCAGCAAACCTGGAAACAGAAAAGCTTTCTGACCTTAGACATGAACACTGGAGAAATCGTATCGTAATGCTTGGGCTAACCAAGAAACCGCTATTTAAGTAAATTTGTATCGTGCGAAAATTATTAAGAAAAGATTTTGCCCTTAGTAGATTCTTTGTAGCCATGTTTGTAAAGAAGGATACAAAGAGGAAAGATGGTTACCATATAATAATTCTCTTACATAAAAAAAGTGGTAAAAGTAACAGAAGTAACTAGTCTACATATATGTCGTCTCTTAGCTCGATGCGATCTTGGCTGACTTGTCCCTGTTCACCCTGTCCTAATTATAACTATCTTCTACAATTTTTACCAGCTAGCCTATGTATTGTGGTCTACTTCTGAAGAGTTCTTTTTATTTCCAGACTAAAACTATCTACAATGACATGTATTGAATGGCAAGATTATTTTGATGAATTAAGTAACCTTGTTGTGGATATAGAAAACCGGTCGTCTTCAGACTCAGATGAATTGGAACTACTGAAACAACGTATAACAGAAGCTTTACAAAGTTTAAATCTGTTGTTGTGTAATGGGATAGATAAAACTCTGGAAGATTTAGTAATTAATTTGAACACGCTGTATTAACTGGTATGTAGAGATCTACATGATAATAATGTACCAGACCGTCTAGCAATTTACCAAGTACATCGTTGAAAAGAAAATGGAAAAGTTGGTCGACCTAAATATATTATTCAAGAGTCGACGTTGATTAATTTAAAAGAGCTGGAATTTACTTGGAGTCAGATAGCAGCTTTGCTTCTTGTTTCGCGTTGGACGATACGAAGGAGAGTTAAAGAATACAAACTCGAATCTATTACAGGATATTCAAAATTATCTGATGAAAAGTTAGACAATAAAATTAGAGATGCCAAAACAATGCATGGTATGTTTGCTGGAAGATCAATTATTACTGGATATTTGAGATCTATAGGTCTTAGAATTCAACAAAAGAGAATTGTTAAGGCATTAGTGCGTGTTGACCCATCAAGTTCGAGAATTCGGTGGGCTTGCCTTGTTAAAAGACGAAAATACAACGTTCCTGCTCCTAAATAGTCTTTGGCATGCAGACGGCCATCACAGCCTTGTGAATTGGGGATTTGTCATCCATGGTGCTATTGATGGTTTCACTCGCGTAATTGTCTATTTTTAACAATGCAATAGATGAATTTGGTATTCCATCACGTATTAGAACTGATAAAGGTGGAGAAAATATTCTTGTCTGGGAAGAAATGGAACGGTTAAGAGGAAACAACCGCGGCAGTTACATAGCAGGCTCTTTAGTACATAATCAAAGGATAGAGCGTCTATGGAGAGATGTTTGGATGTACGTTTGTTGTGAGTTCTACTACACATTTCAAGCTATGGAAGCAGAGGGTATGTTGACATATTCTTATAAATAAAAAGTTTTACTGCCAAACATTTAGGTTTTGAAAGAACTTCTTTTTTGCTTTATTTCATAAGACAATAGGAGTAACTACATCGCAATGCAGATAAAACTAGTCTTTAAGACGGAAAGTTTAATGAAAAAAGGAGGTTTCTCTCAAAGAATAAGAAGCCGCTACAAAACTTCTGTATTCTCCCCTTTACAGGAATAATCGGAAAGCTAATCGATTTTGGCTGTACTGAAACAAACACCTATGAATGTGGAAATACGAGGATTGGTGAAATTCACTCATGCTTGGGATCTGGTGCGGGCCCTTGAGTAAGCATCCCCTGCCTCCTGCAAGACACCAGCCACATTCATTGACACCATCCGCCAAAACCAATAACTTTTGTTAAGCTTTGGAAAAAGAAAAGTTGACAGCTACAAATCGTATCGTTGTTGCGTTTACCTACTGACAGAGCCCAGGGTTAAGAGAGGTAGACTTGGAACCCAGCCCTTAGAGAGGTTGTGACAAAGAATGAAAAGCAGCAAACCTGGAAACAGAAAAGCTTTCTGACCTTAGACATGAACACTGGAGAAATCGTATCGTAATGCTTGGGCTGACCAAGAAACCGCCCCTTAGAAAGGTATATAATATTAAAAAAATGAAAAATCATAGGATTTGTAAATGTTTACCAAAATTCTTTCAACCGATATCGAAATTTTAAAAAGCCATTTGAAGATTTATGTACATTCATGCTGCCTATGACTTGTTTCCTCTAATTTTATTTTATGCAAAATAAAACAGAGAAATTTTATCAACCGAAATCTTCAGATTCTTGCCGAAAATCCTTTCTAACAAAACTATTTTATGAAATATTTTCCCCAGACTTAAGATGATATTTATATTTTAATCAAATATTTTGTCAATGTATGGATTTGCCTTTTTTACTTGTAGGTCTGTTGAATGCTGATGACCCAAGGCACATGTATATTCTACATCACATTTTCAAACCTCGAATCAATCCTGCAATAGAATCCTTTGTAAAAGGTTGGAATAAACATCCTTTACGGACAGAGCATAACTGGTCCCCAGAAAAGGTATGGAGCAATGGCATGATGGATATCCAAAACAGAGATAAACGGCATGTTGCCGAAGTGCAAGAAGGTGCTACTACTGAAGATGATTTAACATGGTTTGGATTTGCTCCATATGCACCTTCACCAACAGAATATGAGACTAGTCAAGTTGATTTAGATGATATGGAATGTCAATTGGAGCAAGAACAACTGCAGAGACTAAATCACATTGATGTTTATCGTGTATCCAATTCATTTGGTATAGACATATTCGAGGAAGCTCTTCAAGTCGTAGTCAATCTCTAAGGATATTCATACGTATTTTTTGTATTTTTTTACATCGACATTTTACCACTACTTTTTAAAAACAGATGTTACATAAATACTCGATAAATAATCAGCGCAGTGTCATACTTTCTAGGAGTTTTATGATAAGATTTTGCTTCAAATCTTCTTTAGGCACCTGCCATAACAAATACATACACCCAACATATTAATATCATGTCAATGTTACTAATTTATATATTTATTTTACGGTATGTTGTAAATTTATCATTAGTATGGGCGAATTAGAAATGGACCCAGAATTAATTCCAGATAAAGCATATTTGGTATCACTGGAAAGATAATTTTATGTAGATTAACAATATCTTATGCCTCCATACACTGGTGTTGAGCAATTTTTATTCTTGGTTGACTTAAAGGTGGATATAGCTTTGACCATCGGTCTAAAAAGTGAGAAAATTTACTTCATTCTCAGAGAAAACCTTCTAGTTCATTAGAAAGCTCTCAAAAAACTATATAAAGGGCTTTACCAAGTCATAAATAACTAATGTCATAAATTTAAGTCTTTAAGAGATATATTGAGTTAAAGTTGCCGAATTTCCATAATGCCGTGAAGTTTCTTAACAAAAAGTGTAGATGATGTGACATCATGGACGTATGTGAAAAAAGTAAGATAGATTAGAAAATATGATGTTAGTTTTATTCTATCCTCCCATCGAAATAGACAAGGAATTTTCACGAACCTGTAGTTTAGCACTGATGGATTATACTATATGTAAATTGGTTTCAGATGACCTTCAAGTTGAAAACTCCAGAATATGATTACCCCGTTGAAATCTATATACAGTTTACGATGTCATGTGTGAGGAATAAAATTTTAAACTAAACCTGAATGATTCTATATAACCACAACTAGTAAAACGAACACTTTCCACCGCTGATACCTTATAACTCAGAATAATTTAGCCTACAAAATGCAAGCACACTTATTGTTCCAAGGCTTATCTTACATCATCCGATTTCGATCTGGCGAGAGTTTTTTCAAAAACATTTAATTTTTTTGTGTCCTGGGAAGAAGTAGACGCGAAAGTTTGAGCCGCGAAAATATGCACACAAAAAAAAGTTATAATGCGAAAATTTGCGATTTTTTTCTGCTTGTAATGAAATTCGTTGGTACATTTTAGTGACCAATGAATAAAATTAACAGACCAGATTTGAGACACCATGTTTGTTTTAGAGATGAATAAATTTAAGTCTTGCATATGAACGAACTAACAGACCAGATTTGAGACACCATGTTTGTTTTAGAGATGAATAAATTTAAATCTTGCATATGAACGAACGTTCCTTGAATATGCATGATAATTCTTGAATATGAACCATAGTTCCTTGCATATGAATGAATGTCCCTTGAATATGAATAAAATTCCTTGCATATGAATGAATGTTCCTTGGATATGAACCATAATTCCTTGCATATGAATGAATATTTTTGCACCATTTGAACAACCATACTCGTGCCTGTCTTGCCTGGGACACTTGTTTAGAAAGAATACAGCGAAAAGTAACCAAGGTTGTGGGGACCTTTTCCCGACCATGGAAAGGCTAAAAGATATTGAACATGTAGGAGATTCAGCAGAAAATGCTGGCGAGGATGTTTCAGTTCCGATAGATGAGTTTTTACGTTTGGCCGAACAATGTATTCTTTTATATTTAACGTTCTCCAATCCCTCATGAACGATTCAAGAAAAGTCAAATCAGTACTGAAAGAAAAGTCGATGTTGCTCCAAAAGCAAGCCCTTTTCGGGAGGCCCTTTATCGGCGTCGTCGAACACCAGAAAATACACGTATAGTGGAGGGCAGTCTTTTTCGTCCAGAGACATCTATAGTAAAAAGATTTGTTTTCAACGGGAAAAACCAAACAGGTGGTTTCAACAACAACAACAAGAGAAGTTTTTCCAGAGGTAATTTCCAAAATAAAGAATAAACTCTATAGTAAAGTTGTCCGTCCATGGTTTGCACCAGCATTCAAAAGGCTTGAGTAAACCTTTGTTTTGCTACACGATTATTTCTAACTAGAATCCACTTCTATATTTCTCTACTATATTTCTCTTTCTGTGTAATTGAAGGGTACCAAATAGCAATATAAAGACAAAAAAACACAAACAAACAAAAAGCTAAGAGTTAACAAATGTCTGATGCGAAAAAACGCTTTTGGTTATGAACAGAGATATTTCATGATCATAGAACTTAAGCATTCCAAACGCACTGCAAATCATAGCTGAACTTACCTCAACAGTATAGTGTGTGATACATCGTAACAATGAATAAGCTGTATTTAATTGTCTTGGTAACCATAAAAGTGAGAAAGAAGGGGGCAGCAACATTGACTGCCAATTTTAATTGTTATGCCCTGACTTTTAGTTTATGAATTGTTTCCACACAAAGGAAATAATCCATTTAACGAAGCGCGCCACGGGAAGGCAAGTCATGGGGCTCTGCGCTTCAACCTAGAAAATAAAAGGTAGTATAATCTGCTTGGAAGTTAATTTTGAAGAACATGAGATAAAAAAGTACAACATAACAAATATATAGTGTAAAAAAAAAATACTTATACAGCACTGATTATCTGTTTTTGACAACTAATGTTTTGATATGTTTTAGTTATAATGGTATGCCAAAATGAACTAAATAGTTAGCCATAGTTTAATTCTTTTCTTACCAACTTACCCAGCAACTTACATTTTATAAGCCATATTAATTTTAAGTGTGTTTAAATTGTTTGTATTTTAAGGTTTTATGTGAAAATAATCTTTTTCCTTGTGTAACCTCAATTGTAGCTTATTAGAGAAGAAGTAGTTATTTTCATTTAGGGATGACACATACTGGTAGCGAAGAGGAACACAAATTTAATAAAACTTACATTCCTTGTATTCACCTTGATTTTTAACATGCTATTATTGCCCCACCTTTTAGGCAATGGTTTATCTCAGCAAGGAAGAAATAATTAACAAAGCATGCTACAATCTAAAAATAAATATAAACTTTATGACGGAATACAAAAATATTAAAAATCAGATTGTTCACAGAAGGTACGCTTTAAAGGATCCCGAGGTACTTTTACAAGTTGGACTCATCTGAAAGATTTGCATGAAAAATGCTAAATGATATATTTACTTTTTGTTAAAACTTCATGTAACTCCAGATATAGCTTTTTAAATATTTATTTTTCTTGTCGCTCGACCGCCATCTTGGTTATCTTCGACCTTCTTCTTCGTTAAAAATTTTCATTTTAGCTCCAGTCTTTTTTTAGTGGCATGTGACCCTGTTACGTATTATTTCAGTAGCGCTTTAATTATTACTGACTGCATAGCCAGAACATATATCTTCGCGCGGCAAAGTGAAACGAAAGCTCTCCACGAACAATTATTTTTTAATAAAAAAATAAAATAACTCTGCATAAAGTTCTTTACGAACGATTATTTTTTTTAAAAAAATAGAAATAATTCTGCATATGTTCTCACATAGCTGAGCAATCAAACGAAAAATAAAATGTGCATGATTTTTATTTCAAAGGACTTTTTATTTGAGACGCAAGTTGTGCATGATTTTTATTTCAAAGGACTTTTATTTGAGACGCAGGTTGTGAAAGTTACTGATCATTCAACATGTCACACATTTGTGTATGGTTTTTATTTCAAAAGGATATATTTTCAGCCTTTCTAATTCACGTCGGCACGCGGCAAATGCAGAGGTAAATGCCGAGGCAAATTGCAAAAAAACAACTTCACGTCGGCAAAATTTAGCCAAGGCTAATTTTTTTTGAAAATTTATAGAATCCTTCAATTGTCTTGAATCTATCGTAAATATTTACTCATTATACTTTTTCATTATAATAGCCCATTTATTCTCCATTTCAATTCTTACTAATTCGGATCCAGCAGTCTAATAAAAACGCTATCAGTCCTGGTCTTTTGAGGTGCGCGATCGCGCCACTGCACCTCCGCACGCTCCTACAACAATGGAGCAGCGAATCACGCACCAAAAACACTTTAGTCACTTCAATAATGCGCACCTGAAATGTCTTTTGTATAAAGTAATTATTTACTATACTAATAATCAAAGATCATTAGGTTGTATATCGCAGAAGTCGCCGGTGGCATGCTTCGAAAATGCTTGTCACTGGCACAGCTTAACATGAAGCAAAACTGTACAGGAGACTCGATTGTTAGAGTTTTCGCAGAACGTCTCTTCTCACAAAACCGAGGGCAGGGCTGACTTATTGCCTGCTGTGTCGTGTGGGAGACAGAACTTCTGGACTTCTTTTTAATACGATATACAATTGTTTCGATTCTTATTACTAAAAATATTTGATTTCTCTTTCTTCTTTTAAAAAGATTTTTTAAACTTTATTCAACATGTTTTTTCCTTGGTATTACATTTTGAGAACATTCGTCCGAAAGCTGTATTAAGGTACAGGACACCTAACCTCTCCCATGTTCTGGTTATATTTAACTTGCATGGGTGCGCACTCTTCTCGCATTATTCTCTGTGACGATGAAGGTCGGACTGTCTTGTGGCATGGTTCCAAATGGTCTTCCGTCTTTCGTTCGAGTCTCAGTTTAATGCACCAGCCGAGCATAAGAGTGTCAGCATGAAGGAAAGGGGCCGACTTTAATGTTCTCTATACCTTATGTTCTTCATAATAACACCGACCGTTTTTGATCGTGACATTCATTCAAATTTCACAACAAAATTACGTCAACATTTTTTTGCCGACGTAAAATGGGTAAATGCTGACGCAAAACGCTATAATAAAGGTTCGCGTCGGCAATTTTTTGCCGACACAAAAAAAATTGAATTAGAAAGGCTGTATTTTGGAAGGCAAATATAAGTAACAAAATATCAAGGTGTGACTATAAGCCCATAAAAAGTTATAGAAAAAGTTGAAGGGGAAAGGAGAGGGGGGCTGCATCACCCCTCCCCCTCCAGCACGAATAGGATTAAGGGCGGTTACAACCTTTGTAATTTGAGACGGCTCTCGCATTTGCCGAAGTAATTACCGACATATTTTCACAACATGTACCTTCGCGTCGGCAATTATTTGACGTGGTAAAATCGCACATAAAAAGTCCCTAGGCCTTGTGCGATCAGACGTGTAAAATATAGCCGAAGATATAACAACGGAAAAAAGTATTTGTTTTTCCACAGCATCAGTTGCCTCCTACGGCAATGCACGAACAACAAACTCTTAACAAAAAAACAGTTAGTTTTGCGCTTCAAGTGCATCATTAAAAACAATTTGTCACCAATGTAGTTTGATTAAATCATTGCAGAAAACGCTAAAATATATTTAATAATATCGCAAAAGGGAAAAATAATGAGTTTAATTTACTAGACTACGGTGATGTTTGCGCTACATATTGGAAGAATATCATAAAAACAAACTTTAATTAGACAGTGAATTCTGCCTCTCTCTGTATCGTGGGATAAATTAAAGTAGTATTCTTTTCTATTGATTTTTTAATATGTTTTAATAAAAAATATATCCATCTACTGAGTAACTTAGGCAACCTCGTCCCCAAGGATTGTTGAGAACAAGGTTGGCAATACTCACTTGAACATCAAACCCCGCCTAGGTCGACAGGTTATAGATCAGTAATTGTTACAACCTGTTTTGTTGAAATAAATTCCTTTAAATTTGAAATAAAAGAAATCATGCACACACCTGCTGCTAATATCTTATTTTTTTGTTTTATTGCTTAGACGGCTAGAATATCATGTTGAATTATTTTTTTTAAACAAAAACAAATCATTCGTACAGAGATCGATGTGGAAAGTACATTTTTTTTAACTTTGTTTCCACAGTATATTAATTGTTTTTGGCTATGAAAGTCATTAATAATAGTGAGTGAAAGTCATTAATTTGTGAGCGCTACTGAAATACTACGTAATAGGGTCACGTGCCACTAAAAAGGACTGGAGCTAGTCTGAATTTTTTAACGAACAAGAAGATCAAAGCGGCCATTAAGGCGGCAAGAAAAACAAATATTTAAAAAACGATATCTGGGGTTACATGAACTTTTAACAAAAAGTGAATATGTCATTGGGAATAACTTATGAAAATCTTTCAGGTAAGTCCAACTTGTAAAATTACCTCGGGATCCCTTTAAGGGCACACAAAAGAGACAACATCAGTTAACATTGTTGTAAAATGTTAACTGATCTGGTCCCATCAAACAGCAACACGAGAGACGGAAATTGTGAACAGTGGTTCACACCTTATAGTTCAGTTAAAACGTTTTATCATCTCAAGTGTCGCCAGTTTCTTGTTTCCCAGACTTCTTATCCCTTCCTGTTACCATCGACCCTGAGGTAAGAAGCTGTAAGCAGTTTAAGATCAGAGCGCCTATAAACCACTCTGGTTCTCTTAATAATGGGCACTATACAGAGCTGTGACACAATGTGACGTTCGGAAGGAACTTAACAGCAAACTGTCATACGTCTTTCTCTTCCAGGCAGTTTAAAATAATAGAAGATAAAATAAAAATTTATATATAAAAACGTTGCGTTTGACTTGCTTAGTTCCCTTTTTGCAGGTTCCTACAAGTCTTGTCTTTGGGTGTGACGACCCCACTTATTACCCCAGTCAACCCTTTATATGTCAATAGATTGCACGGATTAAAGAACATTTGATGACAGAAGAGGATTCCAGGGCCTCCTGATGACCACTTAGTGGACCTCGGATTAGAGGTGCCCCGTCTGGAATCCTCACACCCCTTGGTTGAGTCTTTGGGGCGAAACCGTTTGGTGTCAAGGTTGGTACTGTCCCTTTTGGCAGTAACTTTGGAGGAACAAAATCTCTATGATTTAACCCTAAAACTTAACAGGTTGAGTATTTCATTGTGCCTTGCTGCAATGTTCAAAATTTTCCTCTCTACTGCAATACAATTTAATGAAAAACTTTAGTATATAGGAAAACAAAAAAAGCATGCGTCGTTATTATATTCGGTTTATTAAAACACAGTTTCGTTATTATTTTACTTCTTTGGACGAAAAATGTATATTAAGACGCAGGTTTAAAAATTCCGAGGGAGTGACTGAGGTTTAAAGAAGTTAGGCTATCAAATACAATTCATTTAAGTTGATGAAATAGGTATAAATAAAAAGGAAAGAGAATTTTGGATGATGTGATTGAAATCTACGCAATACGTTTCATTAAATATTTCTCAACAACTGTTGCGTTGTGTCGACGGAACACAATTAGAGGCATTAAAAAAACGTATCAAATATTATTTCTTCAAAACCTTCAAAACATTTTTAATTGACACAAGTGTTAGCATTAACGTATTTTCCAATGCCTCCGTAATTTGTTTAACGAAAAGACAAGAACAAAGCCTTTTTTAACAACATATACTTTTAATGGCTTTAACTTTAAAATGCACAGAATTAGTATACACCTACTGCTGAAAAATTTTCTTTCCAAAATGGAAAGTAAAAGTGTCATTACAGCAGTGTGATACAGTGACAGAACACTTACAACTGCTGCTTTGTTCTTGTATTTTTGTGTTCTCTGTTTTTTCATTTTTTTCTGTTTTTTCAATTTTTTTTCTTATTTTTTTTCTATCTTTTTTTCCCAATAATTTGTGAACTTTTCAGTATCTCTGAAACCATTGCGTCTCCAAAAGTTGAAAGACTTAAGAGTGTTTGGGCCAGGGTGTTCTTTTCGACACTCTTTGTTCATTTTCCTTTTCTGAAAAAAATATGCTTGTTAAAGTCTGAAAATGTATGCATGTATTGCCTTTTCATAATTCTAACCAGGTGGTCAATATTGTTATTACTAATTTTGGCGCACCCTAATTTTGGCGCACCCTACTTTCATCGCAATTTCGGGCGTACTAATTTTGGCGCACAAACCATTTGTGCGTAATAATGTTATAAATTTTTGCGCATTTTTAGAATTTGGCGCGAAAAAGCGCGAAAATTTATACGCACCAAATTTTATACCAATAAGGTACTCCATTGTTCTAAACAATAGACCTATTGTTTTTAATCTTAAATCCCAGCCTGATATTTTTAAAAGAAAAAAGTGAACCTAATTTAACTGAAACAAATTTGAATAATAAAAACTTAACTAAAATTCTACTTGTTAATGTTTGGCATAGACTTTGTGACATCCTTTATTCCTTAAATTGTTAAATAGTAAATAGAAATTACTTCCACTCCTTTGATTTTCTTTGAATGTCTTCAATTCCCCCTGTAAACTTAACACAGTACGTCTTCAAACACTAACAATAATAAAAAAATAATCTTGTCATATTATCTAAACTACATACCTTCCTTCCTAGTTTGATTTTCTAACTTTTCCAACATTAACTTTAAATTTGCTATGACTTTGTCTTGTTCAGCAACTATAAATAATACTATATATTATTAATTTTTCAATAAATTCAAAAAGGTCGTGCAAACTGGCAGCAATTTAATCTGATGTAGATTTTGTAATAGTATTTGCAAATTCAACACGCAAAACATTATTTATTTGGAATCATTGGAATATTTAGATGTATATTAATACTTATCCTATATTATTTCCTAACCTGAAAAATAATAAACATTTAAAATTCAAAAAAGAGTATAAAGCAGGTTATTAAAGTAAAATACTGATTGTAAATGAAAAAACGATGGAAAAGGCGTAAGGCTTACCGTGCGTTTGTCAGAGATCCTTATCAGGCTGGCAAAAATTTACTAGACCCTAAGAGCTTTGTCAAGTTGCAAGTACCAAAAGAGTCTATGGACGACCACGAAAAGAAATCATTGCAAGGTTTACCATTACCTCCTAAGCAAGCTAAAGCCTTTAATACATCACCTTTTACATTTGAAGAATTTCAACAAGTTCTTCAGTCTCGTCGCAAGGCTCTGCGCCAGGTATCAATATGATACCATATAAGGTTTACAAATATTGCCCAAAAACTGCTTCTTTCTTATTTAATACATTAAAATCATGTCTTAAACAGTCCTTTTTTCCTTTGCAGTGGCGTGTTGCATCTGAGGTTTTTATCCCCAAACGGAAGCCTCCCAACCCATCCTGCATAATCCTGATTATAGACCAATAGCTTTATTGAATGTGTAAGGTAAACTATTCTGTAGTTTAATCTCGAAACGTTTAGGGACTCACATTATAAAAAATAATAATTTCATCAACAAAAGTATTCAGAAAGGTTGTATGGAGAAGGTTCCTGGTTGTTGGGAGCATATGTCCCTAGTTTGGTCGGCATTAAAATCTGCCAAGATTGACAAAGCTTCCGTTTCAGCTATATGGCTGGATTTAGCTAATGCATACCCTTCAGTTCCGCACAAACTTATCTTCTTTGCTTTAGAACGTTATGGTGTATCACCTTCCTGGATAGAACTTATTAAGACTTATTATCGTGGTTTATGGAGTAAATCCTTTTCACTCTCTTCTCCATCAGGGTGGCACTTGCATGAAAAAGGTATTTATATTGGTTGCACCCTCTCGATTATTCTTTTCTTGGTAGCCATCAATATTATCATCGAATTTGTTTGTGTAGCGGCAAATGATCCCGCCCAACCACCAATGAAAGCGTTTATGGACGACATATTTCTAATGTCTCCCTCAGCACATGATTGTCAGAAGTTGCTTGACCGCTGTGTCACTGGTCTTAACTGGGCAGGCATGTCGTTTCGCGCAACAAAGTCCCGCAGTATTGTCATTGATAACGGAGTGTGTAAGAATATAACGCCATTCACAGCTCACGGCGAATCCATTCCATCGATTCACGAAAACCCTGTTAGGTTTCTTGGTCGCACCATTACTCATTCCCTTTCTGATCATGCCGCTGTTGACAAATTTATCTCAGAAACTGAACGCGCTCTTCAATTAATTGACTCCTCGTCATTTAAAGGCACTCATAAAGTTTGGTTTCTGCACCACTTAGTAATTCCAAGGGCTCGGTGGCCAATATTGATATATGAAGTTTCTTTGTCAACCGTCATCAAACTGGAACGAAAGATTTCCGTCCTGATCAGGAAATGGTTACGGCTCCATCATTCAATCACCAACATCTGTTTATATTCAGCTAGCTCACCTTGCCCTCTACCCTTTAAAAGTATGACTTCTATCCTAAAGTCCTCAAAAGTCAGCGGAAATTTATTACTTAGAGATTCTGCTGATCCTTGTGTTTCATCCTTTTTACCTACTTTAAAATCAGGTTCATGGAATGTAAGCAATAAATAGGGAAAGCTGGTTTTGGTTTGATTACGCAGAAGGATATACTTACTAAAGGATGCCAAAAATACCGCAAAACCATCTCTGACATAGTTTATGATCACGAAGAGGAGATTTTCCAAGCCCGTGCAGTGCAACTCCATATTCAAGGCAACTGGATGAAATGGTGCAGTTATGTGAAAAACGATCTTTCGTGGAGCACCCTTTTGGCTCTGCCACAATGTCTAATTTCATTTTGCATTGGCTCCACATATGACACCCTGCCTTCACCAAGTAATCTAGTTCGCTGGGGATTACAAAAAGACGCAAGGTGTAGTTTGTGTAAAAAAACATCTGTACAGTTCCCCATATTTTAGGAGCTTGTAAAGTTGCCTTAACTCAGGGTAGGTTTACATATCGTCATGAAACTGTGTTACGCACCCTTGTAACCTCCCTTCAAGATTTCTTATCATCGTACAAACCATCTCTCCCCAACAAACCTGGCAATATTCATTTTGTTTCTGCTGGTAGTTACTCCACAGCAAAGAAGAAGAAACCTCCTCCAATAGGCATTCTCCATTCGGCTTCAGATTGGACAGTTATGTGTGATCTTGATACAACATTAATAATACCACCTGATGTAGCCGTTACTCAACTTAGGCCTGATATTGTGTTACTTTCTCGTATGATAAAGGCAGTGATAGTTATAGAGTTGACATGTCCTTGTGAGGAAAATATGGATAAATGGCATGACACGAAAACTGATAAATACTCTCTGTTATTGCGCACAATACAAATTAATGGTTGGGCAGTTCACTTCTTCGCAGTTGAGGTTGGCGCTCGTGGGTACTGTTCAGATTCTGTGCGTACTTGTTTACGTCATCTAGGTTTTCCACCCAAGTTAATTCGTTGCACTCTAAAATTACTTGGTTCTATTGCAATGAAATGTTCCTTCCCTATTTGGTTGGCCTCTGATTCAAAACCTTGGGAAACGCTTACTACAACAACAGACAGTTTCCCTGAAAGCAAGTCACCTTTCAAATTTGCCAAAAGCAAATCACCTGTCCACATAACTGACAGGAAAATGACATCCTCAGGGTCAACAAAAGAGTTAATGCTTGCAAACAGTGGGATACAAAATAAGGGTAACACTTGCTATGCAAATTCTATTCTGCAATGTTTAAACTCCCTACCGCAGTTCCATGTAGTCCTCTCAGCAGGAAGTCCTTCCTTGTCACCTCTTGCTTCAGCTTGCTCGAATGTTTTCCTCCAATTGTCATCTTCGAAAGTCCCAGTTGATCCATCCGCCTTCCTTGCAGCCCTAAAAAATGCTATAAGTAAAGTAAAAGGTAATTTTGATATTTTTACACAGCATGATGTGCCTGAGATTCTAGGTTATTTGCTAAGTGAACTTGCTACTGACTCGCTTTTTACTACCACCATGTTCCAGTTTTGTACTAGAACTACAATCACATGTGACACATGTTTCCAATCGCACTCTACTGATGAAATGTCTCTATTTCTTGAATCGCAACTAAGACCCACAATTCAAGAGTCATTGAACCTCTTCCTACAACCCGAGGTTTTGACAGGGAATGATAAGTGATTTTGCCCTCTGTGTAATTCCCATCAAACAGCAACACGAGAGACGGAAATTGTGAACAGTGGTTCACACCTTATAGTTCAGTTAAAACGTTTCATCATGTCAAATGGTCATATCTCAAAACAAGTGTCGCCAGTTTCTTGTTTCCCAGACTTCTTATTCCTTCCTGTTACCATCGACCCTGAGGTAAGAAGCCGTAAGCACTTTAAGATCAGAGCGCTTATAAACCACTCTGGTTCTCTTAATAATGGGCACTATACAGCCATTGTTCAAGACCAAATGACAGACCAGTGGCCTCACTGCAATGACAGAGCTGTGACACAATGTGACGTTTGGAAGGAACTTAACAACAAACTGTGCTACGTCTTTATCTTCCAGGCAGTTTAAAATAATAGAAAATAAAATAAAAATAGAAAATAGAAAATTTAAAGAAAAAATAAAAAAATTTATATATAAAAACGTCGCCTAGCAAGGGGGTTTGACTTGCTTAGTTCCTCTTTTACAGGTTCCTACAAGTCTTGTCTTTGGGTGTGACGACCCCACTTATTACCCCCAGTCAACCCTTGTTTTATATGCCAATAGATTGCACGGATTAAAGAATATTTGATGACAGAAGAGGATTCCAGGGCCTCCTGATGACCACTTAGTGGACCTCGGATTAGAGGTGCCCCGCCTGGAATCCTGACACCCCTTTGTTGAGGCTTTGGGGCGAAACTGTTTGGTGTCAAGGTTGGTATTTTGCAATCTTTGTTCTGTGTGTGTGTGTGTGTGTGTGTTTTTTTTCTGTTTTTTTCACTGATATTGTGTATCCTGCGAAAAGGAAGTTTAACTGTCTTTTTGGCAGTAACTTTGGAGGAACAAAACCTCTATGATTTAACCCTAAAACTTAACAGGTTGAGTATTTCATTGTGCCTTACTGCAATGTTCAAAATTTTCTTAGAGTTAAGTCGTTATGTATGTGGAAGTTTCTGTATATTTAATTGCCATTTATATATTGACGGATCTTTTTTGGTTATCATTGTATTTCATATGACTTATCCAATGAAATTCCATTTTTAACAAAAGTATTTTTCAAAAACCACCTATGTGCAATTTTAAAGTAAATGTTAATCCACGGCATTCTTCTTGCAAGAATCATCTCATCCTGCACAGGAATCATCTCATCCTGTCTGGTCTGTGAATTAACATAATACTTTATTTAGGAAAAAAAGAAAAAGAAAATTTCACAAAGGTCTAACACTAATTTTTTTTAAATTAAGTTTGACGAATTGCGAAAATTTACGTATACTACTCATTATAATGTCAAAATTTAATAAAATAAAAGAGGGAAAAATGTTATTAGACTTTTTTTTTATTTGTCATTGCAAAAAAGTAATTTCATGCCTCAAAAATGGAAAGTAAAAATCTAAGTAAATAACATTGAATTTTTAACAAAATTTGTTTATCATTGTTTTCTCTGATTAAAGGATATAAATACAGGCAATAAAAATTATATAATACTAACCAGATCTGAAGACAATTATTACAACACTTGACTGTAAACAATGTTTGAAGTGTAACATTTATGTTCGACATATCCTTGTGTTTCTGTTTGATGATTCTTCACTTTGACATCCTCAAAAGAGCGTGCACGTGAAAATGCAACATATAATTGGCCATGAGAGAAACATGATCTACGAAGATAAATCCCAACCTGATTAAAAGTTTGTCCTTGAGACTTATTAATTGTCATAGCGTAAGACAAACGAATAGGAAACTGCCGTCTTCGTAATTGAAAAGGCAGACCAGTGTCAGAAGGGGCCAATTGAACTCTTGGTATCAGCACTCTTTTTCCAATAGCAATACCAGTGATTATTTCTGCATCAATTACATTTTGCCTTAATTGTTGTACTATTAATCTAGTGCCATTACATAATCCATGTTTCAAATCCAGATTTCGAAGAAGCATTATAACCGCACCCACTTTCAATTGCAAGTTGTGTGGTGGCATTCCAGAAGGTGTAATTGAATTAAGAAACTCAACTGGATAAAGTGCAATTTCTTCAGGGTCATCTGACAGCACCGTTATATGCTACTACTTGCCCTGGAATCTTATCTAGTATCTTGTTGTTAATATCAAGGGCAACATCATTTGTGGGAGTCAGAATAACTCTACTTGCAAAGTAATCAATGTTTTCATCTCCAAATACTACATCACTATGTGATTGGTCATCCTGCTCACGTATGATGCAAGTATCTGGTATTTCAATGCTATTTCTGAATGGTGCTGATGCTTTTGCAGGTAGAGTGCCATTTCCAAGTTGTAACAGCCAGTTTGAAAATATGTGCTGGTTCTGCCCAGCTTTCATATTATTTGCAAGCTTGAATACCTGAACCATGGGCCAAATATGAGAGCTTTTAAGACATGTTTCTACAATTTCAGCAGGTCTGGCTCTTTCTACAACTGGCAAAATTTGTCGAAAGCCACCTCCTAGAAGAATGACCTTTCCTCCAAAAAGGGTGTCAACATTAGATATATCCCTAAACATGCCCTCAATAGCTTGAAAGGCATACTTTGGGATCATTGATGCTTCATCAAATATGTATAGATCTTGTTGCATTAGGAAAGTGGCATGCTTGCTGGCAGGAGGGACATTGCATGTACTTGTCTCTAGAATTGGTACAGGTAGTTTGAAAAGACTGTGAACAGTCCTTCCTCCATCTAAAAGTGTTGCTGCAATGCCAGTCCAAGCAGACGTACCAACTTTCATGCCTCTACGCTTTAACTCCTTTATGATGTAATTTTACGTATATGTTTTTCCTGTTCCACCAGGGCCATCAAGAAAAAATAAACGGTTATTTTGGGGTGTGTTATTATGAACATTTACAACAGCATTAATTATTGAGTCAGCCGCCTCCAATTGTTCAGAATTCAATGTTGGTCGAATATCATCAGCTTCCTGAGCAATAGAAAGTAAATCAGGTGGAGGTTCTGCTGGTACCTCTTCTGTTTCAGGAAGACCAAAGTCTGCAAGTGTCTTACCTGACTGACCAATGATACCACTTACAAACCCTAAGCAGCTTGTTCAGCTTGAAAATCCTGCATTGTGTGAAGATAATCTTCCATCATATTATTTTTATGGGTAACAATGACTTAAAATAAATGAAAATGTCTGTCGAAGCTGCCAAGGTGTACCTATAGCAGCAACTTCTAAAAGAGTGCTATTCCATTCATTGTCATCTTCAAGAAGTCCCCTAGCTAAGCATGCTTCACGAAAGGTTGGAAATAATAGTCAGTTAAATGTTCTTAATGACTCAAAGGAACATGAAGAAGTAAAATCCTCAAGTAGAACCGCTCACCCTCACTGGGTTGGGCAGAATATAATCTAGTGACAATTTTTGCACCACCTCGTTGCCTTGAAGACCAAGCATTATTATGATACACAAAATAATGTGGAATATTGGCAGAGCAGCAACATTATCTTGATTTAATTTAAACCAAGCAGTTAGGTGAGTATCCTGTTCCCTTGCCGTGACTGTTTATGGAGCTCAAAGGAAAATAGACGCCAGGCAGCTTCAGGAGCCGAAACATACCTTGCATCTAAAAATGTTTTAACTTCATCATGGTCAAGTCTCTCTTGTATTTCTATGTTAGCACAGTCATGCCCTTTATAAACATACTTATAAAGATACTTAACAGATTTTATAGAAACACATGCCTCAACATTAATATGTGCCTGATATTTTTCTGTCAAGTAGAGATTGTATGGAACAATCCACATATTATCAAGTTCTATGTTACGAATTTGAAAAGTTCTGCCATTATTCCTTCTGCGATACAGTGGATACCCATTAGCGTTTAAAATTGTGACATTGGAGAAGTCTTTTGGGAAGTTCTTAGAACAACTACCCTCTTCCATGCAAGGTGAGTTAGGATTAAGATACCCACAGGGACCATGAACCATTGTAGATTTCACAATGTCATAAAGATTTGGATTGCTCACCGGATCTGGTATTTCAGCACAGATAGAAAGGTCAATATCTTTAGCTGTGCGTAATTTATGCTCATTACATAAATTAATAAGCATATGACAGTGAGGAAGTCCACGCTTTTGAAATTCTATGACATGAACATTTGCCACTGTTCGTCCTAAAACATGATTTTTATGAATATCTTCAACCATTCAACTTAAGTTTGAAAACCCTTGAGACGAGGCAATAGATTTTCAGATATTTCAGGCCATTTAGGGTGTAAAAGTTAAAAAGAGGTCTGGTTTTCCATATTTAGAAACAATGGTCATAGCATCTAGGTAATTTTGATTCATATTTCCAGGTGAACCAGAAAAAGTTGAAGCTAGTATAATCATTCTGCCAGGCTGAAGGTTACGATTTTCAGCTTCGGCATGTAAGTGGTCCATAAGACCAACATAAGAGTCTGCCCTTAATTTTGCTTGGTTAAGACGAATATAATTAAGTCGTTCTCCTTCCACCCTACAATAACAGTCCACTATATACTGTTGAAAGAGTTTACGACCATAGTGTAAAGAGGTAAAAAAATCTCTTATTGCAATGCGATACACATAGAACTGTAATTTCGTAACACGTTGTCGTGTGGCAGTTCGACGCCCGTCAACATGACGAATGTATTGATGCCATCCTGCATCTCCTCGTGGGAAAAATATGGGATAAACCATGGGATCAAGGTTGGGAGACATAGTAGATATGTTAGTTAAGGGTTGGTCTTGCACCATCTTCCCCAAGAAAAATAGCAGCAACTTCTTCATGAGAGGGCGCGTTATAGCCTTCATCATCATTTTAACAACAGATGGCACCCTATTTTCTTGCATGGCCCTTAGATTTTCCTCTTGTTCTATTTGTGCCATATTTTTGTACGCTGCAACAAATGGTGATTCCCTATTTATAACTTGATGAAGAATGTGCATTACATCTTCGCGACACTGAGCATTTGCCGGATTAGCCATTCTCGCATTAAATGCTTCACCTGCCTCAATTATATATAGCTTACTATAGCAAGGTGGTAAATTGGCAGGAGGATGAAGGCATCCAGCCCTATGATGGAGTTGTCCACAAATTTTAAAACTTGGTGGACCATTACCAGTAGGTGGTCTTAAATCTGCACCAAAAGAAGCAAATGAAAAGGCATTATTATAAATTCTAATGTCTCTTTGAAAATGCTTTGCAGCAGCAGTTATGCCAGTTAATAAATCATGGAACTCTACAAGGTAAGGAGAAAGAGGTTCTAACTGAACTTTCCCAGACTGGCAACATTTAAAATGTTTTTCCCCCACAAACTTGAGTGCTTGGCAGTGCAGACACAATTTATCCATTGCACCTAGAGTAGCTGCTTGAGGAGGTCTGACGTTAACTTGACGTGCAATATTTGCCTGTTCTCTATTGTTTGCCCTGACTCGCACTTCACGCATATCGTTAGCATGTTGTTGTCGCCTTGCATTGTCCTTTGAAGCACGGACCGCAACAGAATAAATTAAAGCCAAATTAAATAAAAACGATAACGGTCACTAAAACAAACTGAAATATATACTTAGAATTAGATCTCTATGTAATATTTGCATCAAAAAGGAAAAGAAAACAGGTCTTCGTCCCCTGGCGCTTCATCAATCTTTTTGTTGATCTGTTTCCTTTTCTCTGTGTTGCCTGGGAGCAAAGTGTAACGGTCCTTTAAAAAATAAACCAATAAGGTTCTCTGTTTATGCCGTATTGACCAATAGATGGCTCTGTTTTTTTCAGCAATATCTTCAGATTGAGGCGGTGAAAGCTAATATGCGCTGCTTTCTGGGGGTAAATTAACAATCACGGGCGGTGATATGCGCTAAATTACATAGCCAAAATTAAAAAAAAAGAGAATTAAATATTTAAATAGTAATCCCCTGATTCGCGTTTTTTTTAACTTGGTAAATTTTAGCGTAACGCCATGTAATAGAAAAGTGACCCATACTTTGCGTGTCGTGGACTCACATGGTTACTCACACAAGCGTATTATTATAGAGACTAGTCGATAAGGCCTGTGGACAAATCCACTTAGGCAGAAGGACAATGGAAAGATAGGTTGTTTTACATGTTTTGCTGACCTCAGAAGTGCATATACAAAAAAAATTGGCGAAATTTAGTGTATCTGTTCCCTGTAATACATAGAGATTGAAACGCTGATGAAAATAATATAAAGAATCATATGTTTTCGACGAGCGCCTAAGGAGAAATAAGGGTTTAAAAATTTTGCTGACGTCACCAAAGACCCTCTAAAGAAACAAAAATTTTTTTTAGAAATTTGTATACCTGTTGCCTTAATCGTATAGATCTTGAAACGCTGATCAAGAAAATGTATAGGATCATGTATCTTTGACAAACAGTTGCAGAGATATTGGAGTTTGAAGGTTTTTGATGACGTCATCAACCCGTCCATTCCGAAACGGACTCGGGACTCAGGTTTGGGAAACTTACCCAAATTGGTCCCAGGTGGTCCCTAGTTACCCACGCGGTGAAAAATCATTGACGTCACCACCTAGTTTCCAAGTTATTTGACTTCAAAGTTTTAAGTGCACTGTAATAGCTTCATTAATTTAATATAAGATATTGACGTTACAATAGTAATATTGACGTCGCGCCGTAACGTCATAAAATTTAACATTTGAGACATACTTTTTTCGGCGACTTCAAAAGAAAATGAGCACATCCAGTCTGACCATCACATACACTTCGTATTATTATACTAGTCAATAAGGCCGTGGAAGAATCCACTCAGGCAGAAGATTAGGTTGTTTTGCAGATTTTGCTAACGTCGGCAGTGCATATACAAATATCTGTTGCCTGAAAGGCTGATAAAAATAAGTGTTCGCAAACGCATAAGGAGATATGTGTTTTAAAATTTTAAAATTTTGCTGACGTCAGTAAAGTCCTCTAAAGTACGAAAAAAAAATTCTTTAGAAATTTGCACTCTAAAATCCACGTAGGCAGGAGTACATTAAAGAGAATCGTAACTTGTATTTTGATGACGTCTGCCAGGACCCGTCAATACACAATATTTTTTTCCTCAAATTTGTTTACACGTTGCTTCCAATGTGAAGAGCTTGAAACGCTGATCAAAATAATATAGAATCATGTACAACACGAACAATAATGATAAATTCAGAAATGACACATCTCAAATATTTACATCTTATAAGGTGATCACGTTTGATTATGTTGAAAACCTTTAATATTTTAATTAAAAGTGTCAAAAAACATCAAATTTATATCTGGAAAATCATTTATTCGGTTACATACTATCTTGTTCCCAAAAAATATACACAAAATGTAAAAATTATATAACCGGTTAAGAACACAAAATTTTTTCTTAGTATGAAGATCTGTATTGACCTTTACCAACCATTTTAAGCGTAAATGTCAAAAAAGAATAAGGAGTAAGTTTTGAATGAACAAAGATATTATTTTTGGAATATATACGGTCCGTCCTCACAAAAGTGTACACAAAATGTAAAACAGATTGGTTTTTGAGGAGCACATCCAAATCATCAAAAATCAGTTCATTTTAAGCATGTCCTATATTGCCATTGCCCATAAATCTTCCACAAAAAGGTTATGAAACACATCAAATTATAGAAAAATCAGGCATTTCACACAATATAAAAAACAAAAAAGTTTTAGTCAGAACAATTAGTAATTTTTTCATTATCACCAAACACAGTTATTACTACAATTTTAAAATTCTTAACAAAAACATGAATTTGTTCTCTCATTATATTGCATGTTGTCTTTTTCCCACAAAAGTTCCCACAAAATTTTAAAAAACAGCCGTTTGCAACTTAAACAAAAATACGAACAACCATAATGGCGTATTATTATATAGATAGTCAACAATTTGGTTTCCTGTCCTGTCCTGTTCTTTTATTTATTTTTGCAAGTTCCGTTCCTTTCATATATTAGTATTGTTCGCTTTTTCTAAGTTGTATTACTTCTTTGGATTATTTTGGAGTATTTGAAAAGTTCTTCTAGAATTGCGGAATCGTCTCTTTTCAATAGATCGTCTATATTTTTATAATTTCTTTGTAAAATTTCTGTAGATCTTTCGCAAGAAAATATATGTTCCGTGGTGTCCTCTGCGACATAGTGGGCATGTCCTATCTTCATTAGTTCCTTTGAAATTATTTTTTACATCTATCATATTCACTCTTAATTTTATTATGCCGATGACGTTTTCAGTTTTCAGTTCGTTTACGTACTCCATTGCTTTCATTTCGTTGGGTTGTATAAATCTCATTTTAGTTCCACTGTTTTGTTGTATTTTTCTTATCATTTCATCGTTTAGAAAAATTTTTATGTTATTTTTCCACGCATATTTTGACATCGTTGTAATTTGTGGGATTGTGATGTCCATATTGTTTTGTCCTATTATTGTTTTCATTTCAGAGAACCAGCAATTTGGTGTTTCTCTGTCAATTTGCAGGGGCGTAGCCAGAAAAAAATTAACCTTAGTCGAAACATTGACCTTCAGGGTCAACATCGCACAAAAGGTGCGATACTAACCAACTTGGGGTTTGAGGGGCGTTGGGAAGCCAACGCCCTTTAACGCCCTTTAAGCACTAAAACGCCATAAAACCGACTCTCTGAGATACGTGATACACGTTAAGTATTCTGAACAATTGATTGAAAAAGGGGAATAAATGAAACATAAAATACATTAAAATCTTTATCAGCAAGGTTGTAATCAAGCCAGCATTAAGACAGCACAACACCATCATAATGTTTTTTATAGATTGAAAGTTATTAAAATAATAATTAAAATCTTCGTTCTTCTTTCTTCATATTAAGCACCAAAATAACGTTTTTTGCAGATTGGAGGTTATTAAAAAAATAACCAAATCAAAATATAATGAAATGGAACCATGGATAAAATGCCTTCAAACAAATCATAGAAAACCACCATACCAAAAATTAAATATGGCATAGTTGCGATTATTAGTTAAGTCAAAAACATTCTTGCGTAAAAGTTTTAACCTACTTTTAGAAAATTTGAAAAATATGTTAAGTTTGATTTGATTCATCATGTTTCAGAAATAATGTAAAAAGCATGAATTACAGACAACTAAATTTAGGGGATGAGAAGAACAAGGATATGTATAAAGCTAATCTGTTTTGCTTTTAAATGTTAGCATGAAAACTATTAATTTTAACAGACACATTGCTAGCATACTCATAACATTGACCTTAACAATTCTGTACATATTTTAAGAGAAAGTTCATTTAAGGTTCTTAAAATGACCTTTGAAAGAGACAGAGCCCTTCACTACAATGAATAAACCTTAAGACATCCTCTCGCAAGTTACAATAGGAAGACTTAGTGTGATCACTGAGGTGTGGAGCTTGTTGCAGTGAGTTCCTACATTTTCCAATACCGTCAATAGAACATGAAGGGAAGGAATCTACTAAGGTTCTGAAGATAAAACGTTTTAGCTTTAATAGGTTTCGATTTGGAATTTCCTATGACGAAAACGTTTCTAAGTTAAGGGATTGCTTATTACAAAGTCTCATCATTAGTGCTAGAAGTACCACGTTGATTAAATAACATTTGGGCTAATGGAAGTTATTTTTTTTATTTTGCTTTGTCTTCATAACGTATGACAACCTAGTTTAAAAATATTGAGCAGGACGCTTTAACGTAGCTTTACTCAAACTTAAAGAAACTAAAGGGACAAAATGATTAGGTTCAAATTGCCTAGAATATATATTGCAAAATGAAATAGAACTAGATACAGGCTGAAAATTTTTATTTGAAGGCAGATGAGGAAAAATATTCTGATTTAAAACCGTCTTGAATCGTAGCTGACCACAATCATTATAAGAAATTGAAATATTTCTCTTAAATAAACTGTTAAGGGCTTATAAGAATAGCTTCATTCTGTAGCTACAAGATCTGCTGCCAGAGGAATGGCTAGCTAAGCTGAAAACTTGAAAGTGCTTTCTACACAGGAAAACAAATCTGAAGATTGACATACAGATACAAAAATTGGATGGTTCTAGTAAAGAGAATTTTAGTAAAACTCTATACAAGTCACAAGTTAAAGCTAAATACGAGTCCACATTTGACAACAACATCATGCTTGCTTCACCTTCACAGATTCGCTGGCCATGTTTACATTTTTGACTTTCTTGCGTATTTTTTATAGCCATACATGGAGCGAATTTTCAACCTATCTGCGAAATTTACTAGCCAATAGGATGCGTCCAAAATTACCATAAATGGAAAACACATCACCGTACATAGGCATAATTTTCGCAGACTATCTGCGAAATAGGCTATCTGCGAAACAAAGTAGAGATTCAACACTTCCAGCCTGCAAAACAAAGTAGATGCTGTTAAATCCTGCGAAAACGACGTGCGAAGCGCGAAGCCCGTGGTGTGACCCCGGGGAGAAGATTTGTGCAAATAATGCACAACCCGTGAGCCCGTCGTGTGTTGGCGGAGGTGGTAGAAAAAACGACGTGTTAGGATGAAAGAAGTAGGTCAGTCGATCGCAGAGCCCGACTGAAGCTGGCTACGCCCCTGATTTGTTGCATTAAAATCTGTTTGGCTATTCTGCTATCGTCTGATGTTAGTAGAGTGTGTAAAAATAAAAGCTTCTTGTATAATACATATATTTCAATAGTCCACATCCCAAATTCATGTAGTAAACCTAGATATGGTGTAGTTTTTGGCAGTTCATACCATTTGAATAGTATTTTTTTTGCATTAATTCAAGCTGTTTCATATTATTTTCTGTTAAGTTAAACCATATTTCGGTGTTATATGTTATCATGGACAATGCTATGGCTTTGTATAATTTATTAACAACTCCTATATATAAAAAGCCTGTTTTATTTGCATGACTCTTTATTGTTGATGTTATGTAATGTTTTTTTGCCGTTCTGCTTGATATAGTCTTATCATATCTCGCATCGCTGGTAATAATGTCGCCAAGGTATCTGTAGGTGTCAGTTGCTTTTATACTTCCATTTTTTAAGTTTTCTTTGATTGGTTTTACTACTTCATTCGAAAATTTCATTATTTGAATGTTGCTCTTTTCACAGTTGAAAGTCATTTTCTTTTCCTCTTCTAATTATCTACAGTTTCTAATTGTTTTTGTTATAATGCTTTCTTTCCCCAGTGCTATTATATCATCTACATATGTCATCGGTGTTATTTCTATGTCACCATATCTGATAGTTACCTGTTCGTCCATTGATTTAATTTTGTCTGTACTGATTCCACACAAAGTGGACCCATATATAGTCCCTCGTCTAACGATTTTTTTAACAGAGATTTTACTTGTAGTTCAAATTGGTGTAACTATTTTTATATAGGCTTCCATGTTCATTTTGTGTATAATGTTTTCTTCGTTAGTAGGCATGTCGGTTTTCCATAATTCTTTTATGCAATCATCAAGCCATAGTTTATCAAAACATTTCTGTAAATCACCATAAAAAACATATAAGTTCTTTTGTGGTCATCAATGATCGCTCTTAAAGTAAAAAGGTGATCATGGATTCCTCTGTTTTTTTGCTACCACATTGAAATGGAGAAAGTGCGTTGTCTATATGAATGATATTTCTGTCATATAATATTTTCTCGAATATTTTGCTGACTATGTTGGTGATAAAAATACCTCTTTGGTTTTTCATATCTCTTTTATCCCCCTTGTTTTTATATATTGTTTTTATTTTCATATTCTTCCAACTATTGGGAATTTCCTGTCGATGTAGTATTTCATTTAGTAAAATTAACAGTGTTTCTCTTAATTCTTCTCCTCCATATATTATATACTCATTTCTAAATGTCGCTATGTCTTCTGATTTTTTTGTTTTCAAAGATCGTATTGCCTTATCTAATTCTTTACGATTAATAGTAGAAGCTTTTGTTATTTGTGCACACTGCTTCATAGTTTCTATTGTGTGTCCAGCTAATTTCTCCTGTTCTTCTTGTATAAGTGTCTGAGGTTTAGGTGTTTCTAGGAGCTCTTTAAACCAATCCTTATATATCAGTTGGATTTTTGATTTGTTGGTATATTGGTTGATCTTCATTGTTGAAAACATTTATTGGCAATTCTTAAGATGTAATTCTCCCAATTTTCATATTTGTCATTCAAATTGGTACTTGAGTTTTGTACTAATTCATATAAATTCCCATTGTTTGTTAACTGTTCGTACATTTCTTGTCTTTTGTTACTCATATTTAATATATGTTTGGTGGTATTTGGTTTCTTATTTGTCTCCTTCAAATCTATTATCATAGTGATTGCATTATGATCTGTGTAAGTTAAGTCACTTTTATTGATTGAGAAAGGTGTAATGTCTCTTTGTTCATCTATATACACTCTCTTAACAAATTTACCATTTTCCTGGTCTACTAAAATGTAATCCAACACTGACTTAGAGTAATCATCAAGTCTAGTCCACAGTCCAGTGGTGTTTTTATTTGTGTTTGCTATGTGTAGTTTGTCCTGTTTTATTAATTTTAATAGTATTTCTCCTGCTTTGGATACCTGTTCTTTGCTTCCTATTATAGTGTTTCCTATCTTCGCGTTAAATTCTTAAGTAATAATAAATTCTGTTCTTTTGATCTTGTTATTGCAATTTGTTCTTGTATTGTACTATACATTTCTTTTATGTCTTTGTCTTTTGTTCTGCTCTCTTGTGGTGCGTATATCACTCCCATTCGAATCTAGTATTTCTTGTTATCAATTTTTATCCATAAGACTTCACCTATGTTATTTTCTGTTGCTATTTCAATCGTAGAATTATATATTTCATTTTTTGTTGCTATTAGTATACCTCCTCCGTTTTTGTTTCTGTCTCTTCTATATATTTTGTATCCTTCTAATGATATTTGATCTGTTCTATCCAAGTGTGTTTCTACTATACATACTACCGTTGGTTTTTCATATTCAATTATTTCTTTAAGAGATTCTAATTTTGATTTTATTCCTCTTATATTACTATAGTATATCTTGAAATCTTTGTAATACTTCTTATTTTTTAAAGACCTTTTTGTGGCTTTATATGGTTTTTGTACACTGTTTTTCTTTTTTGGTTTATTTACATTATATACATTGTTTTCTATATTTATATGTGGTGGTTTGTGTTTGAGTATGATCTCACTTGTCTGGTCCTTGTGGTGGCAGTTGTTGATGGTTTGGTTGTGGGTTCTTTCCTGAAAGTTTCTGCTTTTCATTTGCTGTATCAGGACATTCATCTGTTGTCCTAAAAAATTAATCTTTCCCATGAGCTCATTTCTTACATTTTGAATTTCAAATTGGTATCTATTAGTTGTATTATAGGTGTTGTTTCTTTGATAGTATTTGGAATTTTGTATTTGGTTTGTGTCATAGTAATATTCTTGGTTTTAACTTTCTCTTGGATGTTGGCCTTTATTTTGATGTTGTTCTCTCCTTTGGCTTTGATATTGGTTTTTGTTACTTTGTGTAGTTATATGTCTGTACTTACAACTTGCACCATATCTACACCATCCTTCTCTCTGGTAGAAGCTGCATGTTTGTCTCCTAGTATGAATGTATTTACATTGTTCTCCAAATTTGCAGTCCCCTGTTCTCTCGTAAAATTTGCATACTATTTGTGTTTTCTTCAAACCACTTTTTCGTTGGTATTGTGTATTTCCATCTTCTTTGTAAGATAAGGATTTGGCTATTTCAATTTCCAGCTTTTCATTCATTTCTTTTAAATTTTGTATGGTGTTATTTAAATTGGAAGTAGTCTTTTCAGTTTGCTTCATCAAAATTGTTTTAGTTTCAATTTCCTTTTTTTTATCGTTTATTTCCTTTTTCAATTTATATATTTCGTAATCTTTTTTTCTGTTGTTATTTTTAATCTCGTCAGAGTTCTGATTTTGCTTTTGTTCTGTTTGATATTTATCAATTTCTAGCTCAAGTTGTCTTATTCGGTCTTTTAATTCTGTGTTGTCATGGTCCATACAGCCCTTAAAATTAGAATTTTTTTACGTCGGCAATAAAACTGCTGACGTGAGTTACATTTCAACTGATTTGCGTCGGCATTGCGTCAGCATTTTTTTTTTTGTAATAAAATTTTTCAGCTGGCAAAAACTTTCGTCATTCACCTTGTATTGGGGCTAGACCTCACATAAATTCGATGTATTGATCTCCTAAGACGATGACAAATGGAAACGGAGTACAAGTCCCATTGACCTACCTTCCCGATGGTGTACTTCGTTAAGTTAATAGTTCACTGCCAACTGGCTTTCTATATGTTTCGAGACGAACTCATTAGAAAGTACGTTGTGCACGTGCTATTTACGAACTGAAGGTCAGGGCATCAATAAGTTGTATATCGCAGAAGTCGCCGGTGACATGTTTCGAAAATGCTTGTCACCGGCACAGTTCACCATGAAGCAAAACTGTACAGGAGACTCAATTTATAGAGTCTTCCCAGAATATCTCTCCTCACAAAACCGAGGGCAGGGCTGACTTATTGCCTGCTGTGTCGTGTGGGAGAGAGAACTTCCGGACTTCTTTTTAATACGATATACAATTTTTCGATTATTATTATTATTACGAATCGAATGGCACCACGGTATTTCTCTAACGTGAATAATTTTAGTGATAATGACCTAATTTACTGAAAATCGAGTGTAATTATTCTTCAGTCGCAATGAGTGGGAGAAACTCAAACAATACCACAATTAACATTATGATGAAATTTCTTTCCACCTTAAAATACATTAAATATATCAGTCAATGGCAATGGCCTAAGGCGCTACAGAAATTTCAAATCTCCAAAAAAAAGACTGTCACAGTTCTGAAAGTAAACAAAGCAGAAGAAAAACAACGACGTATTAAAATCTCCTTATATGATATAAACAACGGTTTCATTGGTTGTAATTCTAACAAAAAGGCAAAATAGACTGTATCAAATATCACTGTCACACAAATCCTGACAAAAATGTCACATGTTCAATCGGAGTCACTGCTGTCTGTCCAGTCGTCATCACTGATCTCTTCGATGTTGATATCGTCCAGCAATAGGGCAGGGGGCTGCTGTTCCGAATCATCCTCACTGTTACTGTCGATAAACAAGCCGATTTTTTTAGTTGGAGTTTTGGGGGTCTTCTTTTTTATGCTATAGCCAACTGGACGTCGTAATCTTTTACGCACTTCTCCGTTAGGGTAAGTGGAAAGAAAAAGATCGATGGCCTTGTCATATGCATCATCAGTGAAGTGACAACCACGTAACTGCAACAGCATTTCCAACGTTTCATTTTTGTTTGATAGACGATCCTTTCGAACTATTCTTGTAAAGAAAGAAAACACCCGTTCAACTTCAGCATTTGATATTGGTAGCACTATGGATATTTCGATTACGTGTTTAATATTATCCAGGCGTTGTTTCGATGCGAACACTTGTTGCCATGTTTTAGTCGGATTACCATGGGAACAGAATTTTAGAATATAACTATGTAATGTCTCCATTTCGTCACCAAGCTTCGAAAGATCACAACTGTTAGCTTCCAAAGGATGCTTAAAATGATCAGAGATGACCATTACAGGTTCCATGATATCTTGTGGTGTTTTGTATGCATATGATTTAGTGTCAAGTATGGATGCTGCAGCGACAAAGATCGGATTCTCAATAATCTCTTCCATTCTGGTTTTTAACGATTCTTCCAGTTCGCCCAAGATGATAAGAAATTCATTTTTAGCTTGTGTCATACTTTGCGCTATAGAACCACGCATTATGTACGAATGATATGATTCTGTTAAAACAGCATCATCCTCTTGTTCCATGTTTGCTCTCGTCGCTCTATGTAATCGAATGAATCCCTCCTCTTCGGTGATGAAAGGAAAAACGGATGCGTTGATAGTTGGAAAGAGATTTTGGTTGCGAAAAGCATCCTCACCATCCTCTTGAATGCGATTTTTCAATTTTGATATAGTACGAATTAACGACTCAATTAAAACAATGGTTTCTGGAAGAAGAAGATCTTCTCGTTGAAGGAGCTGCGAGCATGGCGCAATGTAACTGATTACATCTTTCTTTATTGCCACAAAGACCAAACGATTCAGATGAGCCAGATCGTCTCTTATTCCTTTAAGACGCGAGGCTTCTTTTTTCATGCTTGCGTTATGTGGTTCAGAAACTTGTTGGTCACAAAATGCAAGTGTTAAAGGGTAGTTTTTAAGCTGAACATCTAATGCTGCAGCTTGGTGTTCGACCCAACGAGTTCCACCAATGCATTTAAAACGATAGCTTGTTTTCTCCAAGAAAATCCCAATATGTTTAAAAAGGCGCCACTTTAATGGAGCTTTCTTGAATAAGTAATATACATTCAGCATGTCCTTATCACAGTCAGCAGCCAAGTTACTATTCTTAAAAGCATCTTTAACTGCTAACTCGACTTTGTGCGAGGGACATAAAACCTGGACAGGATGATCACCAATTTCAGCCTTTTCGATGCGATACAGCTTGACGTTTGTACTTGTACCATCCGATCCCAGGCCGATTTCACGATGACAACGGTCAAAAGTAAAATTACCTTTAGCGAGGGCTTTGTCGAGTGAACATTTCAATCCATGAGCACTGGCTTCCTCGGGCTCTTCAAGAGCGATCACGTCATACGATGGTCGACCAACTTTACATGTTTTCATAACGTAAACCTCCTTCTCGTCGACAAGAGTGGCAGAAGATGATCCGTCAAACAAAACGCTGAAATATCTCCTTTCACCACTATTTAATGGATCAATAATGTTCTCCTGGAGGGCAACTTTGGAAAGATATTTTAAAACTTCTTTTCCAGCAAAACTAGTTAAATATCCGTTACCAATATCAACGTGGTGGACATCTTTCTCAAATTTGCCAAACTTTTCGTACTGTTTCATGGATAGGTTATTAACAGCAATGAAAAAAGCAAGTTTAAATTTCTTACGAAGTTGTTCACGTTGTTTACTACTCACAACTTGAATCAATGAAATAATATTACTTTGTGATTTTGCAATGGAACTAGATGATGCAACAGCGACGGCTTCTTGTCGAGAGGTGTCTCCGTTGTCCGTTGTTACGGCGTTCATTGTTACCGCGTTTGTAATTGTTGAAGACTTTAGAGCAAGAACTGCTGTTTTGTGAAAGTTACTTTTTAGATGATCCGTAAAATTATTTTTTTTCACAACTTCTGTACCAGCAGTCCACGATTTGATTCTGCTTGCCACAGTTCCTCTCAAATTTTCATTATTTTTGTTGTTTTGATAATGAGATCTACAAACTTTGCAAAACACTTTAGCGATTTCATTAGTGTCATTTTCCGATTCAAACCCTAACTCAGGAAAATTCCACGAAAGAACTGTTTTCTTTTTCACCATGTTTACTTTTTTTTTTATTTTCGTGAATTCAGGAAATTATTCCATCCGTCAGTTTCGAATGAAATAAACCACCCGTCAAATACCGTGTGCATTCCCGTGTGCATTCCCATGTGCAGACCTGGTTTCTTTTAGGATAAGGAACTCGAGAAAAATGTATGCCAGTTTTCATATTACGCCAGAGAAAATGTGATATAAAAATTCACCACAAAGGCTTTAATATTACAAAGAATAATATGCGATCAGTTGAAAAGTTTGTTTTTCAAAAAAAATGGTAGTAGAAACCAGGTTATATTCGTGAACAGGTACGATAGAAATATACATGAGCACATGTTCTTAAAAGTTAATGAAAAAAAGGAGGTTTGTCTCCAAAGAATAAGAAGCTAGTATAGGGAGTCAGTATACCCAAACTTTTCCAAAAACACGGTCAAACTCTCACAAAAAATTACATACAGAAAAACGTTTGTGACGTCACAGCTGTTCATCACACCCCATCTCCGCAAAATGCGCTAATAATCAGCAAAAAATCAACAAAAATCAACGCATGCGCAAAACCTTCATCTGACAAAACCGACAGTGCTATCATGCGCAAGTGGAGTAGGGGGAATTCCCAACTTCGAAGCAATCCTCGGACGTTGTTAAAATCTGTATATAAGAAAGGGATGAGTTGGTTCAAGAACGCAATCAGCAAATTATATAGCACCGTGTCGGCACCAGTGGTAGCAACTCGCGACGCTCTTGTCGATCGGCTACGGAGTGTGCGGGATACCGTTACCTTCTACTACAACAAGGCAAAAGAACAAATTTCGGGAGGGACAACGCTTCACGACGAGATCGAACAGGAGGCAAGGGAAGATGGAAATATAACCAGAACATGGCGGTTCAACGACCATTGAACCAACCTCTGAGGGACACTATTATGCGAAAAATTGAACCCTACATGGAAATGCGCGTTAGGGTTGTGTATAGTTTCAGCTGTGATATTTACCAAGGCGGGGGTGGTGTGTCTGAATATCACAAAACCAAGAGCTCTTGGGCACTATCAAGCATTGCTGAAATCGAAGCGTTCATTGAAGAATGCGAGATGAAGCGCCTCAATCTGGAGGATGGCGAGTTTTGGACCAGGGCTTACTTACCACCCGTTAGGACCACCGAGACCCCAGGAGCATATGAAGGGAAAATCGTTTTTGATCACGTACAGATCAAGGTGATAAGCACGCGTGAACCTCTTCTGGGATGCGGCCCTCTCTCGGATTGGTTGCGAAACATGAGGTGCATCTACACTATGGATGGTGAAGAGGCTAGAAAGGACAACTTATGCTTTTGGAGATACCTAGCTGTAAGAGAGAGGGCCAACGTAGTGAGAGGAAAAGAGTTTCTAACAAGGCCAGCCCTCACCTTAGCCCGGAATTACTATGGGACCTTAAGCTAAAGTGTAAAGACGTGCGCCCCACGAGGCTGGTTGATCTTGAGGGCGTCGCCAAACAATTCGGGATCAACATCAGAGTCTTTGAACCCAAGACAAACTCCGAAACAGCACCATGGCGTCTCGTCTATGGGCAAAAACAGTACAAAAAGGGTTTAGATACTATCAATCATGGTATGCTGGACGGGCACTGTTTCTATATCATAGATTTAGACAGGCTGACCAAACACTGGGAATGCGAGGTATGCGGCTACGTGTTTAACAAAGTCTGCAACCTATCACGGCATAAGAAGAATGAATGCGAGGGTGTCAAGACGACGATTATCTGCGGGGGTGGGAAGGTGAAACATATGCCAAGCAAGGCGGAGAAGGTCTTTTACGATGAAAGCTTCAGCTACGATGCATCCCGATGGATCGAATACATATCTTTTCAAAGTGGAAGACATATCCATCATGCCTTATGTGGGCACGGAGGAGAACGCGTTATCCGCGAGGGTAAAAAGGAGTGGAAAGTTGATGGCTACGAACCTATCACAAAGACCGTCTATGAATACAACGGTTGTAAATGGCACGGATGTACATGTCGGCCCGAGAGAACCAACGCGGACAACAATCGTTACGGTGCAACCCTGTCTAAGGAAAGGTTGATAAAGGGTTTAGGCTACAACCTCATCACAGCCTGGAAATGTGAAAAACCACCCAAAATCAAGAGGTACTTTACGAAGGAATTTAGGCCCTACCCCCACTATATCGTGTTTGATTTCGAAGCCCTCCTACACCCGTTAAATTACCAGCAAACCTCTGATTTGACATATCTTTCGAGACATATCCCTGTAAGTGTTGGTATTGCTGATAGCTTGAATAACCACCCGACGTTCATTGAGCACGAGGATCCCGGAGCAGCTGGAAAAGAGGCATGCCCTCATTGTGGAAGAAGTCGAGAGAATGTACCCGAAGCCTGACGATTTCGACATGCTATCCAAAAAGAACCAGGATATGTGGAACGAGTGGCTGTAATCGGTTTTAACAGCAGCAAATACGACATCAACCTGATCAAGCGGTATTTTGTCGAAGAAATTGCACAAGGCGCTAAGATCAGGGTAGCGAAGAAAGATAACAACTACATGTTCCTCACAACCTCAAGGTTTAAATTTATCGACATTAAGAATTTCCTTGCTCCTGGTTTGAGATATGCTGGTTGGTGCAAGTCCTTGGAATGTAGGCTCCAAAAGCTTGTGTTTCTATACGAGTGGTTAACAACCCACGGCAAGTTGGACCATGTCGGCCCTGTCGCGCACGAGGACTTCTATAGCAGTCTTTGTGGGAAAAACACGCTATCTCGCGAAGAGTACGAAACATTCCGCGCTGAGTTTTACAGGCGAGGCTGCGTCACCATGATGGACTGGCTGCGCGAGTATAATATAGCCGATGTTGAACCTTTCATTGAAGCTGTGGCCAAGACGAGGTCCCAGTATTACGACGACGGGATAGACATTTTGAAGGACGGGGTAAGTATCCTGGGATAAGTCTCTACGGCTGAACCCCAAGTTGGAGCTATACGCCCCGGGAGACCCCTGCAGGCACAAGTGCGAGGAGTCTTGCTACAAGAAAGGTTGTAAGAGATGTAAAGAGGTACAGAAAGTCTGTGAAAAATGTACGAGGAATGAGGCCTACGAGCTCTTGCGAACAGGGATGGTCGGTGGCCCCGCGATTGTCTTTTGTAGGTACCACGAAAGAGACGTGACGGGTATCAGATCTCACGTATACAAGGAACCCCACACTTGTAAGACCATACTAGGTTACGATGCAAACATGCTGTACCCAAGTACCCTAATGCAGGATTTTCCTTGTGGGAAGGAACAGCTGATCAAGGTGGCTACGCCAACATCAGAAAACAATATCGAGCTATTAACGCGAGGTGTGCTAGATGGATCTCGCTTTGGGTTTGCGCAGGTCGATATCGAGGTGCCTGAAGATCTGCGTGAAAAATTCAGTGAAATGGCTCCACTATTTGTCGTTAGGGAAATACCTGACGATCAAATCCCAGAGCACATGCATGAGTACTTGAAAACTACGGGTCGCAAACGTGTTCCAGGTACGCGTAAGCTTCTAGGGTTAATCAAAGCTAAAAAAATCTTACTGTATACCCCCGTACTAAAATGGTACCTTGACCATGGGCTAAAGGTGACTGCTTTTTACCAGTTTCTCAAGTACACTCGAGGTAAGCCATTTGCATGGTTTCCAGAAGAGATTGCCGATGCACGACGACAAGCTGATAAGGACCCCGACAAGTGTATTGCGGGAGATACAGCCAAATTGAAAGGCAATTCCTTCTAAGAAGAAGATGATTGAAGACCTAGCGAGACACGCAAATACTACGTTTACACGCAATGAAAAGGAGGTTGAAGCAGCCCTGTAAAGCCCATACCTTGAAGATCTTGAAGAGATTGGAGATGTGTACGAGCTTAGAAGGGGAAAACAAAAGTGCAGTATCGATAGAGCCTACCAGTGTGGTATTGCTGTGTATCAGCTAGCTAAACTTCGTATGTTGGAATTTTACTACGATTTTCTGGACAAGTACGTGGATCGGGGGAAGAGTTGCGGGATGTCATTCGCCCCGAACTGCTTGACGCTTACGACAAGGATGTGAAAAACTGGCTCGTCACTGATAAGTACTCAAGTCGCGAGGGAGGGATATTCAAGCCAGAATTCATAGGGTTTCGGATGGTTGCCACGACAGCCAAATGCTACTTTGTGGAGGGTAAAAAGGGTACGAAATATTCGTGTAAGGGCATGTCGAATAGACAAAATGCCTTGACTTGGTCTAGGACATGAGTGCGCTAAAGGGTGGTCTAGACCTGGCCAAAAACGTAGGTTTTCGGGTGCACAACCAGGGAATGATTACTTATGAACAAAACAAGGTCGGTCTCTCTGCGTTTTACGACAAAAGAGTTGTACATACTGATGGGATACATACATCCCCACTTGTGTTTTAATTGCCCATTCAGAAATGGTGTAAGCATTTTTGAATAACAAGGTTTTCTAAAAACTGTCCAAAGTTTTGAAAAAAAAAAGTACAAAACAAAAACAATATGGAGGGGACCAGGAAATGCACGAAATGTAAGCAGGCTTTACCACTATACAACTTCAAGGTGATCCAACGTAATGGACAGCGAACAAAGCTATGCGCCAAATGCAGAGATATGAAGATGTCGTCAAAAGAACGTACCAAATGCCCACATCAAAAACAAAGGCAGCATTGCCCCATTTGCGATCGTCTAGGCTATCTCCATAATCTTACTTTGAACAGGATTCATAACGCCCTAAATCATGATACAGAGATAGCTTCCCAGGAATATCTAGGCTGTGATATTGTTACATTCATGAAACACATCCAAGCACAGTTTAGGGGCGGGATGAACTGGGGGAATAGATGTAGGTGGCAGTTTGACCACAAGATACCGATAAAATACAAGGAGAATGGAGAATATCCTAGCGAGGAAGAACAATTGAAAAGGCTGCACTACACTAACATCAGCCCATGTGGGTTGTAGATAACCAAAAGAAAGGTCATCGAGATATCTCCGAGTAGAGTGTAGCCTAGCGTGGTTGATCAAACACACTTTCAATAAATGGAAGTGTTTCTGCCCTATGTGATAGTACTACTATTTTATCTAAAATTTCAACATACAATAAAGAGAATGACAGAGCTCGCAAATATATTTGACAACACCTCCGCAGAAGATTTTGAACATGTTGAACAACCCACCGATAAACGCCAGATCCTGGGGGAAGCTCTGCGAAAGGGCAAGGGGCATCTTTTACCTAAAAAGTGTACAGAAATGCCCCTGATGAAGCTATCGAAAAGGTACATACCGAGTATGTTCAACAAGAGCTCCAAGAGAAGGGAGAAAGGACTGCCAAGGCGTTAACTCCCCACGTAGTTAACCTGTATGCAAACATCATTGGAAATTTCGTGGACATTGACAACGTTGAGGATTTGCGAAAGGATATTGACGAAGACCCCATTATCAAAGATGCGATGACGGATCTCTGGGTCCTCGTATACTGTACAATTGGTAGGTGTCTGGCGCCTATCTTGGTTTTGGGACACACAGCCCGACACATGAGCAAAAAACAGGATGGGGCGGAGACTAGCGAGAAAGATCCTTGAGGATCAGGGCCTACATTCATTTCTTATAAGTCTTGACTTATAAGAAATGAATGAAGAGTATAACCAAGTCATAGTCAAAAGAACGAAGGTCGTGTTGCTGCTGGCAAGAGACTTGCGGAATGGAATCACAAGAACAAGGAAAACTTACAGAAGAACGTAGGCAAAAGTTCTTCATTAGATGATCAGGAACCTGCATCAAGTCCGCACAAGTCGAGGGACAACGTCTACATATACGGCGTGGGGACGCTTGCCGTACTCGCGATAGGGGTTGGAGTGTGGTATACGTTTGGAGGCAAAAATGGTGGAGAACCTCACAAACCCGCCCCCGAGCCCCAACAAAAGGATAAACCTCAAATTGATAGTTTCAAAATGCATTAATAAATGACAAGCAACAAAGTAACTCCCAAAGAGAAGGAAATGTTAGATATAGTGTATGGGACTGTCGTAGATCTAAGTTTTACCTTTGCCTATGCCCTTGCAGGTAAGAAATTCCTAGGAATCACGAGTCCATCTGCCAAAATGGATACAAGTGACGCGTTAAAAATGACGGTCTTTTTTACAGCAGGCAGAGCTAGTCGCGAAATGGCTGTAAGCAAGGGGTGGATCCCAGCAAGCATTGTACCGAAATAAATGATGGACATTGACAGAATTGATAGAGAAATTAGAGTGTTTCAACAGGACGAAAATTACCTGCGTCTCTATACCTTGTTTTCCCACGACCTTGTACCCCGGTACATTAAACTTTTGAAAACACCCATCAAGATGCCCCTTTTTAACCGTGGGCCCTGCCCTGCCCTGGAGAAGGCGCGCTTCGTCGAGAGATATCGCAAGGTACTCCGGTACCTACAGGGTAAGATAGTGTTTGATCCTCTTCCCATCGTCTACAAGACCACAGACTGCCCCGTCTGTAAGGGGCATCTTGAGAACAACCATGGCGGCACGTGGATTTGTCCCAACTGCTTTTCCACTATCCCTAAATACAGAAAAAAACAGGGCGTTTAATAAAATAATGCTAGACGTTGTCAAGGAATCACACACGGCTACCTTCACGGGGCCTACAAGTTGTGGCAAGACGCAACGTGTCCTGGACCTACTTGAAAACGAGTATAAAAATCACTACTACAACATAGTTATACTATGTCCTACTATACACTGGAATAGCACCTACCTCGAGAGGGCCTCACTTTGGAAAGATGACTACGTGTTCCTGATCAACCCCAAAGATCAACTTTTTGAATGGATACAAAAATTGTCAGATCTATTAAAGGGTGAAGAGACCTTGTTGATCATTGACGATATGATAGCTGACGAAAGCCTCGATAAGCGTAGGCAGTCCCTGCTTGAACTTGCCATCAGTGGTAGGCATAGGAAGCATAGTTTGTGGCTACTGACGCAGTCGTACACAGCGATCCCGAAGAATTTGAGACGTCCAAAAAATTTTTGTTAATGTGGTACCCCCACGAGAGGTCAGATATGAGGATTATTGATGAGGAAACTAACATGATAGATGATTAGGGAAAATCAAGACTGAATTGAAAAAATCAAAGCATGCGTGCCTTTATTTGAGGCTGGAACATCCAAGGACTTGGAAAATTCTCGAGTGACCATACAATTTTACTACTCTTGTGGATAGTAAAATTACCACTTAGGGGTGAAAACCTCTGGCTGAACATGGGTATATAAGAAATGTCGCAACTTTCTCTCTTCAACGCAATACCAGCCGGAGTCATCGAGACTCTATTCAACAAACAAAAGCAACCTCTTTTTAAACGTGCTGACCTGGGGAGGTTTCTAGGAATTGAAAAAATTGCAGAGTCCTATCGGGATATTACTACCCTTCCACGTCATGAGATAGGGTTGGTTACAAACCAACCTCTAAAACGAGACCAAAATGGGTATGATGCCTTCGTTACATTGGATGGTGCTCTGGAGATTGTGCGTCGTTCCAGAAAACCCAAGGCGGCACAGCTTACCAGATGGCTAGCCCGAAAAAGTGTCGAAAAATTGCAGGATGAACTTAAAGAGCAGCGTCAAGCCCTCGAGGAAAGGGATATGACCCTGGCGATCCTCGGGGATGATCTAGACGACGGGGACAAGCAACTCGTGGTGATGGGGGATGAACTTGAGGACAGGGATGAACAACTTGCAATGCTCCAGGACGATATCGAAGTACAGACCCAGCAAAATGCGAGGCTTCAAGAACGTGCCGTGCCTTACCTCGAAGATCCGGGAAAGGATAACGGCATGGTTGTGATCCAGAAGAACAACAACGATCCCTTTCCATACCTCACCATCTGTGGGGTACGTGGCTCAAAAGATTCGAAACAAACTTGTTGACTACCCCGAGGGTGAGATTGTGGTGCTAGCAGAAACACCAAATGCCATAGTACACTACAACTGGCTTCGAGAGCGTGGCTGTATCGAAGTCAACCCGGAGCGTGTTAGACATTTTAGGCTTGGTGAACATTATACTCACCAACGTCTCCTAGAGCTCGCGGAATAGGCGACGGTTTTACTAAAGTGTAGGGCACCACCTTACACTTTGGAAAAAGAGGTAGGCATTTTAGACCCGTTCTATACCCTATAGAAGAATACATAAAACAAAAAATGGAAGCCTATGTAAAACAAGAACAACTGAAAAATATGTACAATATTCAAATACCCGTACTGCGATGCTGTATTGAGGCAGCGTCAGTGAGTGGGTATTGCCCTGAGTGTTTACAAAATTTCAGTTTCAGAAATGGCTTTTTTTATGAAGGGTTTGAGGACCCCGATGACGAATATCTGTTAAAGAGGGCGGCATCAGGAAAAAAAGCATGGGCAACATTTGCAAGGAAGGAGATAGACGAGGATTTCGAGGCTGAAATTCAACGCCTAAGGCTGCATATTGTTAAAAAGGGTAGGAACAAGTATGGTGCAATCTGTTACGAGGTCATTAAGGATAAGGAGTTGAAGCTGTCGGATTTGGGTGATATAGCTAGAATAGGCGATATCCTCAAATTTCCGATACCAGATAGAACATTGGTTAATATTGACCTTCGAATTGAACCCGATGTCATAAAAGGTATCGTTTATGGGTACCCTTTCTACACCATGCATCCTTTGCTTTATGTAAGGGATGTAGATGACGGGTATGAAGATCTGGATTTAGGTACACTTATGAAAATATATTACCAATCTTTTACATGTTCCGGAGGTACTTCGACATCCTCCAGGATCAGCATCAACTCTTCCGACACGAAGCTACGATCAGGCCCGTCTTTCAAATAGTACAGCACAGGACTACCCGCTACAATACGATCCAGCCTGTACAATTTCTTACTCCAAAAAGCATCGGTTGCGCGTCTTTTTTTATCACCATGTTCTTCCCCTGGTTGTAGGAGATAGAGATATAACCCGTCCTCTCTTCAAGCTTGATTGCCATTGAGGGTTTGATACCAATCATGGCTTGGTATTGTTGAGACTTTTCACGATGGTGTATAGGTGTTTGACCCAGATACTACTCTTGCGCATCTTGGCTCTAGCTCTCTACAAATGCTGTAAACGTGTGATGGTACTTGGTGGTATCCCTCTTAATATCCACACCCTTGCCTTCTAACAGTCTCGTTACATCTGATTTGAATTCACTACCATTGTCACATTGAAAAATTTTGGGATAGCGAAGAGGTCCCGCTTTATAAATATTCTTGATCATATCCGCGACCTCGCTAGCTTTTTTCGTGCGTAGGGGCCTCGCTACCTTGTACCTCAAAGCCACATCAATGCCTGTGAGGATGTACTTGTAGGTGTTTCCGTACAGCTCGTCATGGGGCATATAAAGTATATCAAACTGGTGCATCTCGTTGGGTTGTGTAATGGTAAAATGACGGTAATCGATACGTTTCGGACCCCTAATATGCCTGAGCCAGAGCAGTTGACGAGAAAGCCAATGAGTGACTTTCTTTTTGGATAGGCCAGATTCTGAGGATAGCAATTTAACGGCTTTTCGTCCAGTCCAGAGATGTTCCGGGGTGTAGTACATATGGCTTAATTTTTCCGCTTCCTTCTCGGTAACACTATGTGGTGCTTTTGGCATGTTTTATTATACATCTCAAAAACGTTTACAGATACCTGTAGGCAATAAATCCCAGAAGTGTCAGGGAGCCAAGAACGAAGGTGAGTTCACCGTCTTGTTGTTTCTTCGATGGTACATAAAAATCTGTCAATTTTGGTTTTGTTTTTTCCGTTGCGATGTAGTACTTGTACATATCGTCTTCAAGCTCTCTCAAGCTCTTCCCGGCCTGCATTTGCATTTCCCTTTGCTTATTAAACCAGTCGATTTTTCTCTGTCGGTTCTTTACCCATTGAGCTTGAGTTGATTGCAATTTTTCCATCGCCTCATTATGTCTTTTGCGCTCTGCCTCGCCATGTCCTGAAAGCTTGCTAAATAGGAAGTTGGTACCAGAAAAGGCCAATGCGTTAATCGCGGCACCTGCAATTAGAACACCGAGAGTTGCCATTTATTTCAATACTCTACAGAATGAAATCTACCATCCAGGATGTTTAACTGGGCATCTTCGAGCAGGTACACGTAACAACGGATATTCCCGGTTCCTTCGGCTTTCTTTGTCATGTGGAGGGTGATGCCGTCTGACAATTTTTGTAGGGGTCTTCCCGAACCATGTAGACCAGGGTCGGGCGAACTTCGGAAATTGATAAATAGGGGGTATCTTTTTGTTAGGAATTGCACAATCGTCACCTTGGAATCGTGACTACCGAAGAGGTTCACGATCTGCTCGAGGTGGTCTTTGGGGAGCATTGCGTGCGAATACAGTTCGTTGAGTTCCCCCTCCACAGTGATGAATTTTTTTTCAATTTTAGGATTGTAAAAGACCTCGTTAGCACCAGAGTAGGCCTTCACTTTTGTAGGGTCTACGAATAGTAACAAAACACCCTTTAGACTCTTGGCAGGAGTGTCGATCTGGAGATTGTAGCTAGTATCGTCCTTTTTTAGGGTAACCACCTTGGTTCTAAGAATTCTCTCATAGGGTAGCGCGAGACGACTATACCGTGACATCATGGCACTCGCGAGACCTTTGTGATTGACCTTGTCAAATTCCAGGGCAATGTTGGTGATTTTGTATGTAGCGTCGGCCGCCTTGTCAGCCGTAGATCCTTAGGCGGCTGTACCTTCATCCTTGTTAACGTCGCTATGTGGGGCAAAATGGAGAACAAACCGAAGCCTATCGTATAAACCCTGTTGATAAAAAGGTAAGTCTCTCGTCAGTTCGAACATTTTGCCTAAAGGTACACTGAATGTATTTCCATACGCGGCTTTTTCTTCATTGGTACCCACGTGATCGCTAGCCTTTACCTGTAGAACTCTTATCGTGCCGTCGTTGGGATTTATACCCTCTAAAATTAGGTTATTCTCTCTCTCAAATTTGGGCAGCCAGAGGTCTCTGTAGACTGCGAGGGGTCCATAGTCGTTAATGTTTTGCACCTCGTTCCCGTTCAAGTTGATACGTATATTTCGCACTAGACTTTTCCCTATGTTGCTGACAAGGCTGCGTTTCGTGTTTGTCCCTGTAAGTTCCAGATTGAACAACAGTTTAATACTACTTGGAGAAATGACATCGTTCTGTCCCATGTTGGGAATATCCACGTACAGGTCTTCATTCTGATTAATTGTGGAGGGTACATGGCTCACTTTGACACGCTGCCTTCTACCTTTAATTCCCAGCATTGTTTTAAGTTCTGCGTAGGGGTCCAATTTGATTCCGAATGCGTTACTCATTTATTTATGGGGGGATTTTTTTAAAATAAATGCCACTAAACCCAGGATATGAACCAGATGAGGAGGGCCGCCCCGATGCTAGACCTGAAGAGACAACGTCAAGACCTGAAGAGACGACGTTAAGACCTCCAGCAACGCCAACCCGAGGAGAACAACAGTGGGGTGTTCCGGGAGACACCCTGTCAAGTCTGAGGGTAGATGCATTAAAGAGCAAGGTCAAGAGTCTGTACGAACATCTTAGGGAGGAGCTGGGGCCTCTTAATGAAATACCCTACGATAAGTTTGAACTGGACGGGAAGAATCTTTTTTTCAACGGTGTAGATATTACAGAAGCTATTATGATTAAGGATGGTAGGGGTTTTCTATCTCCGAAGACCATTATAAGAAATTTGAAGGCAGAAACCGTGCGAGCCCTGGGTTTCCCTGACTATAGCACTACACCCAACAAAGGCAGTAAAGCAGCGGCCCAGAAACTCATGCAAGAGTATGTTCACATCGAGAAGGAGGTTGTGGAGAATGTTTTTGATATGGAATTGCTGTCATTAGTCGAGAAGGTTGTGGATGACACGGAGAGCCTTATAGAAGAAACTTCGTTTGGCGGCACTGATGAAGTTATCACTGAACGCAAGAGAAGGGGGCTTAACCTCGAACTTCAAACCTTACGGGGTAACTTGAAAAACTTGAAAAACAAGATGATTCTATACGACAGCGAGATCAACAAGGCAGAAGCCAAGGTGAAAGAACTCGAGGCACAGAAGGCCGGGGCAACCGAGGGACAGCAAGCTAACCTCGAGAGGGATATCGCAAAGATCAAGGAAAAGATAGAAAATCTGCAGGATAAAAAAGAGGCCACACGTGAAGCGCACGGTCTACTATCGTCCAGCATCCACAGCCAGCTAAAGGCCATCAAGGAGACGCTGATGAAAATCGCCGAAGATGATACGTCCCTACTTGAAAAGCTCAAGGTTTTGTTCAAGGAGCAGGGGCTGACTATAGCGAGTATCGTTTCAGCTGTTGGTCTACTAATTTCCACCATTGTACTCGCAGTTACAGGGGGGAGCGCTGGAGGTGGAGGAGGAAGTGCCGTAGGAAAAGGGTTAGTAGAGAAGCAGCTGGAAAGGCTTGGAAAATTCCTGAAATACTTGGCAGGTAAGGCAGGTGCTGCATTACCGGGTATTATTGGTACGGTTGTCTCGTTCTTTCTCAGAGTAGCAGCAAAAATTGTCGAATATGCAGCCAAGCACCTGTATATGGCAATCGCTGCCGCCGTTGCTTTTGTTGTGGCCTACGTTGGAAAGAGGAAAGTCTAATGTGTTTCATCAACATATTAGACCTATTTAAGCCAGATGTAGTTAATAATAACCCCCACCCTGGCGGTAGTCAATGCGGCCTTGGTATCTTCATGTTGTCCCCCTTGTGGGGCTTCCCTAATAGGGCCGGCCCGCCCCATATGCTTAGGGGGTGATTTGATAACTGCCGCATGTTTGATGGCCCGCTCCGTATGCTTGGGTGGTGTTTTGATATCTGCCGCATGTTTGATGGTCTGCTCTGTATGCTTAGGTGGTGGTTTGATAGTATGCTTAGGAGGTGGTTTGATAGCCCGCCCCGTAGGCTTCACACTATTCACATCAACCTGGACCCCAACATTGACATTGGCAGGGGCGATCAAGATATTGTTGTTATAACCCTCGATTTTACCTATACGCAGGGTCATGTCTGAGGGTAACATGTACACGCTGGGCATAACAGGAAAATTCACCGGTGTTTTGGCATATTGCAGCACTTTTTGGAATGCTGTTAAGTCTTGGCCTACATTCTCTTCACGCCGCACCATACTTTCAAATTTTTGTATCAAAAATTTGCCTGGCTGTGTAGTTGTCCGCACCAGAACCGAGTAAGGATGCCTTGGCCCTCGCCTGTGATCCGAGCAACAAGAGCACGTAGGTGCGAATACTTTCGCTTAGCTTGGTAAGACCTTCCGACGTCAGACCCTGGCCTGTTGGTATAACGAATTTTGCATAGTCACCATCAAGGCCACCACGAACCGTTGGTCAGCGATGAACCTACATCCTTAAATTTGTACAGACTATTGGGGCTAGCACCGCATTCACGACATACCTGCGCATACCCAGATGTTGAGTAGGGATTTTTGTACTGACTAAACCCATCGTCATAAGGCATGGGTACCCTCATTCTTGCCAGGATACGACGCATGTGGTAGTATACGTGAAATTTGAAGATGGAGTTGACAAGTGGTACGGAGCCCGTCATATGTTTGGCGGAGATACCTAAAGCCGTGGTTGCGCAATGGGTTGCGAAGTTAACCTGAATATTCCAGTAGTCTAAGGCTTGTCCCGCCCATCCCACTATGACGGGGTCATTGAGGTAGGTTGATGGGGTATTTTTTAAACTCGGGGAAGATCACGGAAATGTGTGATTCTGTAGACACGTACAAGTCTTGGTGTTCCAGGTTTGTTACACCAAGGGGCCATTCTCCCCTGTTTTACTTGTAGTTTGCCTTTAGGTTGTACGAATACATGTTCATCCTTTTTTAGAAGAAAAGATGAAGCAGCTCTATATTACTGATATAAAAAAGCCTACGATGTTTAAGGATTACCTAGGTCAGGATACGAGTATTGCTTTGAAATCGATTAGTATTTGGCCCATGTGGCTGAACATGTATACCGACAATGATTTCACCATCCGTAAGGCAGGACCTGATCAGAGGGTTATCCGAATAGAAATCATGAACGGTTTGTACACGATCGTCAACAGTCAGGCACAGGACAAGATCAAGCTGTTTGTCCTGAAAAATGGACACTGCAGGGTGCGTGTGAGTGATGGATACACGTTGGTTATTAACAGACCACTTCAAGAGCTCTTGGGCCTACCTGCTCCAGCTGGTGGTAAGTATTACACAAAGGGAGACTATGATTCCTTTTACAAGACCGACGTTTACCAAAGATTGAGACTTTTTTGTCCTCAGCTGGACGAAAATGATGCCCTACTAGATGGTAAAAAGTCAAAAATTCTCGCTTTGCTCCCCATCAAAGAGTTGAATGCCTGGGGAGACATGCTGACCTGGAGTTTTGACACTCCGATATACATTCCCTTGAAGGGTTCTACGGACCGCCTTGAATTTTTGCTGACAGATGAATTTCATCACGACAAAAATGTTTCGTTTACGGGAATTACAATGTGTTTGCTGATAGAATAAATGAATGATATAGCCAAATTGTATCCGAATTTACCAAGTGCGCCCGAGGACGATACTATGCAGGATGAAAGTCAGAATTACAGACTTTCCAAGATGAGAAATTGAAGTCTATCTACGAAGTGAGATTGAAGAACGGGATAGACTCGCAAAGAAATTCGAGATGCATGGGACCTGGGTCTGATACTGTGATCATGGGCTACTAGGTGTTAGTATTATCACCTCGGGGGTCGGAATCGGAGCCTTAGCCTCGGGTCTTGCCTCCACTGTGCATTGCCATGGGTGGGATCATGATTTTTGTAGGTATCGGGCAAGCGGGTCTACGGAACGCCTCAAAAAGGCTTGGTGTAAAATCGAAAAAACACGCGAGTATCAGGCTACTCGCGAAGTCAAAATTGAATTCCATCATCGATTTAATCTCAAAAGCGGTAGAAAATGGGGTTATCAGCGACTACGAGTTTAGTCTCATTATGCAAGAGAAGCAAAAGTATATGCTATTGAAGGAACAGATGCGGCAACGCTTCAAACGTATTGTTGACTCCATCAACGAACGAGACACGTTCTCGTTCGGCTAGTTGCGAAGAGAAGACAGGAGGGTAAGGATGAGATTTTAAAAAAACTGCAATCTGTACAGTATGCCAGCAGTACCTAGAGTCTCCACCTGTTTACAGGCCTTAAGCTAGTTTTGTAACCCTCACAAGGTTTAGTTTTTTTATAACAACCATGTTTTCATGTTTTTATATTTACATTCTACTACTTGCACCTGCGGGTAGTAGTTTTTACCTTGAACATATACGGATGATATCGCCAGCACACCACTGAGTTTGCAAGGCTCGTTATAGGGTACTGGTTGACCATGGAAGTTAGTCGTGATGTCAAGTTTTGAGATATCAACTCTTGTATTTTAACCCAAATTTGTTGATACTTTTCGATAAAATCAGGGTACTCTTGGAAATCAAGACTCATCGCTGGTACGGCACTGGTATTGTACCGGGTGACTCCATTGGACCAGACTTCAGGTGTCTTTATCCTCAGAGCTACTATGAGGTCCCGTGTATGATACCCCACAATGTATCGATTATCCTTGCCTCCATTGGCAGGAATGGAATCTGACACTGTCAGATAGTCCACGTTGATATCACTGATGTTGGTAAAGGTAGCAGCAAAATGGTAGAAATCTCGGGTTTCCCAACTTCATTTTCAAATTTCAGCATCCTTTATTGAATTTTAAACAAGGTCGAGGATTTCTTCTACTCGCACATACGCAACTACCCCCATTATATATGATATATTCTTGATAGCAGTACCAACACAGCATTTTAGCTTTTATCATCAGCCTCCGTCCGCAGGTGCATCTATCGTACTCGTCAAGCACACATTCGCAGTCTTTACATTGTTCTTCCATTTATCTTTTATGAGATAACTTACCTAGGGCTTCATCCTCCGAAAAGCATCCTATAACCCTACCCCGATGCCAGGAATTCATTTTGCATAAAGTTGCCCCCAAATCTGACGAGGCGTCTCCAATCTGGGGCGGGCAAGTCTTTTCAATAACCACAGCGACATTTCGTACGCGCTGTCATACACCTTTCGCTCCTCCACGTAAGCCAAGCAGCACGCATTTCCACAAAAGTAGCCCTCGTACACGTACTCGCCGTGTTCGCCCATATGAGCACCCATGTTTTCTTTGACATGAAAAAAGCCAGATTTCGTCGTATGTTTTGTACTCACCTGTGGGAGGTTGTATCTCATGGGGCACCTGACACCTTTTTTATCGCACAGTTCTACAGAGCACCAGTAACAGAGTACCATTTTAGTATACACATATATAGTCCGAATATTGCTTCGAAGTTGGGAATTCCCCCTACTCCACTTGCGCATGATAGCACTGTCGGTTTTGTCAGATGAAGGTTTTGCGCATGCGTTGATTTTTGTTGATTTTTTGCTGATTATTAGCGCATTTTGCGGAGATGGGGTGTGATGAACAGCTGTGACGTCACAAACGTTTTTCTGTATGTATTTTTTTGTGAGAGTTTGACCGTGTTTTTGGAAATGTCTGGGTATACTGACTCCCTATACTAGCTTAAGAAGCCACTGGAGAACTTCTGTATTCTCCCCTTTACAGGGATGATCGAAAAGCTAATGGATTTCGGATGTACTGAAACAAACACCTATGAATGTGGAAACATGAGGATTGGTGAAATTCTCTCATGCTTGGGATCTAGTGCGGGCCCTTGAGTAAGCATCCCCTGCCTCCTGCAAGACACCAGCCGCATTCATTGACACAATCCGCCAAAACCAATAAGTTTTGTTAAACGTTGGAAAAAGAAGAGTCGACAACTACATTTAATCATTCTCGAGATTTGTGTTATTTCTTCAGTGCATCTTTCGCAATGTTGTTCCTTTTCTAAATCTTTTCCATCTTTGTAATCCTATTTCGTAAACCTCTTGAGGTGACGATTCTTGTGTCATTGCTTCTGCTAAATCTTTTATTTGTGTTTTCTTCGCACGTGTTTTGTTTTTTCCCGTGTCTACATCCGCCATATTGAAACATTCAAAAAAAAATTTCGAATATTGATCGAAATTTGGAGCCAAACCAGCCTGTCATAACTGGGGTTTTATCCGTAGTCAAGAAAAGATAGAAAACACCGCTTTGTGACTCAGGGCAACAGAATCGTTATTTCTTAAGACAAAATATGCAAACGTCGCCTCCCTACTGGACTGGGGTAATAATCAAGATAGTTAAAGAAATCTGCAAAACCTACTGATCAGAAAAAAGAAAATAAATATGTACAAGCAGTAAAAACATATCATAAGCAGCAAGCTGTAATGATGGCACTAGTCTACCGACTCTTTGGTTTTTGAATTATAGAGGTTACACCCTCTGGAGATCTATATTCAGTGCGAGATCTCCCTTTTAACAAGGATAGTCTGCAGAATCAAGGTAATTGAACTTAAGTCCATCTATAAACATTACATTACAAATACCTACTGACAGTTACATAGTACTATAGTGTGTTCCCGCGAAACATTACGTAATGTTGCAGCCGCCATTATGTACGGACAGTTACCCTCCATTTGTAAACAAAAAATGGTGAACTCCTGTGGTATTGTTGGCTGTAATAACAACTAAAACAACTGTTCTTATGGTTTTTCCAGGTTACCAAATTTAAGAGCAACTCCAGAAGAAGAGAATAGACTTACAGAAAGAAGAAGAAGATGGTTGGCTAGTATACGTCGTAGTGATTTGAGTAATGCAGAATTAGCTACACAGAACTCACCTTTGAAGATCTGTGGCTGCCACTTCATTAATGGACAACCAGGTAAACTTTTTGGAACAACAACAATCCTGACTGGGTGCCTATTTTAAACCTTGGGTATTGTGATATTAAAAAGCCCTACAGAGGCGAGATATAAACATGCTATAAGAAGAACTAAAGAGAAATTTATAAAAGGTGCCGAGACATAACAAACGTCAGAAGGTTTTTCAGAAAGAAATAGGTTAGTAACTAGCTTAGTGGCTCGGTGAAATTCTATTTTGACAATGCAAAACTGATTCTCGCTTTGTCTACAGGATTGACGATCCTGCTGCCCTGAGTCATTGTTTAAGTAGCCTTATGGGGTTTCAATCTACTCTGCCTGTCCTTTTGATCTACCATCCTGGGTAGTTAATCGCAAAAACATTGGCTAAGATTGACGAGGAAAGCTATTTATTTAAGGCACTGCAACTTCAGGTGCAGGGCCAATGGACAAGATGGAAGAACTACGTAAGTTTGATCTTTCATGGAAGAACATCCTAGCAATTCCTCCTAATCTCTTATCTTTCTGCCTGCAATCAACTTACGATGTTTTGCCCTCACCACTGCAAATGATCTCGGTAAAATCAGTATGAGACTTCTTTTTGTATAGGGATGGCGCGTGAGTCCAATGTTTGGTCAAATGACTTCTTAATGCAATTACCCAAAGCCAAGCAGGCTTCACCCAATGTGGAGAGCAAGGGTGTTTCATCTCGCCAAAAGGAGCCATCTAAAAAGGTTAGCCAAAATAAATATGACACTCAACTAATTAATGTCTATAAAAACATCTGTTTTTTAAACAAAGGCAACACTTGTTACGCCAACACCATTTTGCAAGTATTAAGTACCATTCCATCACTCTGGTGTCTGAGTGGGTCAGAATCGTTTCATTAGTTACCTATTGCGAGGTCTATTTCGCTTAATATGGCGAAGCCGAAGCGATCATTGTCACCCGTTGACCCTTGAAATTTTCTCTGGGCCCTTGAACGTCAAATGCACTCTGATTGGAAAGTTGACTTCCAATTTAATACTCAGCAAGATGTAGCAGAGATTTTGTTTGTGGTTTTGGTCGCACTTAAGGGATTTTACCCGATTGCTGCAGATACAATCTCACCTGAAATCTCAATATCCGTAAGCTGTAACACCTGCTTGTGCACCTCGGTAAATGTCGAAATGCAGAACATTTTAACACTGCCAATGACATGTAAAATCCAATCTTGTGTCAGCATATTTTTAGAACCGGAAATTTTAACCGATGGAAACAAGTGGTTTTGTCCGCAATGCTTTGCACATATGGAGAGTACTAGAGAAACGCAAATAACAGGAGTAGTGAAATCTTATTCCTGCATCTGAAAAGGTTTTTAAAAAATGGTGAACATCTGGTGAAAGAGAAACAGAGAATATGTTTCTTTACGTGAATCTCTCCTACAACTACCTCTCGTCAGTGATGCGGATACAATGTTTAATCAGAACTACTCATTGTTAGCAACAATTAATCATTCCGGTACGTTGACCGCAGGTCATTATTGGGCTTATGTTAAGGATCGTGCCACAAATTCTTGGTACCACTGCAACGACAGAGCGGTTTTCAAATGCTCTCCACCTATTCTCAACAACAATTCATGTTATATTCTTTGTTACGTTCGCTGTTGATCCGCTTTTTCTTTCTTTTCTTTTTTTTTCTTTTTTTTCAATTTATCATTACTTTTATAAAACCTGTACTTCCAGAGTCATGGGGGAGGAAAATGTAAATCCGAGCGGTTTTGTATTACCCCAGCTGGTTCATTCGAACCAGTTTACCGTCAATACCCAGAGGATAAAGAGTTCAGCTCACTCTTCTCTGGTAACTTATAAGAAGCTTAGCAAGGGGGTTTGCTTTCAGCTTGACTTTTGGTGTAACGACCCCACTTTTTACCTCAGTTCAGTAAGGTGCCCAAGTTTACTAGCTTGGTCTTCAGGCTTGACAACCCTGCTGTCCTTAGTCAAAATATCTACAGGCTGGTCCTGTCATGGCAACCTCCTGTGTAAGGCTGAGTGTTGGGGCCCTGTAACTTATGTTGAAAGCTACAGCCAGAGTCACAAGTTCTGGCGCACATGAGGGCTTTATTTAACTCTTTTACATATTTTTATATTTTTAACATATACATTTTTTTCTATTTGTGTTCTACCTGTGACCAGTCCCATTTATTTTTTTAGTTCCGTCGTGTGTCGTATTGTTTGTGATAGAAGGATTATTTTTTCTATAAACATTTTCTCAAGGAATAGAATAGTTGTGGGTCTATGTTGGACAGTACTCATTCTTGTAAGAAGCAAGAAAGTGTATTCAGCACCTTCTTCTGGGAGCCTAATCCCAGTTTTATTTACAACCGCCGTGCCTGTAGACAAGATACTTCACAGTGCAGCTTGCTGTTTTGTAAACCTTTTTCATTCATTTATCATAGGATTTTTTTATTACTCTTACTTATTCCAAAATTATCAGAATATACGTAAAATGTCTATTTTCGGTCCATTTTTTCTACAAGTTTGCCTCAATAACTCTATAACAAAAAGTAACTTTGCCAGCAATACCAAATTCTCTATACACTGCTTTTAATCCATCACAACCATCATTGTAGTGTATAACAGCAGAATTGATACCAATTTTAAAGGTAGAACGACTAATAAAAATATTTTTGGAACATCAAGTTTAAATTACAGAATTGAAAGCTTTATTCGTGTTTTGTGTTTGACCGTGTAGAGACTATTTCAATAAATCATCTGAAGATAAGTTATTGACTATAGGTCTTATGATGGTGTGTATTTCATATGGAATAGATATTTGAGATTTGTATGTATTTGTTGCATTCATTTCTCGGGCACATTGCATGTCGCTTAGCCGGGTCGGTAAAAAAGGTACAATGCCAAAGTATTGCACCTACAGCTTTTTATATTAGTTTTGCATGGAGTTGATAACATTTTCTGTTAATTTCCCTCTACCAGAAATAGAGTTTTGTCCCATTGTGCGACTTCGCCATATTTCGCAGCCGGGCTCTTTTTTTGGACATTTCCAACGCATTCAAGTTTTATTGGTTAAACGTTAAAAACTTTGATGCTGATTTTTATGGCTCTCAGACACTATGGTGTGCCAGAATCCTGGATAGGGCTATACTACGACAGCCTTTGGAGAAAGTCTTTTTTTGTTTCTGCTCCTTCCAGTTGGCATCAACCTTGTAAGGGAATTTTTATCGACCACTAGCTTTAAGGACAGGAATCCCCAGGGCGTAACAAAGAGCTCCACTACCTTGCCTACACAAAAATCACTAAGCAGCAACAGCAGCTTGCTAAATTTGGGCAACTCATGTTACATCAATTCCATCTTGCAATGTTTTTATGTGTTACCCGCAGTCGCCACAGCCATCTCTGCAAATGATTCTAATATGGCGATAGGTAGAAGTTTTGCAAGTATTCTACGCAAATTATGCTCCTCCAAGGTTCCAGTGAACCCTTCTCCATTTCTAAATGCATTAAAAGGCTATGTTTCTAACGCAAGGGGTGCTGGTTTTAATCCATTCACTCAGCAAGATGCCCTAGAGATTCTTGAGTATCTCATACCAGAGTTGTCTTTAGCCTTTCCTTTCTTTGGTAGATTATTCAACACTCGTGTAAAAATCTGTACTACTTGCAACGCTTGCAATAATATTAGCACATCTGAGCAAGTAAGTCCATTTCTTGCATAATTTGATGCCATTTTCCATTACCATCTTGAGCATTTATGCGATTGCTACCTGATTTTAGCTCTTGCTTCAATGCTGAATGCTTTGATTCTTTTCCTTGCATTGACACAATTCCATATCCAACCCGAAATGCATCGTATATTTTTCTTTACATGATATGGTAATGCATAACCCAGTGTCCATACAGTGGATTGACAGGACTCTGGGAAAAACAATTAAAATAAATTAAAATATTGCCTACATAGCTTTTGAACATCCTCTGGGTAGTCATTGTTGCTGACTTTAACTCTGTTCATAAGGCATCCTATGTCTCGCAGGGTTTCACAAATTTTACCCAATGCCAAACGTTTTAAAATCTGATTGCCACTCTCATGATTCTTCTTCAACACATCTACAATTCTGTAGCTATATTGTGCTAGAGATATTGCCTGTGCACCATTCAATCTGATTTCCAGCTTTTTCATCTGGCCGCTTTCATTTGCATAATGTTCTTCAATTCTTGTTGAAATAAACTTTATACCACATCCAGGTTTTTCATCTTCTTCAACATACTTTTCAGAATTCTTCAAAACTTTATAAATTCGCTAAAACCACCTTCTGCGAATTGATAACTTGTAAAGCAAATCCAAGATATGCTGCCAATTATTAATTTCGAGATGGAGTGGCTCTGGCCTGATTCAATTTGCGAAATGTTCAATTCGTGGATATCCCAACTGACGGAAACCATTATCTGCCATGAAAGCAAGTTGCCTGCGATGAATTGTAGCAGCATTTTCATTAACATTTAAAGACTTTTTAAATTTATCAATGGCACTGACTTCTTCTTTTCTCTTGTCCATATTTGGAACTTGCCACGTAGAATTTTATCTTCGCCAATAGTTCCATCAATCTTTTGCAATTCACTTTTATGAACATTGGCATATGGAGATGGATACGAAGCAGGTGACGGTAAAACATTAGCTGCCCAACACTGCCAAGCTTGATCCGCAGATGGTTGAAATTCAAACGTAACTTTAGCGTCATTAATCGTCATAACATTACTTTCAATCAAAATCATTTCTTGACAATGTTGCTGGCAAAGATCTTCACATACTTTATCCTTTTCACTAGCTGTTATAAGATGGAGTGGGTAATGAAATTCACGACTTCTAATTCTACTTCCGTAATTCCATAGTGTAAGTGTGCCAATTGTCATGGATTGTTCTCGTGATTCCGGTGCTTCATCATCAGAAAACTCAACAATGGAATGATTCAAATTGTCGTTAAACCACATTAACTTGTCATGCATTGGTATGACTTTCAGGTTTAAGTCAGAAATCATTGTAGTTAATGCTATGGGTTTGATCATGCACACATTTCGACAAAAGAGAGTCTTCGGAAAATGCGGTAAATATAGGTCTCAGTAGATCAGAGGTCCAAATTGATACGGTTCTTATATTTAGAAGTACCATGTTGTTTGTCATACCTTACAATTTCACCAGGTACTAGGGAACTTACGAAATGGGCGGATTTCAATGATGGGCTCGCACCAACACGGTAAAGGTGGGTTAGGTCTGTGTCCGAGAGCTAAAATGCCTGCTTCCCGACAATGTTACCCTTACAGGAAGCTAATAACAAATACTGCAAAGGAAATAGACGGAGAAGAACAGATTTACATTACATTCCGCCACGATTCTGTTTTATAAGAACTTGTGGAGTTGCTCACTACTTTTTGTAAGTCCATCACGTCATCTGTAAAACAGCTAAATAGCATTAAGTTTGTTAAAGCAGGTGCCCACAATCCTGGTAAAAAGTCTAAACTTACAGGTCTTTTACATCTGGCCTGTGATTGGATGATTTTGTCTGACTTAAAGGACGGATTTGTTTTTCCTGGGCATATCGCTTTAACATCACTCAGGCCAGATCTCGTTATCTATTCCAACAACAGGAAGCATGTGATTGTGATAGAGCTTACCTGTCCATGCGAGGAAAATATGGAAACTTGGCATTCCATTAAGATGTCCAAATACACTCCTCTGGTGAACATCATCAAACAGAACGGTTGGCATATAGATCTTTTTGCCATCGAAGTGGGTGCCAGAGGATACTGCTCCCGATCTGTTTCTTCGTGTTTGAAAAGACTGTGATTGGATCGCAGAAAAACTTTTCAAGCTGCTCGACAACTCGGTGACATGTGCATGAAAGCTTCATTCTGTATTTGGGTCGCTAGAAATACAAAGGTGTGGAATGAACACGGCCACATCCCTATTTCAACCAACTATTCCGTACCCACTCCTCTAATGCCAAAAGCCAAACAACCTACAGTCACTAAGCCCAATGCACCTGTTAAAGCAGGACCAGACCAACCTACCCACAGCAAAGTAATTCACGCAGGACTAATAAATAAAGGAAACACCTGTTACGCCAATTCCATCCTGCAAGCATTAACTGCAATCCCATCATTTTGGTTACATTGTGCTTCGGAATCTTCTCTTGTTTCTCCTCTATTGAAGTCTGTTATGCTGAGCATGTCCATGCTGTCCCAGTCTTCCACAGCTGTCCCAGTCTTCCACAGCTGTTGACCCTTCCGCCTTCTTAAGAGCCTTGCAGCGTGAGATGTCCAGCATTAGGAAGACCCCATTCAACTTTAATACCCAGCAGGACGTGCCAGAAATACTGCTTCATGTTCTGGGTGAATTAACAGGCACTTCGGTTAATGCAAATAATATCATCACCATCATTATAACCACTACGACGTCATGTAATGCATGCTTCTTATCATCTAGCAGGGAGGAAAGTATGCCTATTGTTCCACTCCCTATCTCAAACAGCGTTACAGGTTCAGTTAATTGTTTTTTGCAGCCCAAAAATTTGTCTGGAAATGACAGGTGGCTTTGCCCGCATTGCTCTTCTTATCAAGACAGTACAAGCGAAACGGTCTTCACCCATGGAGACATTCTGATTATCCAACTGAAGAGGTTTACGTTTCTTGATGGAAGAACCTTGAAAAATAACAAATTTGTTAACTATCTTGCTTCAAATGACGACATTTTTAGAGTTCGCTCTCAGCCAACGGATGACATATCATTTAACAACAAATATTCGTTAGCTGCCACTATTATTCATTCGGGCACCTTAGGAGCAGGCCACTATTGGGCATTCATTAAAGATCGCAGCTGTGGCTCATGGTTAAGATGTGACGATAAAGCAGTTGTTGTAGTTGCACCATCCGATTTAAATAACTCTTCTGTCTATGTGTTGTTTTTTGTGAAAATGTAAAAATTGTCTGGTTAACATTCACATAAAAGGGGGAGGGTTATCTTTCCCTAGCGGTTTTGTATTACCCCGACTGTTTCTGTCACAAGCAGTCTACCGGGAACATAGAGTTTGCTCACTCTTCACTCTCTTATAGAGTAATCATAAGAAGCTTAGCAAGGGGGTTTGACTATGTCTTGTCTTTGGGTGCGACGACCCCACTTTTTACCCCAGTCCAGTAGGGAGGCCAAGTTTGCTCACTTGGTCTACAGGGTTAACGATCCTGCTGTACCCATAGTTATTCTTGTAAAAAGCTCTGCAAGGAGGTGTGAAATTTCTCTTTCATGTTTTCGTGGTTTTACGCCCACGCATATCACCCCAGTAACTTCAGGCTGGTCCTGACCAAGGCTGGTCCTAAGCATCAATCACCTGTGTAAGGCTGAGTGTTGGGATCCCTTAACACGTGTAAAGCTACAGCCAGGTTCACAAGTCCTGGCGCATAGGTAGTTGTTTGCTTCCTTTTTATAGTTTCTATTTATTTTGTATATATATATACGTTTTATGTCAATATATGTTTCTTTGTTGCGATGTCATTCGTTTTACAGTGTTTCTTTAACATTGTTGTGTGCACATTATTTGTATTGTCCAGAGGGTTGCTTTTTCAATTAACTTGGTTGTACAGACCATACTTGTAAAAGGGAGATCTTGCTTTGCATAGAGATCTTTAGAGGGTTTAACCTCTACCACTTAAAATAAGAGTCATTAGACTAGTCAAATCACTACAGCTTGCTGTTTTGTTATCTCATAATCATTAGAACGGCGCAAAATATTTTTCTACAACTTGTAGACCGACCGTCGTCCCTCCTCTTCTTTAACCTTACGGAGATGTAAGTATTAGAAAATACGGTCAGATATAAGATTTAGTAAACAAATATGGCTACCTTCAGAGAAGCTCGCATACAGTTGCTACATGCTTTTTCAAATTATCTTATCGAAGAGGAAGAGTTTTTATTACTTTATGATATAAACAAGTCCAAAAATGCTGATTTGTCTTACTACATCTACGAAAGCTTTGATCTTGACCAACTTAGTGATGATGAATGTAAAGTCGAATTTCGATTCCAGAAAAATGATGTTTACGAACTCGCTGAAGGTTTGCAAATACCGGAAAGTAAGTTTTGTATAAAAAATGTATTTTTTATAGATAATTTCTAAGAATGTTATTGTTTTTGTCACTTTTGTATTTCGTCAATTTTCTCAGAATGTATTTATTTTCAGTACTTTTGAGTATGAATAATGGATGCATTCTAAGAATCTTCAACACCTGGCGTCCTAATTTCATGGAAAGTACAAAACAATCACAAGTGAGAGGGCACTTGGTTCTTGGAAGGTTGTTTTTTTCTCAGAATCATGCAAAGATAAGCAAAAATGAATATTTAATAAACACAACTTTATTTTCTAAAATAGCATGGATGATGTACAAGTTAAAAAATGTTGTTTTCTGCAAAAAGTCGATAATACATATGTACATGTAGTTTCTCTATTAAGGTCATAAAGAGTTATTGATTTTGCTGCTGGGCTTGCAACTGAGCCAGGACGAGTTGATTATTTTGTTTGTATAGCTTGTTGTTGTTGTACTAGATTTTTCATTTGATCTTTTTGTTGAGTGAAAATATTTGCAAGCATTTGTTGTTGTCCGTCTGATGATCTTCTCAGCTTCTTCCATTCGCCTCAGCTCTAGCTCTATTGTTTCACTTCTACTACTACGAGCTCTCCTCTTGGGTTTATTTTCAACTTCCTTTAAATCTTTTGATCTTTGTTTTGTTTCGGCGTATGTTTCTAGACATCGTTTTCTCGTTTCTTCTGCTTTGTTTCCCTCAGCCTTCTAAGCATCTTTAGATGTTTCACTTTCGTTCCCTTGCTGTATCACAGCTTCTTTCTTTTTACTGATGATTTCTTCTAATCCAATTTCGTTTTCTGTCAAGTTTGGAGGGGAAATGCCAGATGCTTTCTCTTTGTCTGCAATTTTTCTGGTAAAAATCTTTTCTAGGCGATTGAATCGTTCTCTTACCGAACTCTGATTAACTCTGAACTTTGGTTGGTCAGAAGAATTGAGTATATCGGCAATTTGATTCCAAACTTATCCCTCTTAACTGTCGAAGGTTGTATTGACATGGTTCAACTGTTAAAATTTCCCTGATTAACAAACTGTCGTGCGACTCAGCCCAATCCATCGATGCCCTGCAGATTGAATATATTTCAGTGAATAGGAACTTCCGTCTAAAAATATTCAACATTTTTGAGTGAAATTATGATCGGGAGTAAAAGCAGCCATATCTTTATACACTGGCACTTTGTATTACATTTATCAAACGAATTAATCTTTAAAAACAGTTGAATTATACTAACGTTTTATTGACTACGGCTACTGACGTGCTTTCACGTCGAAGGATTTTGACTACGGTTGAAATATGGGGTTTCCCTTCTATTACGCATGCGCAGATACAATTTTTAAGAATAGCACCGTCCTAAAAATCTTCCCCGTCCATTTCGTAAGGTCCCTACTATCATTACGAGCACAAAATCTATGAGTATTATTCCTTATCGCAACACCACACCAATTCTGGATAGTGTTCATCATACTTCTAGTCAATTGCTTCCATTGCTCCCGAAACTGTGTGTGGTTCATATTGCACACATGCGATGCTTTCCAAGCATTGTATTTGGAGAATTTTTTTTATTTTTCCACATTCTGCAACCCATCAAAAACATAAGCTCAGAAAAATATGGATATGGATATATCCTAAAATGTTATTTTTTTCTGTGTTGCAAAGTAAGTAAGCATTGACTATTTCTATTCTAACTATATATTAATTACGATCAACAGAATGATTGGAATCTAAACAAAATCCATGGCATATTTTATACAGTGTTCATGATTGATGTACAGGTATTGTCTACAGAGATTACTAGAAATGTTAATCTATAATATAGTACAAAGCTTTTTTTCAGATGACTAGCATAACAACTTATAATAAAAAAGAAAAAAATGTTAAATTATCTTTCTTCTCTTTAAAAACAGTTACCTATGATGAGCGTTCCTTTTTTATAATCCATGGGAAAAAATCTGAAACAAAAAGTTTATTTCCAAAGTTCTAGTGGTAATAAAGATATTTGCCAGTAAACGACTGCTTGTATAACAATAGCTCCTGTTTACTACTTCCAAAACACCAACTTGTATAGTATCAGTGGTTTCACACTCACCCATATTACCACAGTCACATTTCAGACATGTCCTGAAAACAACAGCAATGATCTGTGTAACGCTGGGTCTTGGGCACCCTTAACATGTGCAAGGCTATCGCCAAGGTCACAAATACTGGCGCACAGATGGTTGACTGCAATATTTTACCTCCGAGATTCGTTAAGAAACTTTTTAATAAATTATCCGTTTAAGGATCCTTATCAGTTTGAATTAAGTAATCGTTTTGTTCTCGTTTCATCTGTTTTTGTTTTTGTAACCACAACAAAGGAACCAAAAAACCGTAACCTGTTTATCGGGTACTTGTTTATTGGATACTCCTTGAAATAAGGGAAATGACCATTCACGTCATTCTAAATTAATATTGTCAATTCACAGACACCGTCGAAACACAAGTTTTGTCTTCGCACTTGTGCTATCCTACCGATAATCTTTCCCTCTCATTTCGAACACTACACCCCAGCAAAAATGGTGTTCCCTGGTTACCAAATTTTCCTTTGATTTTACAAGTTTCCACTGCTACTCTTCGCAGTCTACTGTTTAATACTATCTCCCGATTCTTCTTATGTACATTCCTTTCAACTAAATAAAGTTTATTTGCAGGTCTTTTTATAAAAAAGTTTGGTTCAGGATACTTACTACCGCTCTTATTTCGGGGCAATAAGAGCGGTAGTAATAATAGTAGTGATAACGGTAGTGATAACGATTCCCATTTTCCGAATCGATTAAGGTTGTTCGTCTTCTTGAAAGATCATTGCGTTATTCAATTTAATAACAGAGAGGTTACGATTCGACTTTGTGTTTTTGTGTTGTTTACGTAAATTAACCAAGTGCTCTTTCGACCAATGAGACCGAAAATGTTCCAATATGCAGTTTAAATTTTGTTATGAAACGTTGGGCGTAGTGTTTAACATTCTGTAATCTCGTCTTCATGGGAATAAGTCAGCGGTCGATTGTAAAATATATTTAACAAAATTGTGTGTAATTCCTTAAAGTTCAATTCAAAAGCCTGCAACAAATTTTTTAACAAGGTTTTCGTGCAACGAACCATTTGTTCAAAAAATCATTCTTGCCATGTAGCCACAAGAAGGTTATGCTGCTGTTCTACAACTAATCCCTCGAGAAACAAAATTATTTTCCTTGTCATAAATTACATTGCTAGGACAACCCCTTCTTGCCACGAACCTAAATCTCCGTATAAATGATTAAGAATCAAGATGTGGACAAGATTCAGAGTTAGGCTCTCCAAAGAGTGTATTTAGCACTAGAAGTTTCGAAAGTATTATAATGTTGTCAAATTTCAAATAACATATATTTTGTCATTTTAATTCACAACCTCAAAGTTCGTCTTAGCCGACATCTTTTACAGATGGATTATCTCGTTCATGACCAATAGCACCCTGTCCGCCTAAGTAATTTTACAGGTGTCTGCCATGACATGTTTCTTTTAGCATGGCTAGAAAAGTTTCATGCACGTTGATGAATGGATTCTTTCCATTGTGTAAAATAACTCAGAAAATTATCCAACCATTCAAACGTTTCATCATCTATCCACTCATATTGCTTTTGTTCGACAGTGTTTCTGACATTCAAGCAATCAAAAAACTTAGCCATCATGTTACAAACATAGCAGTTACAGCAGCTTCTGGTGAATAAAATTCGTTTAAAATGAAACCAACTTTTTCGCTTAAGACCTGTACCGTAAAACGTACTCACACAGTACGGTATTAGGTTAATGTGGTGAGACTAGTTAGAATTTTTAAAACACAAAATCTTCACAATACAGTTGCGATATATGACTCCATAGGATAAAAAAACCATTGTTCCATACCTGGCACCAAGACCAGTACCTGGGTTGAAGAGGCAGTTACGAGCAGTTTTAATGAAATGAGGGGCACCTGCAAAAAATAGATATACCGTTTATCTTGACCGTAAAGGTTTTCAGTTCGATAAACAACATCCTTAGTTCATTCTAAAAAATTGAGGAGCATAACCTCTAGAATTTAAATTTTAAGACTTAACTGGTCGAGTTTATCATTGTGGGTGCTCTTTGTAACTTTCATTCTTCTTCTGTTAGCAGTTGCAGGAGGCAGGGATGCTTATTCAAGGGCCCGCACCAGATCCCAAGCGTGAGTGAATTTCACCAATCCTCTTGTTTCCACATTCATAGGTGTTCGTTTCAGTACAGCCGAAATCCATTAGCTTTTCGATCATCCTTGTAAAGAGGAGAATACAGAAGTTCTCCAGTGGCTTCTTATTCTTTGGAGAGAAACCTCCTTTTTTTATTAACATCTCTGTCTTAAAAGGCTAGTTATATCTGCATTGCGATGTAGTTACTCCTATTCTCTAATTATAAGAAGCCTAGCAAGGGGGCTTGGCAATTGCCTGGTCTTTAGGTGTAACGACCCCACTTATAACTCAAGTTCTGTAGGAAGGCTTAGTTGGCTCACTTAGCCTACAGAGTTAACGATCCTGCTATACCTAATGTTAGGAAGAAGCTATATAATCTTTCTTGTTTCCGTGATTTTACATCCACGAAGATTATTACCCCCACTGACTTCAGGATGGTCCTGACCTACGGCTGGTCCAACGCGAACACGAACGACTGGTCTGAAGCGACAACTACCCGTGTAAGGTTGAGTGTTCGGATCCCGTAACACATTTGGAAGGCTAGTCCTGGAGCATGTGTGGTTGTCTGCTCTTATTTATGGTTTTATATTTATTTATTTATTTATTTTTTATAGTAAATTCTTTGTTGTAATGTTGTCGTAATGTTTGTCTTGTTTTTGTTGTCTGTTTTTTGTGTAGCGACCGTTAGTTGTACGTATTGTATTGTGTAGAGAGGGTTGTTTGGTTCAATTACCTTGAATCTGCAGACTATCCTTGCAAAAAGGTAAAGGGTGTAACCTCTACAATTTTAACTAGAAGGGTCATTAAACCAGTTTCATCATCACTGCTTGCTGTCTTGTTATCTCATAATAATCATCCATGGATTCAAAATCTGAAACAGTATTGCCTAAAGCTAATGGCATATCATTAATACAGTTCGCAATTTGTGCTACTGCAGTTTCAACGGCTTTTTCTCGTTCTTTAACCAGTGTAATATGATCTCACTATATGATATCTCAACATGATATTTATGGTAATCACCAAACGATCGCTTGACCTCTTGACCAGAGTGGGTATTAAGTAGAGCAGCAATTAATTCTGCCCTGGGCTGCAACGTCCCTTTAGGGATTATCTTCGACCGTCCTAAAACCAACTGACATAAAAACTCTCCATTTGTTCTCTCAAATCTCGCAGAAATTGCGGAACAAGCCATAACTTTGCTGGAGTCACCAAAATCAGGGGTTCCAATGTTTACATTTTTCGCATCGTTTGGAAGAACTGCTCGATTATATCGGAGATTTCTCATTTCTTTTATTGTGTTGAAATTAGATATCTAATTTAAACGTAAATCGTCTGGAATAACGTCATCCCATTTTAACTTTCTTTGACACAACTCGTGGAGATCTAATTTCATTGAAGCAACTGATGGTGTTACCTTTCCAGTTAAATCGAAGATTTCTGCAACTTTTGATGTGCAGTGGCGACTGGTTTTTTTCTGGAATTTTAAAAGATGCTTTATTTACCAACTTTCTCACTCTTAATTTCTTGGAGAAATTTAATTCACCAATCTCCAAAGATGAAGATAAAGATCGTCCTTGGAATGCCATTTCAGACCTGCAACACTAATAGTAATACCATCGTCACTTAACATTTCACTAGGATTAGTACCAGAAAAAGTTATACCTTTGAGGGGGAATTTAATTGAAAGTAATAAAAGCTGGTGCTGCCAGAGATGCACAACTGCCTCCATTCCATTCACAAACATATCCAATGATGCTATGAAGTCCACAATTAAAAGTATGGAACTTAATGCATGTATATTTAATGTCGATGAAAATTTAATTGTTGAATTCTTCAAAGATATAGATCTCTTACTTAACAACGAAGAAAATAACCGCCTTTTTATAGCTTGTATTATACTCTCAGTGACAACTCCTTAAAATGTAAAAAAGAGGACACATCTTTCCTTCATTTAAATATTGCTTCATTAAACTCTCATCAAGAGAAAATAAAAATATTAATCCAAAACAGAAACAGGCCTATAAAAAAGCAGCCCCTATGAAGTTGATATAACAGGATAGATAGTTGCGTCTTGATAGTTGCATTTAAGTGTGCTTCTTGATAAAACGTCTGCTGCATTTCTGTGCACAGCGTCGTACTGAAATTTCCAGACTCAATTTCGGTTTGTAATATTGATTGAGCTTTATTAATCTTTGCATGTGCAGATTTGTTTGTTTAAATTTTCCTAACGGCCTTGTATTTAATACCCAAATTTGAAACATGTTTTCTGTCACTTTTAAAAATGAAAAAGTTATTTCGCAGCTCATTTGCCACCAAATTCGTGATTAAGTCTGATAACTCCTGAATTTCCGAGTTATATGCCAGGCTTTTGAACACAAGACTTAGGTAAGTTCACGTATGGTGCTAAGATAAAATATTGATGCTTTATAACAACCAAAACGTTTTTTTTTAAATTTACACATGCAAAATATAATATGTAAGAACTAAATTTTTTTTTAAAATATTTCTGTTATAACAGGGGGTAAAGCTATGTTTTAAAAAAAGTGTATTTTCAGGAAAATGTAAAATTCTTTAGACACATTTGCTTTCGCCATACAAAACTTGCATAAACATGTATAGCAGTATAAAAAGTAAAATTTTCCACAAAAAAAATCCAGGGGGTAAAATTCAAATTTTATCCGTTTTAGGATACCTTAGTTTCAATAAGTTTTATTTATTTAATTTTTATTTTATGTGTACCTATTTGATTCGGTTTGAATTGCTTTTTTGTTGCTGTGTCTATCCTTTTTATAAATGTTTGTATTGTGCTCCTAATGTTGTCCTGCTATGGTTAATGGTTTATTTAATAAAAATCCTTGTAATAAGGGAGATTTTACTTAGATGCAAAACCTTTAGAGGGTTGGACCTCTACATTTTACTACCGTTTGTCATTAGACAAGTATTATCATTACAGCCAACTATTTTGTCACCTCATCATCATTCAAAAAAGGGTTTTTTGAGATTTTAAATAAATTGTCAACATTTTTAAGAGGCCCAATCCTGATATAATTAATTTCTTCTGAATTAACCCCCGGAAACGCAAATTTAAGAAAAACGACATTAAAGAAACAAAATGCTCCACAACCTTGCCTGCACAAGAATCACTAAGCAGCAACAGCGGCTTGCTAAATTTGGGCAATACATGTTACATCAATTCCATCTTGCAATGTTTTTATGTGTTACCCGCAGTCGCCACAGCCATCTCTGCAAATGATCTAATATGGCGATAGGTAGAAGTTTTGTAAGTATTCTACGCAAACTATCCTCCTCCAAGGTCCAGTGAACCCTTCTCCATTTCTAAATGCATTAAAAGGCTATGTTTTTAATGGAAGGGGCGCTGCTTTTAATCCGTTCACTCAGCAAGATGCCCTAGAGATTCTTGAGTATCTCATACCAGAGTTGTCCTTAGCCTTTCCTTTCTTTGGTAGATTATTCAACACTTGTGTGAAAATCTGTACTACTTGCAACGCTTGCAATAATATTATCACCTCTGAGCAAGTAAGTCCATTTCTTCAACTGCCCTTGACATCGACTTTACAATCGTCAGTAGATAACTTTTTGGAGAGCGAACAATTGTCAGGCGTTAACTCGTACTTCTGTCACTACTGCAATAGTTACCAAACTGCAACAGTTGAAAAAGAGGTCGCAGAGTGCAGTTCACTTTTGATTCTGCAATTAAAGCGCTTTGCCTATAACAAAGGTCTTGTGTCTAAGATTTGTTCTCCTGTCACATCTTACCCGGGCACCCTTTTTATACCTATCACTGTAGAAAGTGAAGTCTCTTGTCGCAAGCACTACAACTTAAGGGCTGTAATCAACCACTCTGGAAATTTGGACAATGGCCTGTTACACTACTTGTACTTATAACCAAGTGCATGGTAAGTGGTTTTATTGCAACGACAGAGCAGTGGTCCCTTGTAAAAAAAGCTTGCTAAATGGTGTACAACCTTACATCCTTTTCCTTGAAGAGCTTAGGTAAATTGCAGTCAGCACCACAACTTCCGGTTTATGTCAGCAAGGGGGGTTGACTATTCTTATTTTTTTTTGTAGTCTTGTCTTTGGAGAGTGACGACTCCACTTATTACCCCAGTCAAAATAAAAATTACGCCAGCAAGACTGTACCAGGTCTTATCTTTGGAGAGAGACGACTCCACTTTTTACCCTAGTCACACAAGATTGTACAGAGTAGGACAGCTGAAAAGTTATGGGTGAAAGAAATGTCTAGTTCCTGCTGAAGACTGTTGGCAGACCTCTTTTGAGGTGACTCAGCTAGACATTTTGGTACCTTGGTTCAGGAATATGAGCCGAAACCCTTGTGCCCTTTACAGAAGTCCTGTCCTACTCTCTCTCTGTTTGTTTGTTCAATTTTTGTGCCAATTATCTCCTTGGAAAAAGGAAGAATTGTGTTCTTTTATATGAGCATATTCTTTAGAGGAGCAAAACCTCTAGAATTTAAATTTTAAGACCTAACTGGTCGAGTTTATCATTGTGCGTGCACTTTGTAACATTTATTTTTATGCTAGCCTTCTGAAAGGAGGGCAAATGACAATCTGGAAAGACAGATAGACACTGGGAAAGACTAGTTCTTTTTTTGTTTCTTTGTTTTTGTGTGTGTGTGTACGTTTGTGTGTGTGTATGTTTGTGCTGTTTTGTCTCGCGTGCATTTGTGTTACTTTAAACATCACTCCCTATTGACAGTTACCAGTTATAAGTGAAGTATTCAGCAATAGACAGGTAGTACGTACACGCAAGGGGTCAATAGGTTGAGTTGTGGGATGGCATGAAAAACATGCCTGCTGAGCCCGCAATAAAGTTGGCAGCCCCAACCCAATTGTTATCTGTCGCACCCACCAAGCTTAGGCCGGCCCGTGGGATTTATTTTGGTCTACAAAAAATCCAAATGTTATTGACTCAGACCGTATTAGGACTACCCCTTCGGATATGGATTTTAATATAATTAGTCGCTCTTCACCACCGATCACCATTAAAATTGCGTCCTCAAATGAAACTTCCTTGAAAAATTGGAATTTAAAACCGTGTAAAGTTGTTTTGCAAGATGTTCTTGCTGCCGGTTCCACTGAAAAGTCTAAGCTGCTGAAAGCTAACCTGGATAAAACCCACAGTGTTCTTTCTCAGCAACCAGCAGATATTGAAAAGCTTAATAAGATAGAGAGAAAACAACAAATTTCATGGCCAAAATCCGCTGACACAGAAGCTTGGAGCGCTCTCAACAATGCTGTTTTCCACAACCTGTTAGGTTCTCACCCTCTGTCAGAGAGAATGGAAATTCTAGAATCCACAATTTACAATCATGCTTCCCTTCTCTTTGGATTTAAGGCTCAACCCACACATGCCCCATCTGGTTTAAACAGACGTGCATTAAAGTCCATCTCGTTGGTAAAAGAGAAAAATTCTCTTCTTCAACAACTGTCAAACGTGTCGGACTTAATGCAAAGGGAACATTTACAAAATTCGCTAGGCAATGTTAAATTAAAGTTAACAACATTACGCCGGGGAGAACGGAACCGAAAAAAGCGATGGAAGATCCGCAATGCAAACCGTGCGTTTGGTAAGAATCCTTATCAGGCTGGTAAAGATCTGCCGGATCCCAAATGCTCTATTAGGCTTAATGTTCCTAAAGAATCCCTAGATGCCCACAAAGCTTCTATGTTAATTGATCCTTTATATGAGGTACCGCTTTCGACTCTTCCTGGTTTGCCTAATGCTCCCAACGTCACGTCTGCATTTGATTCCTCAAAGTTTAATTTTAAGGACTTTCAAACCATCCTTCATACTCGTCGGAATGCATCGTCGCCCGGATTGAACCAAATACCTTACACTGTTTACAAGAATTGTCCTCAAATTGCGTCCTTTCTTTTCAACCTTTTCCAATCTTGTTTAAAGAATTCCTTCATTCCTGTTCAGTGGAGGGTCGCTTCAGAAGTTTATATCCCTAAAAACAAACCTCCATCTCCAATTTCGGCCAATAGCTCTCCTCAATGTGGAAGGAAAACTTTTTTTCAGTCTTGTGTCAAAGCGGCTAGAAAACCACATCATTAAGAAAAACAACTTTATTAACAAATCCATTCAAAAAGGATGTATGGAAAAAGTCCCTGGTTGCTGGGAGCATTTGTCTCTTGTCTTGGCTGCTCTAAGAAACGCCAAGTCTAGAAAATATCCACTATCTGCAATATGGCTTGATGTAGCAAATGCGTATCCCACTCTACCGCATAAACTCATTTTCATGGCCCTTCGTCGCTATGGTGTTTCAGAGTCTTGGATAAGGCTTATTGACACCTACTATGGCAGCCTCTGGAGCAAGTCATTCTCTTTTACAGCCTCATCCAGCTGGCACCAACACTTTAGAGGTATTTTTATTGGATGTACGTTATCAATCATACTATTTTTGGCAGCTATAAATGTAATCATTGAGTATGTGTGCGTCGAGGAAGAGTTAAAAAGTTGTGCTTCACCTGGCGATTCAGACCATCCTCCGGTTAAGGCCTTTATGGATGACATATTTTTAATGTCTTCAAGTGTCCCTCAAACTCAGAACTTGTTGGATCGTTGTGTAACAGCCCTTCATTGGGCTGGAATGGGCTTCAGACCTTCAAAATCAAGAAGCATTGTTATAGCCAATGGCAAGGTTTTAGATCAGTCTCTTTTTTGTGTCCGGCAAGAACCAATCCCATCTATTCACGCAAACCCAGTGAAGTTTCTTGGCCGGACAATAAATTCATCATTGTCAGATTCAGCTGTTGTCCAACAGGTTATTGTTAACGCTGTAGAGCAAGTCAAACTCATAGATAATTCTTCCCATAAAGGAATTCACAAAGTGTGGTTTTTGCATCATCTTCTAATTCCCCGGATACGATGGCCTTTTTTAATTTACGAAGTTCCGATATCTCGTATTGTTTCACTAGAGCAAAGGTTTTCTTTCTTCATAAGAAAGTGGCTGAGACTCCATCACTCTATTTCTAACATAAGTTTGTATTCCGCTTCATCGCCATGCCCTCTACCTTTAAAAAGTCTATCTTCTGTACTAAAGTCTGCTAAGATCAGTGGTCATCTTCTCCTGCGAGATTCGGCTGATCCTCTAGTCTCAGACGCTCCTCTAGACTTAAAGGCTGGACACTGGAAGGTAGATCAGACAGTAAAATCAGCAGAGAGTCAACTCGAGTTCAAGAAAATACTTGGTTTCCACCAGTTTGATAGAGCAGGCTTGGGACTGGTAAGCCATAAGAGTGTCCCACCAATTGGTACCCATTCTTACCGCAAACTTGTATCAGATGTTGTGCAGGACAATGAGGAAGACATCTATTATGCTCGAGCCGTTCAGCTTCATGTCCAAGGTAACTGGACTAAGTGGTGCTCGTTTATCAAATACGATCTTTCTTGGAAGAACCTACTGTCTCTGCCGCAAAGTTTATCTTCGTTTTGCATCGGCGCAACCTATGACACGCTTCCTTCTCCTACAAATCTTGTCAAGTGGGGAATTCAAAAGGACAAAAGTTGCACCCTATGTAAAAAACCCTCTTGTAACGTGTCCCACGTTTTAGGAGCTTGTAAATTAGCCCTTTCACAATGTAGATTCACGTACCGCCACGATACTGTTCTACGTGTGTTAGTGACAGCCATTCAGAAGTTCTTATCCGATTATGAGCCAGCAAAACCATCTAGATGTCACAAAATATACTTTGTTCCAGCTGGTAAACTTCTTCCCACCAAAAAGCGTTCGAAAATCCAAGGAATCCTTCACCTGGCCTCTGATTGGAGATTATTGTCAGACTTAGATTCAACCTTAATAGTACCACCTTATCTCGCTGTAACTCAACTTTGTCCGGACATACTTTTAACTTCTGCCATGACGAAAACTGTAATTATCCTTGAATTAACTTGCCCATGCGAAGAGAACATGGAGACTTGGCATGGAGTTAAGGTTGATAAATACTCGTCACTTTGTTCCGTCATGAGATCAAACAATTGGTCTGTGCATTTCTTTGCTGTTGAAGTAGGAGCTAGGGGTTTTTGTTCCGAATCAGTTAGAATCTGCCTCCGTCGCCTCGGCTTTTCTAACTGTGCGTTCCACTCTGAAATCTCTTACTGAGTCATCTATGCGATCGTCGTTTTACATCTGGCTATCTCGAGATTCTTTGTCTTGGATTCATCCTGGTAGGGATCCACAGCATACCGCTCAATTGACACCAACTGTTTCAAAGAAATCATCCAAGTCACAAGCAACTTCGACCACTAGCTTTAAGGACACGAATTCCCAGGGCGAAACAAAGAGCTCCACTACCTTGCCTGCACAAGAATCACTAAGCCGCAACAGCGGCTTGCTAAATTTGGGCAACACATGTTACATCAATTCCATTTTGCAATGTTTTTATGTGTTACCCGCAGTCGCTACAGCCATCTCTGCAAATGATTCCAATATGGCGATAGGTAGAGGTCTTGTAAGTATTCTACGCAAATTATCCTCCTCCAAGGTTCCAGTGAACCCTTCTTCATTTCTAAATGCATTAAAAGGCCATGTTTCTAATGCAAGGGGCGCTGCTTTTAATCCATTCTCTCAGAAAGATGCCCTAGAGATTCTTTAGTATCTCATACCAGAGTTGTATTTAGCCTTTCCTTTCTTTGGTAGATTATTCAACACTCGTGTGAAAATCTGCACTACTTGCAACGCTTGCAATAATATTATCACCTCTGAGCAAGTAAGTCCATTTCTTCAACTGCCCTTGACATCGACTGTACAATCTTCAGTAGATAACTTTTTGGAGAGCGAAGAATTGTCAGGCGTTAACTCGTACTTCTGTCACTACTGCAATAGTTACCAAACTGCAACAGTTGAAAAAGAAGTCGCAGAGTGCAGTTCAATTTTGATTCTGCAATTAAAGCGCTTTGCCTATAAGAAAGGCCTTGTGTCTAAGGTTTGTTCTCCTGTCACACCTCATCCGGGCACCGTTTCTATACCTATCACTGTAGAAAGTGAAGTCTCTTGTCGCAAGCACTACAACTTAAGGGCTGTAATTAACCACTGGAAATTTGAACAATGGCCATTACACTACTGTTGCTTATAACCAAGTGCATGGTAAGTGGTTTCATTGCAACGACAGAGCAGTGGTCCCTTGCAAACAAAGCTTGCTAAATGGTGTACAACCTTACATCCTGTTCCTTGAAGAGCTTAGGTAAATTGCAGTCAGCACCACAACTTCCGGTTTATGTCAGCAAGGGGGTTTGACTATTCTTATTTTTTTATTTTTTTTGTAGTCTTTCTTTGGAGAGTGACGACTCCACTTATTACCCCAGTCAAAATAAAAGCAAAAAAACAAAATAAAAATTACGCCAGCAAGGGGGTTTGACTGTACCAGGTCCTATCTTTGGAGAGTGACGACCCCAGTCAAAAAAAAACCAAAACCAAAATAAAAATTATGTCAGCAAGGGGGTTTGACTGCACTGGTCTTATCTTTGGAGAGTGACGACTCCACTTCTTACCCCAGTCACACAAGATTGTACAGAGTAGGACAGATGAAAAGTTATGGATCTCTTTTGAGGTGACTCAGCTACACATTTTGGGTACCTTGGTTCAGGAATATGAGTCGAAACCCTTGTGCCCTTTACAAAAGTCCTGTCCTACTCTCTCTGTTTGTTTGTTCAATTTTTGTGCCAATTATCTCCTTGGAAAAAGGAAGAATTGTGTTCTTTATGAGCATATTCTTTAGAGGAGCAAAACCTCTAGAATTTAAATTTTAAGACTTAACTGGTCGAGTTTATCATTGTGCGTGCACTTTGTAACTTTTATTCTTACACAAAGACGAGAGTCATGTATGAGAATTTTTTTATGATTTTTTTTCAACTCCAGATTAAGGCATGGTGATAACTTCATATTTTCACAGTAGATAGTGCATTGGTAAAATAAAAAAAAGATTGATTTTTGAGGGTTTATTATTAGAAATGACGTAATAATAACGTCAAAAAATTAAAAGTATACAACAACCGGTAAACAATTTTAGAAACTGTAGCTTTAGACAAAGTATATTAAAGCGAACGTACGAATACTCGTGCATTGTATTATTATTCTTTGGAGAGAAACCTCCTTTTTTTTCATTAAACTTTCCGTCTTAAAAGACTAGTTTCATCTGCATTTCGATGTAGTTACTCCTATTCCCCATATATGGAACCACTAATCGATAAGACCCATGGAAAAATCCACTTAGGCAAAAGGCCATTGAAAAAATAACAGCTTGCAAGCAAAAAAGAACAGCTTGCAGGGTGCAAAATCTAGTTGATAAAAAGTTACAACAACGACACTCACAACGCCAATACTCACAAAACCGATAGTAAGAACACCGACAGTTACAACACCGACAGTCACAACACGGATAATAACAATGTTAGAAATAACGCATCTCAAATATGTACATCTTTTAAGTGATTATATTGAAAACCCTCAGTATTTTATTCTGAAATGTCAAAAAGTTGGCCTGCAAGAGTTAGCACAAATCAACAAAAATAAGTTTTTTACACATTTTAAATATTGTCTTTCCCTTAAAAGCGTATACAAAAATATGAAAAAGCCATAGTTTGGAAAACATCAAATTTAAATCTACAAAAATCAGTCATTTCAGTTGCATACCATCCTCTCTCACAAAAGTTTACACAAAATGTAAAAATCAACCAGTTAAGAACACAAAAATTTATCTTTTTTAGTATGATGATCCGTACTTCCCTTTACCAACAATTTTGAACCTAAATGTCAAAAAATCAATAAGCAAAGAATAAACTTGAATAAAAAAAGATCATTTTTTTGGAAACATTGTATACGGTTCGTAAACAAAAGTTTATACAAAATGTAAAACAGATTGGTTTTTGAGAAATCAACAAAAATAATTTCATTCAGCATGTCGTATATTGCCTTTACCCATTAATCTTCTACAAAAAGGTTATGAAACACATCAAAATTTAGAAAAATCAGTCATTTAAGTGCATACAGTCCTCGCCCATTAGATTACAAAATAGAAAAAACAAAAACAGTTTCAGTCAGAACATTAAGTATTTTTTTATCATCAGCAAACATTTATCCCTTCAAAATTTTGTAAAATTCTCAAGAAAAACAAAAACGTGAAACCAAGGAATTTTCTTCCAGCCAAAATCACATACAGTTAGTTCTCCCCAACAATAGTTTATATTACGAAATATAAAGACATCAGCTTATACAACAGCTTACAGTAGTCTGATTCTACAAAAATTTGTTCTTTCAGTATATATATATATTGCAGGTGGTCTATTTCCACACAAGTTTACACAAAATTTCAAAAACAGCATTTTGCAACACAAACAATATAAACTGACTTAACCATACCATCCTCTCATAATTTTTTTTAACCCAAAGTCATAAACCCACGTAAATTTCCAATCAGTAAAAAAACCTGGCATTTTACATGTAGGCTGACAAAAGTTTAACGGGATGTCAGAAACAAAACAATAAAAAATAACTTAACACACACACTTTAAATTCTATAAAATTCGTTCCACTTGTAATATTGTATGTGGTCCCCTTGTAAAGTTCACAGGTAATGTGAAAAAAAATTATACCCTATGGGCATAACAATGAGTCACACCGTCCTAAAAGTTCAAGAAAGATTTTGTAGCTAGCTTGTTACATCATAATTCGTGTTCAAAAAAGAAGAGATAGGTTAGAGCTAGCTAAGCTTGGGATGGAGCCTTAAGCTAACATTAGCTATCAGTTAACAGTAGCTAAGACACCCAGTTAAATATACTTAAACTGGGGAGACTTAACTGGGTCTATAGCTAGCTATTCATTCTTAGTAAAAGACATTATAAAGAGAAACAATATTAATGTAAAAATGATAACAGTGAGTTCAACAAACCAAGTTTTTTCCGTTTGTCCAGCAAATTAGTTTGTTAGCCAGCTAACAGCTTTATGTAGCATTTTAAATTTTAGGACAAATACATTAGTTACGCACTAGGGGACACATTAATTATGCAAAAAAATTGTAAACAAATATGGCTAGCTTTTTTATTTTTTAAAAAACGCGGTAAAATATAAAACTTTAAGAATTTGAAGTTTTAATGGATTTTTTTTGAGAATGCGATTCTCCTTGACAATTTTAAGTGTACTACATAAAAAGGAACACGTAGCTTTTTATATTAAAGTTCTTACTTTTTCTGAATTCCAATCCACTTGAAACTCTAGCATGCATTTTCTACTTCTAACTTTACTTTACTACTTCTAGCTCCACTCTTCACTTCCGAAGTAATTTCTTGTGGCTTTCAACTTTATTTTTCTACTGCTACTTCTTTACTTGGAGTTTTCTTTCTCTGAATCACTTTTTGCACTTTTTTCAAGACGAAGGGACCTTTCTTTTGTTGTTGTTTTTTGTCGAGGGTAACCATTTTTCGGGAGTTAGCCGTTAAAATTATTTCAGCAAATCAAGTTGCTTCATTTTGATCACGTGATGTAAACAAAGTAAACCCGCTAGCAAAATAGACATAATTTTTTCGGCGACTTCAAAAGAAAATGAACACATCCACTATGACCGTCACAAACACTCCGTATTGTTATATAAGATAAGTGCTAACTGTTTAAATAAAACAATATATACTGCATGTCACAAGTTGACATAACAACAATCCTCATAGGAAATGTTGCAGGAAAAAGATCTGCAGTTGTAAGGGGTGACATTTCCACAAAAATATTTGCCGTCAAATATCTAATTTAATAACTATGGATATTTTGAGATAAAATATCCCTTCTCAAAATCTAAAATTATTAGAAAACTCCGAACTGTCCCAGGTTCTAAATCATACACTACATTAAACAACATTTAGTTTTCAATGTCATTTCGTTACTCTTATGATTTCCCCTTTACACCAATAGGCATCCTCCTCATCTTCCTTTAAATGATGCTATATTCGCACAATTAAATAATCAGGGTTTTTAATAAAGAAAGGAAGATTGTTGCTTTTTTTGTTGTTCAGCAAAGTTGCGTTGACGCCTTAAAATGATGAGAATTGCATGGCAAATAATTTTAAGGGCTTTCTGTGTAAGAATATACAATTCATCATCACCTGTATCCTGAAATACTTTATCAAATAATTCCTCTTCGTTGTGTACAATGATACCATTATCTTGAAAAATACGACTTCCAGATAGAAGTGACAAATAATTGTTCCATAATCCAGATAGTTTGACTTTAAGTTGTAACAGTTATGGATTAATTTCAAGAATACCTTTGCAAGACTAGAATAATCGCCACAATGGACCCGTCAATAATTTCTAGATACCAAGAGTTCTGACTTTACCAGGAAACAACTTATTTGATATATCTTCATTTACAGCATTCAGTAAATTATTAGGATCAGACTTTGATGAAAGAAAAGTTAAGCCTGAATTGCGATGGTAAATGCAGCAGCGTTGTAAAAACAATATGTTAAAACGATTTCCAATGCACCATACAAAGTAAGATTTTTTATTGCGACCAGCTAAAAATGAGTTAAAACACGATGCTACTCCACATTCGTCACTTCCACATAAAAAGCTTTACAAGCTGTACGCACTAACCTAGGAACAGAAGATTCTTTTGCACTATTGAGAGAAAATACTGTTTAATAGTCAACACAGAGGACCATCCTGTCAAATTAATGCCGAACTTTATCTGCTTCTGAGGCAAGGAGATGTAACTTGCAAAAGGAATTTCCCGTATCGGTCATGTTCGTTTTCTGCGTATCGCTTAAATAATTCTTTTTTCACATTATTTGGCAACAATTTTTCCCTTAAAGGTTTCAGTTGCGAGTTAAATAATGGATTAATAGGGCCAAGATCTGATATTGTAGACTTATTTCTGTGACAAGCCGGGAAAGATTTGCATCCTTGTCACATTTTTTCAAAATGTCACACACTCGTCAATTGTGTCGCTAAACTTTTTCATCACTATTGCCACCTGCAACTTTTGATAATCCAAACTTCAGAGTTATTCCTTTCAATGACGTAATCGGAAAATTTTGGTAATTGGTTTTGGTATTTCGATGTACCATCTCCATGGAAACAGTTTCCAAATGTCTTATTGCTGGGCCCATATCAAAGATCGGACCACAAACTCTTGGTACCTCTGCAATGATAAGGCAATAAGCAAAGTTGATCCAAGAACGCTCAACAACTACATCATATGTTTTCTTTTATACAGGCTGCTAGTTTTTTTCTTTTTTTTCCCTCTCTTTAAAATACCTTCGCTGTTGCTTTAAACCTGTACTTCCAGGGTCATGGGGAAGGAAAATGTAAATCCGCGCAGTTTTGTATTACACCAGCTTGTTCATACAAGCCAGTTTACCGTTAATACCCAGAGGGTAAAGAGTTCAGCTCACTCTTCTCTGGTAACTTATCAGAAGCTTAGCAAGGGGGTTTGCTTTTAGCTTGTCTTTGGGTGTAACGACCCCACTTTTTACCCCAGTTCAGTAAGGTGCCCAAGTTTACTAACTTGGTCTTAAGGCTTGACAACCCTGCTGTCCTTAGTCAAAATATCGACAGGCTGGTCCTGTCGTGCCAACCTCTTGTGTAAGGCTGAGTGTTGGGACCCTGTAACACATGTGGAAAGCTACAGCTAGAGTCACAAGTTCTGGCGCACAGGAGGGTTTTATTTAATTCTTTTTTATATTAATATATTTTTGACATATACATTTTTTCTATTTGTGTTCGATCTGTAACCAGTCCGTTTGTGTTGTTAGCTCTGTCTTGTGTCGTATTGTTTGTGATAGAAGGATTGTTTTTTCTCTTTACGATTTTCTTAAAGAATAGTTATAGGTCCAAGTTGGACAGTACTCATGCTTGTAAGAAGCAAGAAAGTGTATTCAGCACCTTCTTCTGGGAGCCTAACCCCAGTTTTGACAACCACCGTCCCTGTAGACAAGATACTTCAGTGCAGCTCGCTGTATTGTAAACCTTTTTCATTCCGCAACCTGCAATTGTGCTAAGATTAATGCTTCTTGCATTAAAGTACTTTTTAAACCTTGTGAAGGCAACCTGTCAACCCTTTTTTGCATTTTTTTCAACTACAACCTTGATAACATTATTTACCTTTCCCATGCTACATTTAAGGAAAACGACTCCATAACAATTTCGTAGTAGTAACAACTATTTTTTCGGAAATTTTCACACTTTCTTTTTGTACTCTTGTTTTCCTCCTGCAATTGTTTCATCTTCTCTTTCAATAAAACTTTATTTCTAGAACTAACTTCGTCAATATTTAGCACTGGAACGTTTTCAGGCCATTTATGTTCTTTAATATTCTTTTAACTTTTGTGTATAATGTTTTTTTCCGTGCATGTTATTTCCACACCAAGTAAATCAAAACCATCACTCACTTCTTTGATGCTTTTTTTATTCAATGAACAAAAAAGATCATAAACTTGGTTATTAAGCATAAGCTGCAAAACTTTCAAACAATGCATATTTCTAAAATACCATTTAGGCACTTAGCAATTTTCGACCTGAAAAAAAAAAGAAAAAAAAAGAAAAAGTCTTGTGGGCAAAATACGCAAGGTCCAGTATTGGGCAATTTATACAATGTAAGACATAAATTTCTAGCAGTTAGGATATGAAGCGTGAAGTTAAAAAACTCTTTGACAGGCTTGCCCACCACGGAGTGGCATAAAAACGACACCCCTCTTGGGCGCAGCATGTTTGACAGGCTTGCTCGCCACAGAATGGCATAATGTTGGGCATCCACCCCGTCGATGGATGCCCAACATCGTTTGGAACAGCCCGATGCAATTGTATGTAATTTTTTGTGACCTTTGTTGTGTTTTTGGTGAAAGAATGTGAAGGAATGTGCACTTAAATTTTTCGCAATGATTTTTGTTCAAAAATAACGTTTGTTCGTATGTATGTAGTCTGACAATTAGTTTCTCTTCGAGCTTGGGGCATGTCTGGGCCGAGTTTACATTATTTTCTCATATGCTTGTTGCGAAAATAAATAGGTTTAAGAATCTTGACTAGCTTGTATGCTATTACAGTTAAGCAAAAACCATTTAGGGTGTTATTTTGCGATCTAGTTGACGTATATTATACGTCTTAGTACTTTTTATACTCAAATGTCAGTTAGTAGGTAGCATTTTTTTATACCCTTCTCCTTTTAAACACCGTGCTATAGGTTGAAAAACATTACCACCCTGTTCAAGTCGTCCCTTAATTTTTTTTCGTTTGAGAGACGTAGTTAAGAAGGGATCTTCGGAAGTATCTATCAATCATTCCACAGAAATATTAGGCTCTTCTAATAACTTTCTTTTTGTAGACTTGGTGAAACAGTCATTTGATTGATCGCAATCATAATTAACACATTCCACTATTTCGTCCTCACTTTCAACGATGTTTTGTATCACCGTCAACATCATTAGGCAGTATATCCCCTGTGCTGTATATTGGTTCCACACAGGAAATAGACTAATTTGTCCACATAAGACTTTACCTTGGCTAAATAATTACAATACTTCTTGTACTTTACCGAACACGGAATGACCATATTCGATATAGCTTTCAATATGCAACACTTCCCCCTTATTCCAGATGAAAAAATAAATGTTTTAATGAGATCACTTTTCCATGGTGGTCCATTATCGGTTATCATTTTGTTAGGGAAACCATTTTCAGCAAATATTTTGCTTAAGCGACTCTAACACTTTTAGCTGTGGTAGTATTCATGATTTTTTTATTTCAACTATTGGATATTTGTGTCTGGCAAAGGTCTGTTAAAATCCGCACCTGTTTCTTCCCAAGCTTCCCAATTTTAGTAGTATATATGCACTGCTCAATATATATGCCTATTTTTTGTTGACTTCCAGTCTCCATTTGGTTATGTGTCTATAAAAAATACAATGGTGTACCTGTGTTGAAGAAATCCTGTTGGAATGGTTGGTTTAATGGAGCTTTTTTTATTTGTTTCTAATGCATAAGTTACACAATTTCTAATGTAAAATTTTACAGCTGTTCTTGGTTTGTTGTCATATGTTCGAGATATCTATGAAACTAGCTGGGCGACCCGGCGTCGCACGCAGCGGTAAATATTTAAGTATTATGTATAAAAACTAAAGTCACAATAATAGAGAAAAGGTGTGTTACCTTTTGCAATTGTTTGTTACTGTAGGGGCGTTAATGATGAAAGGAAGGATGTATGAATGGTGTACCTACCGGAAAAAATAAAACATTAAATAAAAGTGTAGTTGATACTAAAATAAAAGTCTTTACTGAGGTAAGGCCTGCTGGTCTCCGGGCATTTGTAATTGTCTGTATAAGCTGTGATGCACAGTTGTATCAGTTTTGCCAAAAGGTTATCCAAAGATAATTTCTCTGGATAAACTTAAACCTCATTGTCGCCAGCTTTGAACTGAAGCATTACTCTTAAGTGCGTACTGTGCATCCTTGATAAGTCCAACATCATTTTATACCTTGTGTCCCCTTCAAGATTCACGTAACAGGGTACACCACCAGAAGGTAAGACGTAGGATTTTGAACCCCACCTATGGCAGAAGGAGAAAAACAGACAGGCCAAACAAACAAAATTGGACTACAAAACTCTAACAGGCGTTAGATGGAGAAAGAAATGTGTTAGATGGTGGAGGAAACAGACACCCTGTAGCAACACCGTGTAAAACCTTTTTGGTATCCACAAAATACCTGGCACTGGTGCAAATATTCTAGACAAACGCTAAATAAATGGTGTACAGGTCGGCACTTTACAAGGTACACACTTTTTTAGTGAAGCAGTGTAGTTTTTTGTTTCTAATTTTTAAAGCGAAGGCGATATTCAAAATTTCAATTAAAAGCTATGGGCTCAATTTAATTTTTTTAAATTTGTGTAACGAGATCAAAGTTTATACATAAGGCATAAAATATGACCCATGTGCGGGTAACAGGGTGTTTCTGCAAAATAATTTATGTTTTTAAAAATTACAAAACTTGTGGGAAAACAGCATTTTTAGAATAGCATCTATCTCGTACATAACCTTTTGCTGTTGTGTATTACATACGGTGACCCGGACATGTCTAAGAGCGCAAGCTCTTAAAAATGCGACATAAAGTTAACCATGGCTGAAGCAAGGTCTGCGAAGATATATTCCAACTTTTTTAAATGTTTGACCTTGACTTTTGTGTATAGTCAAAGCGTATGAAAGACGTAATGGAAATCGAACACGTTTAATTTGAAATGGCAAGTTAGTATTGGGAGCAAGTGCAATACGTGGAATTAGTACACGATTATATTATTTTTTAGGCTAAGATTTCTTGAGAGCATTACAATACACCCGGGTTTCAAATGTAATCTGTGTGGCGGCATACCAGAGGGTGTAATGCTATTTAAAAACTCCATAGGATATATACCAATTTCTTCAGGGTCATCTGAAACAACAGAATCAATGGAGGAATAAGTTAACATTTTCCGAGAAAGTGTTTTTAAAGTAAGATAATTAATTTCTGGAGCTTCATCATTTGTTAGTGTCAAAATAATACGACTCCTAAAATCAGCAGCCGCAACATAAACACAAATGGCTTGAATGTGGTCCTCATTGTGTTAAAGGACACATTCACGAGGCATTTCAATCAGCCTTCAATCAGTTTTACCATCTTGTAGTAAATTAGCTGCTATGTCAGTCCAAGCACAAATTTCAATGGATATGTTTATAGCAACGACCTCCTTAATGATGTAGCTATGAGTGAAGATTTTACCAGTACCTCCTGAGATAGAAAAAAAACCTGGTAGCTTGCTGATTATTATCAAGCAGTGCGGCAAAGACAGTATGAGCAGCAAGGAGCTGTTCTGGGTTTAAAAGAGGCCTCATATTATCTGCCTCACGTCTCATTTCATCAACATTGGGCAGATTATCTGCAAGGTATTCATGTAACAATGGAAGTCTAAAATCATTTAGGTGCTTACCAAACTGCTGAAGAACCTGTTCTACTGCATCAAGAGCAGCTTGTTCAGCTTGTGCTTCATTATTTCTCCTCATAAAATACTCCATCATCGGAAGACGATAGTCCTGCCATGATTCAACGGGGTTGTTTGGTTCCCGCATTGGGCGTATTTTGTGTGGCGAAGCTATGTTAACAACATCCTGTATTGTGTTTCTCCACAAGGTATCATCATCTAAAAGATGATGTGCAATCAAAGCGTCCCTAAAAGTTGGCAAATATTTTCATCAACAGTTTTTATATAGTTGAAAGAAGTGGCACCAGGGACATGAGATAAAGGTACGCGGAATCGCTCTCCTTCTCGGATACTGATAATTTTTGCAGCACCTCTTTGCCTTGGACGCCAGACTTATCTGAAGAGAAGAGAGACAGTTGTCGAAAAAAAATTGTATTTAAAAAGGAAATAATGTCTAAAGAAAAAGATTAAAAAATATGTTAATTCAGCAACTGAAAGACCTTCAACAATTACCAAAGGTGGAGGAGGACTTTATTGTTGTTTGCCTGAGTGTGGTAGCTCATATTATAATGCATGTGGAGAAAAATCTAGCATTGGAATTTTTCGCTTTCCAACAGACACATTATTATACAACCAGTGGAAACGCAGTATATTAACTTATCGTAGAAAATGAAAAAATTACAGTTTCAACATTACCAACTCCACCTTTGTTTGTGAGTTTCACTTTGAAACTAAATGTATAAAATATAGTGCTCGGAGAAAAACACTCATAAAAGGTGCAGGACCTTCAATTTCTCCTTGGAAGAAAAATGCAAAAATAAATAAAAGACCATCACCAACTGCCATGCTCATCCAGGACTATCAGTGACACTGATCCTATAACGCATCCTGCCGTTGATCCTGAAGAGGAGAGGTTGTATACAGGTAGTGATATGGAAAAACAACACTGTAAAAAATGATATGGCTAAAAAAGTGATGAAGTGACAAATTTTCACTCTTGAAAGACCAAGTGCCATCTGAACTTGTGTGTAGTAACCAAAATGATATATACGCTTCAAAATTAACTTTCCATTTTTTTCTTCAACATAAATTTCTTATCTTTTAACCCTATTCGGTCCGGGGGGGGCGGCGGATTCCGCCCTCCCCCTTAGACACCTGCATGCCAAATTTTTAGGTCCCCTACCTTTCAGAGGCTTTGATATTGGCCATTACTCTAAAAATCTCTATGAAATCCTTATAATGGGGAAAATTTAATAACTCCTGTTAGGATTATCCTTAGAACTTGAAACTTGCAACACTACTTTGTTTTATTAAGAAGAATCATTTTACATAATTTGGACACGTGATTAATTTGATTTCCCGATTTTGTCGGATTTTACCCAAAAATCGGAAAAAAACGGATTTTTTGGGCAATTTTTGGCAATTTTTTATGCGATCCACGTAAAAACCGGAAAATATGTTAAATAACTTTTATTTAGCTTTCAGAAACTTCAAACAGAATGCTAAAATTTGCTCTGGAACAAAATTAATTAAATTTTAAGCAGATAGTGGTATTTTTAACAAATTTCAAGCTTCTGTTGACGTCACAGAAAATGTGCTGATGCAAGCAAATTGCCGCCATTTTGTTCCTTTTATGACGTACTATAAGTGTGCCAAGTTTGATTCAATTTGAACAACAAAAGTTATTGAGGCATTGATGAAACTTTGCTCGATAGTTTTCTTTTCTATATTGAGTACTTGAATTGGTGAGGGTGGATGTATGTATTTGTCAAAAAATATCATTTGTTTGTAAGTCAGTTTTTCCCAATGTGGTATAAGTGGACTTGTGTGGTCAATAATTTCAAGTGCCAGTGATAAACTCATAATATCAAAATTATCTATATCTTCTCCTACACCTGGAAGTATGCTTGTATGTACAATAAATTTCCCTCAAATAGAGAAAGTTGGTAAGACAATGGAGAGCCTATATAAAATGAACCAAGCTTTGTGCTTGTTGAATTACCTGTCTCATTGCTATGTGCAAAACCAGTTCTCGTGTCAATTGACTCCATTTTTTTTTAATGCAACTTTCACAAAAATACTATCTGCAGATAAAATATCGTTCCTCTTGAAACATTTTCCCTCGATCCATAATTTTTATATACGCATTTTCCCTTTTTCCACTATTTTTTCTGTGTGTTTCTATCTTTCTTAAAGTAAAAATAGGCATTTTGCAGAGGTCCTTGTGCCATGAGTGTACTTGTTCCTCCTCTACAAGTTCTCTAAAAATGGGTTGTGGCAGGTTCTCTAGATCAATAGTTCGATCCTCAATCTCCTCATAATAACTTTTATACACATTTTCCAACACTATTAATAATGATTCATTCAAAATATCCAGAGGGTTTTCGATAGCATGACTTTCTTCCTCCATGTTTGCTTACCGTTTGTTTGTTTACAACGCGCGGAAGTATTAATAAGCCTCGTTTTCATTTTTTTATAAAGAAAATTATTCTAATAAGCATTTCAACCAGACTTTATAAATGTAAAGTTACTTTATTTGCTGATTAGGTTTGAAGATACTGTGGTATTGGTTCATATGTATTTTGATGATTTCCTCATTGTCTGGATTGTCAATCACAGATCTTGCAATAACATCATTTACCACTTCAATTTTTTTTTTGCAGTCAACAAAACTTTGTCCTTTTGATGCAGCATGTTGTATTCCTCGATATCATTCTTGCTGGTAAACACGCCGGCAATCTTTTTTAAAAAATTTTAATCACTGATACAACACTTTTCCTCTAACATGTTGAAAAATTTCAAGAAAGATGCAAGAGATATGTGGAGTACAGGGAGAGCAACCTGATTGTGAATTACAGTGAGTTAATAACCCTTTGTATATTTTATTAGATTGAGTTTGCCTAAAACAACTGATCCATTGGAATACTGACCAATGGCATTGTTGAAAAACGTTGCCTTCTTGATACTTCCACCATCCTTTATGAAATTTTCAAAGTCCCGTTTCAATGTATATAAAGTCCGATGCTCTGTAGCCCTATGATCTGCCAACTCAGTCGAGGTGATATTGCAAAATAAACAACAGTGGCGTCCTTAAAATAACACCAGACATTTTACCCATTGTTGAATTTATGCCTGGCTTTTTTTATTCATTCATAACCATTTACCCCAGTCAGGTCAGCAATTCATAATCACCAAGCATGAAAACTCTGATTGGCTAGTCCCTAATAAAGAAAACAAATACTTGAAAGAATTCACATGTTGGTTTATTGATGAAGTAAAATTTACCTCCAGTGGCCCAGTTGAAGCTGGTCAATTTGGCTTTTGAATGTTTGTAAGCCAACTTCAAGATTTACACGGTAATCATTTGCCTCGTACGAAAAGTACGAAAGACCAGTGTATTTCTTTTCTTGTTTGGTTTGCCCCCCCATACAAACTTGGTAACTCATTTTCAATGATTTTCCACCATGATCCCCGCCAATCTGTATTTCTTTTTGAAGTTCTTTAGCATTCTTCAGGGAAGACTTAATATGATAACAGGTATGTCGATGTTAAAATGTTATATTATTTTATTCTTGCTTGCCGATATTTGAGTATAAATACAACAAGAAATAATTATTCAATTATAAAGTTTGACTTACTCACGAAGTTTATCCATACGATCTAAGATATGTGATTTAATATTAACAATATGTGACCGGGGCTGTTCTTATTTCGTATACTCGTTTGTGCTCATTTGATTCCAATGTAAAAGGTGTATCCTCAAAAATTTATTCATTGTCAACCCATTATTTGCTCCATCTCGTTGCTTGTTGATTGCACCTGGTTTAAAATTACATGTCCTCACTCAACTAAAGGGATTAAAAATATGCATAATAATCATAATATTTACTTATATAAGATCAATGCATATGAGCATAAAAATAATTTGTTTCAACAAATGGTTTAAAATTAATATTATTACCAAGCCATTGTATTTAGGTTTTGCCATTCTTTCAAAGCGACCATAGTTTCTTCAGATATTTCCACTAATAGGATCTTGGATTTTTTTAAATTTTCCGCTCCGTTTTTTTCTTCAAATGCCTGTATCAGAACAACAGTCTGACTTACAGTAAATACTAAATCATGTTAATTTGAACATGCTTATTCACATTTCTGAGGGTACGTTGTGATGCAATGCTACTGGCTTTGTATGTTTTTGGCATTGATGTAAAGCTAATCGGCTTAAGAAAATTGTAATACGGGGAGAGATATGCAATGGCACTAATTTTTGAGTAAATTGCGTTAAAAATGGTAAATACACCGATCAACCCCATAGCTCCCGACCGCGCAAAATGAAAACTGGGCACTAGTTTAGAGGGGACAGAACTTTAGCGCTAGAGTTGTTTCAAGAGGAGAAAGACATTCGAATACATAGCTACAAAGCTTTCATTTTTAAGCAGTTTTATTCAAAGTATAATGGGGCCAGTCAATTGCGCTGTTGTTGGATGCACTAATAACTCGTGGATGTTAGATAATTGGAAAATTAGTGCTTGTAAAACTCATCATGGTGTGCTAATCAAAAAATGTGGTTGTGAGCAGCTTTTTAAATTATATTACTTTCCTGGGCCTTTATAGATATATGGGTAAAAATAAAAGTGAATGGCATCCAAAAAGCAGTGATCGCATATGCAGTGTTCATTTTGTTGACAATGACAAAGTGTGAAAAACCCTGATCCTACACTACATATGGGTTATGAGGTACGCCAAGACTGCTTCAAGAAGAACATTGTTTAAAAACCCATTACCCCCAGCAAAAAAGACGTCCAAGAAAATCGATCAAGAGACCATTGGTGTTACTACTGAAGCGAATGCAAATCCTTTTTTGTCACGCCCACTCTCTTTTGATCAACCAAAAAAAACTGACATTTCTACACCGCCTACCCAAATCATTTTAGAAGAAGCTTTGCAAGGGGGTTAGATTTTCTTATCTGGTATTCGTGGTGTTACGCCCACGCATATTACCCCAGTTACGACAGGCTGGTACTGTCATTAGGCAGGTCCACAGCAACAATTATCTGTGTAAGGCTAAGTGTTGGAGCTCCGGTAACACATGTGGAAAGCTACAGCCAGGATCACAAGTCCTGGCGCACAGATAGTTGTTTGCTTTAACTTAAACACGTTCCGTTTAGAATAATTTTAAATTTATCCGTTTAAGGATATTCACGTTATGATAAGTTTTATATATCTCATTTGTACCTATTCAATTCATTTTGAATTGCTTTAATATTTATTGTCTTGTGTTGTGTTCTGCCGCTGTTGTATTTTCTGCATCTTTACGGTCAATGTTTTTAGGAAATCCTTGCAAAAAGGGAGATTTTGCTTTTTTGAAAAATCTTTAGAGGGTTGCAACCTCTAACTATAGTAGAACCAGCTGTCATTAGACAAGAAATATCATTACAGCTAGCTGTTTTGTCACCTCATCATCAATCAATATTGTCTCTCAAAATATACTAAACATTGCCTAATCTGCAAAAATCTTGATATTGTCATTGACAAGAAAATTTGGGACATTGTCACGCAAGAACAAAAGACTTATTAAAGAATCCCTGTTGCAAAAAATTCAAAGCACTCCATATACTTAGAAGAAGATTAAATCTGATGCTAAAATGAATTTTTACACAGGAATAATGACAATTGCAGCTTTTAATGCTATTTTTGTTCTTTTCAAACCTTACATTTCTTGTATGATATATTGGAAGGGATTTTTGAAAAGTCGAAAAGTGAATTATTATTATTATTATTATTATTTATTATTATTTATTATTTATTATTTATTATTTATTATTTATTATTTATTATTATTTATTATTTATTATTTATTATTATTATTATTATTATTATTATTATTATTATTATTATTATTATTATTATTATTATTATTATTATTATTATTATTATTATTATTTATTATTATTTATTATTTATTATTTATTATTTATTATTTATTATTATTTATTATTTATTATTATTATTATTATTATTATTATTATTATTATTATTATTATTATTATTATTATTATTATTATTATTATTATTATTATTATTATTATTATTATTATTATTATTATTATTATTATTATTATTATTATTATTATTATTATTATTATTATTATTATTTAAAAATGTTTATACAGGATAAAAACTTCAGTTGTGAAAACTGCTATAAATGTTTGTCCTGCGTCAATGTGTGTGTGCGTATGTGGCAAAATTAGTAAAATAAGTAAAAAATTAGTAAAATATATATATATAAAAATGATCAGTTAAAACAAAATTTCAAAGTTGAATAAGTAAGGAAAAGGGAAACTCTGGGGAAAATGAAAAGAAAAATCAAGGCACCACAGATGATGAAAGAAAAATGTGGACTGCACAGAAGAGGCAGGTGAAGTAAAATGTTAAACAGACACAAAAAACTTCAAAAATCATGATCATTCAACAAACTCTTAAATCCTTGAATATTTTCTTCGCGTTTTATATGCGAAGGGAGCTCATTATATAATTTTGCTCCAATATAAAAAAATGACTTCTTTGCTGTCAAAAGTTTTACTTTAGGAAGTTTTACTGAGGTATTCGAGCTTCTTGTGTTTACTTGGTGATTCACTTTTTCAAAGTAGTTTTCGAAGTTAGCGCAAACATTTCCATCCAAATACTTCCTCACTAACATGCACGACTGTTTCAACATCTCGCTGTAAATATACGGAATTTTAACTTCGTGATCACCGACAATGCGTCTTGCTCGGTTTGTAAGGGATTGCAGTTTGTCAATTTAACCATTAGTGAGGTCAGAATGAACTATCGAACAGTAAGTAAAAACAGGTAGAATCATCAACCGATAGATGTTTCAGTACAGTCGAAATCCATTAGCTTTCCGATTATCCCTGTAAAGGGGAGAATGGAGAAGTTCTCTAGCGGCTTCTTATTCTTTGGAGAGAAACCTCCTTTTTTTCATTAAACTTTCCGTCTTAAAAGACTAGTTTTATCTGCATTTCGATGTAGTTACTCCTATTCTCTCATTCCAGCTACTTTTGACGTGATGTTAGGTCTAATTCTTTTAAGCAGTCTAATTCTCGAACTGGCTTTTTTGTATGATCTATCAAACTGCTGGCTGAAGTTTAGTGTACCGTCAATTAAAATTCCCAGATATTTGTAAGAGTCAATTATTGATTTGAGTGTCTCTATAATTAACAGTGAAGTCGTCAGTATTTAGCGATAAACGTTTAGCTGTTCCAATAAGCATGACTTCAGTTTTACCCTTTTTTATATTGATTATAAGTTCATTTAAATCTAAGTATGAAGATATATTTCAAAGTTCTTTTGTAAGGGTTGACATGATCACTGATTTATTCGAGTGTGAAAAGTAGACAACAGTGTCATCTGCGTATTTTATCACTCTACAATTTTCTAATACGTCAGGCAGTTCGTTAAAAAATATTACGAATAACAATGGCCCCAAAATTGAGCCTTGTGGAACACCATTGAACACTAGCATAGAAGATGATAAGCTGTTCTTTGTTTATACAGACTGATGTCTCTGAAAGAGATAATCAGTGAACCATGACAGTTTATTATCTCTGACACCTCAACTTTGAAGTTTTTGCAGTAAAACAGCATGACTTAGTGTCGAACGCTTTAGTTAAGTCACTAAATACAGCAGTTAACTTTCCATTATCGACTTCTTTTCTGATGTTGTCAACAAACAATGTCGCCGCGGTCGATGTAGACCTATTTCATCGATATCCAAATTGAAACTCCGATAAGAGTTGGTTGGATTCGAGATATCCGCTTAGCTGGGTATGGACTGCCTTTTCGAGTACTTTTGAGAGGGCTGGTAAAACAGAAATCGTCCGGTAACTGTCTGGTTTGTTAATATCACCTGACTTATAGACGGGTGTTATTTTAGCTGATTTCCAGATATATGGTACTTGTCCAGTTCTCAATGATAAATTGATGATGTGGCATAGTGGTTTGCTCTAATCCAGTGGCTTTTTTTGGTTTAAACGATTTTATCTCTTTTTCAATATCAAGCTTAGATACATATTCCATTCTGAAAGTTTAAACAGTTCGTTGAGCGATGTTATGCGGAGTCTTCCGGGCATAGTAATTTAATAAAGATACACTAGATTTGAATGTCTTCACTATTGTCGAGAAGATCTGTTTTGCATGCTTTAATAAGTAAAAATGCAACTGTCCCACAGGGAGAAAAAGTAAAATCAGAAGGTGCCAGATGGATGGCTGGATCAAACGAGGAATTGGAAGGACAAGCATATTCGGAGACACGTAAAAACCTAAAAAAAGCGACAAGGATAACACATTTCCACAAGACTTTGTCATTAGGAGAAAACTGGGAGTGGTCTATAAATGTCAACATTTCATTTAGATGAGCAGGAGTGATGGGTAACCTACAACTGACTACTTGAGGGTGACAACGTCGAATACCTTGCAAGACATATAACAATTTGTGCATGAGACTAGTTTTTCATTGTAACCGCAAACATTACTTTGGTATTGGATACTACACAAATACACTTTGATTGTAGAAAATTTGACTATTCCAGCAAGACCAGAAACGAAAAGTTGCAGAGTCAGCTCTTTTAGTCGAAACATTGGTGCGGAAATTTTGTTACAAAACCGTTGAAAGCTGCGAATTCCAGATAGGTAAGCGATTCATAACGTGTCCGAAAACTCCGAGATCGATTCGGGGATAAGTGTGGGAGAAACTTCTGCCTTTGAACTTTGTGACTTTTAATCGAGAAAGGAGATCAGCGTAAGTGTTGGAACTTCCAGCTATGTGACACAATAAGAGATTGATATTCCGCTGGGCAGTAAAATAAACAATTTTCAAATCAATGGCATGATGTACTTGTATGACCCTGTTTGCCAAATGTTAACAATCGCTTCATTATCTGAGCGTAAAACAACTTTCTTGTTACCCCAACTTTCACCCCAGCAAAATGTGGCAAACACAATGCCTAATAGCTCGCAACTGATACTAAAATCGTGCTGAAAATGAATGGGTAACGAAAACCATCGACCATCATAATATCCTCCAAGACCTAATCCTGACGCGTCTGTATATAGGTCAGCCCTATTATACGAAATGGTATCCAACTGGAATAATGCCACCCCATTCCAGGATGGCAAAAATTCCAGCCACCACTCAATGTCTTTCGGTGCCTCAAACGATAGAGAAATGTGATGGTGCAATTGATGCACCGTGGTGGACAGTCAATCTAACGAAGCAAAAAAATTTGACCGCATTTCACCACCTTGCAAGCAAAGGAAAGGGACCCAATTTATGACAACAAATCACGTTTGGTGCACTTTTTTCGGGATTGCCACTTCAGTTAGCTAGACAAAAGGTCAATAAACTTTTCCTTAAGGAACCCAATCATGGGATTAACGGTATCTATCTTGATGCTAAGGTAAGTAATTACTTGTACTGGACCAATAATTTTCCCAGGGGTCAGTGGGACTCCAAGTAATGAAAAAACTTTGATAATTGTGTCAACAAAAAACTGACAGTGTTGTTTGGAAAGGTGAGCAGTGATAAAATCATCAAGATAATGTTTTAAATTTTTTATGCGCACGTAGACAATGGAGATGATCTATACCACCAAAAGGCAACGCAACATCAAAATAAAATCTATTTTTCCACTGATAGCCGAGTAAATGCCAGTCATGGGGATGAACTGGACATAGCTTAAAGGCATGTTTAATGTCTAATTTTGCCATGCAGCAGCCTTGACCTAGGACTTGTTAAATTAACAGCCTCATCAAAAGAAGAATAGTGCACCGAATAATCGTATTTGCTTATGCCATCATTAAATGAATAACCTTTTGGAGAGAAGAGATCAAGAATAACCCGAACAGCGCCATCCTTTTTTGGTGCAGCCCTAAGTGGTGAGCACTGAAGATTAGAAAAGGGTTCCTGTATGAACGGCCCAACGGTATGTCCTCTGTTTAGTTCTTTTAAAATAGCTGTCCCAATTTTTTCACCATGATTGTAGGCAGACTTATTGTTTCTGACGGCAGAGGCTCATGTCCTGTTATCAAATCCTAACCTAAATCCAAATGTAAAACCAGAAATAATAAAATCCACTAGGCCTCTGCTAGGGTGAGAAGATGAGAATTGACTTAAAACGTGGGTGTTGTGACCGAAGACGTAATGTGGAGATGGAGGCAAAAGGGCATCAAAATCCACGTACTCACGCAGCCGAAAAAACGTTTGGGGGTGGGCGGCAGACACACACTAGATAAGGGATCCAGAACAGTAGCGTCGTGCTGTAGAGCCTCGCTGCGAACGATGTTGGCCTGCTGTAAGTCAACATCGCTAGACCCGCAATTACGGCAAGAGTGAACCTGCTGCCGAAAAGTCGAAGGGGGAGGACGAGGCAGCTGGCCTTGACCTTGAGGCGAAACAAAATTCTTGGTGCTGACTAAATTTTGCATCCACATGTGTTCGTTTGGGCTCCTGGGGGACGTCTTGGTGATCGTCACTCTCCTCCACTCTAGGTACGCCGCGCTTCCCATTTTCCAGTCCAAGATGGCTGCTGGGACCATCTTCCCCAAAATGAAAACCTGCTTGAGATTGGTCGGATAGCAAACTCGTAGGGCTTGTCTCATCATTGCCTGCTGATGAAACTGGGGTTGCTTCGCGCCGGAATTTTTCAAATAAACCTTGATCGAGATGGGCAATTGTATTGACAGGTATTGACAGGCATGTTGTACGTGTTGAAAATGAGAACAAGGGATTCCTTGCCAAGTTGCACCCAATCTGTGAACGTGCGCAGATGAGGCTCCAGAGAAGCAGCATAACACTTTTCTTACTGCTATTGGATGCCATTATAGTAATTGAAGCCAAAAGATGCAGTTGATGATGTCTAGCTAGTAGGTTGCAGTGAGAGATGCTTGAAAACGTTTTATAGTTAAACTGATCGTGCTATTTTAGAATAGAGAAAATCTGTCGGATGGAAATCGATAGAAATAACTGTCATAAAATTCGTCCTCCTTAGAAGATCAGTAAACAAGAGGGATTGATCAAAGTACTCATTGAGTACTTTCTAATAAAGTATACTTAAAACAATTTTAGTTTGCTGGTGCGAAGAAAAGAGATTGCAAACCCATCTGTTGGACGGGATCGATAGAATGTCTTTCTATCGAAATAAAAAAAATAGGATAAGTCAAATTACACTTTTAAACAGGAACAATAAATTATGGAACTAAAAACAATGAAATCAGTTTATTGTATAAATTAATTAAGAAGTTATTGGCTCTAGTTAATATGACCTTAATACTGTTGGACGGAACTGTTGGACGGAAAAAATGCGACAAAATTAATCACTTTGAATAAGGCGACTAAAACTTTTGTTAATCTTTCAGCTTGGTGCTTCGACTTTAAAAATATATTTTGCAAGTAGAAATAGAATTCTGAATTTTCTTAAATTGCATGAAAAAAATACTTTCCGTCCAACAGATTTTCTTACGATTATTACATCTTGCTTTTAGTATAGATGAGTATTTAAAAGCTGTATTTTTGAACGTATTTCTCTTTATCATATCAAATTAAGAAAAAAAAATTTAAAAATCACGTTTAAAGTCGTGTTAAAGTAAACTTAATTTTCCGTCCAACAGATTTGAAAAAAGGTATATTAGAGAATTCTCTATTTATAAAAACATTGTTCGTGGTACCACTGGGAACAGATAGGACACTGCATCCATTCTTCACCTTCGATATACTCATTCTCGCAGTAATTGCACAGATTATCGTTGGCCAAATGCATTACTTTATGGCCACACTGAATGCCATACTTCCGAGTGAAGAAAGGTTCTGAATCCTCACTTAAGAAAAAAAACTCGTTTTCAAAAGTGCTTCCTTGCTTTACACGCTTGACCCGATGGATTTTCAAGGTTGTAGGAATTGGAATAGCTTTGGCAACTTCCTCTGGCTCTTTCAAAAGATCTTCTTTTCGCAAGAACAAACAATCGACGTTGCTGATTTCATTTGCGCACGAAGCAAATTCCTCCGGAGAATTTATCACAACAGCGTTTGACATAACTTTGCGGTGTACCAAATTTTTTATTGTTCCACCAATGCCATCCATATGCCCTTTTCCATGATGAGCTTCGTTGTAATGCCACTCCAATTGCAAATCTTTCTGGAAATGGATAAGCAAATTGAACACCAATCTCGAACGAAATTGTGCGCTACATCCGTCGCTGACAATATGAACGAGAGAAATTTGACGATCTAATTTTTCTCTAACGTGTTCAATCACTTTGTTTACACACGACATGGACGCCACCCGAGATTTATCATTCTCCTCTGTTGTTACAGTGATTGACATCTTGCATAATTCTCCATCTTTGCTGTAATAAGCGCAAGCAGTGAAGAGGCTGAAACCTTTGTTACCAAAGTAAGCACTCTGGATTTCATTCTGCTGCTTGCACTTGTAATTTTCGCTGTAGTCGAGATGGATCACGATTTCGTCTTCCCCAAGCTCGTCTGTTATTCTTTTAATTTCAGCGAACTGCCTTCTTTTTGTATAAATGTGTGCTTTGATGACTTCAACTTTGTTTTGCCAGGATACCAGAGACTCTTCAATGTCGGTTTTTATTTGGAACTTTGTGAGGTAACCATCTGAGCCTTTTTTCCATTGAAAGTATGTGCAGCTTGTTGTACCATCATCTGATTCTCCATCCGACTCATTTGAATCTGTCGAGTTGTTTTCAATATCAAATCTTCATATGTGAGTCCATGAGGTGTGCAATCGTCACATAAACTCATCATACAGTTCTTTGAATCCGACGAGCATGAATATTCTTCGATGATGGAATGTGGGTCTAATGGTATACTATGTTTGCACGCTTGGTTCAAGCCTTTGGCCAACAAAACGGTGTTCTCAAAGACTTCGCACAAGCAGGTGTATTGGGGAATTTTGTTATTGAAAATGTACTGCTTACGAGCTTTGATAAATTTGTAGAATAGCGAAAACGAGAGTTTCTTGACAAATCTGTCTTTGAACCCTTCACCCGATGCTAATTCAGAGCCATTCAACATTTCCAAGACATCACGTAACGGCCATAAAAGGTATCGCTTTTGGACATGTATTTTCTCCCCATTGACTTTTTTTGTAAAGTGGTCGCCTTTGCCAGGATTCACGTAACAAATTTTTGGCCGATCGAGAGCATTTTCCTAAAACGAATGAGTTTCTTTTTTTAAAAACGCAAAAAATTCCATAGTTTGCCCAATATTTAACATACGTGGCGACCATAAATAGAAGAAGTCATAAAATCTTATAACGAAGGCAAACTTAGACATTCTTAGGCATTGAAAACGTAAAGGATTTAGCTAAAGAGAGAGCATGTTAAATTTTTCAAGAGACAACATAAAAACACAGTAATAAAGCATTTACAATCCATTGTTCTTCTTCATTGGTGAGATGCGTTGCTTTCCTTCCCTTGGTCGTCTCATTCAAATTAATTCTGATCTCATATTTCTTGGCCAGATTTTGAACAATTTCTTTTCTTTTGTTGGGACGGTTAGGTAATGCTTGGTCTGCTTTTTTCAACGAACGGTATTTGGTTTGTTTATGTTTAAATGAGGAACTTGATTCGTTCAACTGATCTTCATTCGCCGCTGTTGCTGCTTCAGCTGCTAATTTTCTTTCCTTCGCCAATCGTTTTCGCTCGCGATCTTTCCTTTTCTGCTCTTCGTATTTCTCGTCTTCTACATACTTCAAATAATCCCTTGCAAATTTCTTTCTTTCTTTGTCTGCTTTTCTTATCTTGTCAATATTATTTCTCTGTACTTTTTGCAATAAGCTGCGTTAGGCTTCATTTTTGCATTTGCAAAGAAAACGTTTTGTTTACATATTTGTCAAAGCAACGTCGTCGAAGATATAAACGTCATCAACATTCGAACGCATAAAGAAGCTGTTGCATTGCATTAATATTATAATTCGATCATAACAAACGGCCACGTGAAAACGAAAAGTAAACAAAACAAAAAAGTAAACAAAACAAGACAGTGGCTTTCTTTTGCGAGGAGAAAGGATGCAGAGGAAAAATTCTGTTGGACGGAAAATTGTTACCTTTTATTTACTATTTGAAATAAGTATACAAAAGTTAAATACTTATAATATGATGTCCTGAGTAAGCTAAAAAAGGGTTATTTGAGGGAATCTTAAAATAATTGGTTATTCTTTTGCTGAAAGCTCCTAGATGAGGCTACGATAGCAGATTAAAAACTGTTGGACGGAATCGTAATTTTCCTTTGCATTTTACAAAAAATCGAAAATAAGACTTAATTAGAAAAAGTATTTTTTTGACTAATGATAGTTTTCTTCGATAGTTAGCGGTAAGATGATACACATCAAACATTTATAACATTCTGAAACCTAATGTAATGCATAAAAATCTGTTGGACGGAATTGTCTAAAGGCGTTCCAATTTTGTGAGATACCACGATTCCATATTTTGCTAAATTTATCGGTTTTTTTAATACAATTTAATTAGTGATACAAATATATTTTTTCTTTTCTGAAAAGACTTGTCCTTTTTATCAAAAACTTACAACGAAGCTTTTCCGTCCAACAGATTGAAAAATCGATCGACTTTCGAAAAAAGTTTACTATTCTCTTTAAGTTGGAGCATTTGATCTAAATTTTTTTTGGAAAAGACAGTTTTGATTTTGTTAATTTAGAAATGTGTGAATTCATGAGAAATTCAAACTTTTTATTTTTACCCAAAAGTGTTTACCTATTCTAAAATAGCACGTGATAGTGAAATCTTTAGTTGTGTTTTCAAGACAATCTTTTCAGCTTAGGTCAGAGGCCAATTTGATGTGAAATTCCTAATTTATATGCCATTAAAAACAAAGGCTAGGCTCAGTGGCCTGGCTCAGTGGCCTGGCTCAGTGGCCTGGCTAATTCAGGCAATACCCAATGTGGGTAAACAAAACATGCACCAATTTTAAAGCTCAGTATAGTGTTCTTATATTTTAGTTCACTCAACCAGCTAGCAACCTAACTGTAAACTGCAATTAACATGAACTAAACTATGTTTGTCTCCAATTATTTTCACAAATCAGTAATATTTTGTTGGAATTTATTTTCACGATTTCAATAAAATATGACAAACCAAATAAACAAAAATAACAGTGATACCGAAACATCTCGACTATATACATCAAACAGGTGTACAGAAATACGTGTAACATAAACACTCACTTTTGATGTCACCCTGAGATGCTAACATCACAGTATTATGAATTGCTTCATTTCGTGCATTACGAGACTTCGAATGTAACAGATGACTAGTTTTTCCAGCATTTCTTGCTTGAATTGCTGCAATTTTGACAAGCTAATCATATAGGTTTGAATCTGCTTGTCTTTTGTAACTTTTATCACAATTAGAAATCCCCTGTATGATATCAGATCGATTAAATCCAAAGAAAGAATTCATATCCGGACCATTTCTTTGATGTTGGTATTAAGAGAGCATTTAAAAACTCTGTAACAACAGTTGTAGGTTTACAGCTCTTAACCATAAGTGTTCGGTCAACATTGTAACATAGGTAGTCCGGCCCACATTCGCCCTTTACTATTTTACAAAAAACTCTATGAGTTGCGTTATCAATGGGGACATCTCGTATAGCTATAAATCCTGGTTGTATTATTAATCCTTGACTACCTACAGCATAGTTGTAGCGTGGGTCATTTATAACGGGAATTCCATAGGATTTCACCACAACCCAGACCAGTTCGCATTTCGTTGTCTCACATTACACACATTTTTGACAGGACTAGCATGCTCACCATTACCTTCACCTTGTTCGTTATCATCAAGCTGGGATAAAACTGTTGCTACATCTTGACGACGAAATCCAAAAAATCTATGCCAGACCACTTTTTGTGTGTCCCAGAAAATCCGTAATTTTGTTACTTGCTGCTGTGGTAATCCTAGCAATAAAACTTTTAACAAGATGTGGTATTCGATACTCAAACAGTGGCTTTTTTAAAGGACACATTAGCACAACAAACTCACCTCAACAAATTCTCCTCTAGAAATATTACCAAGAACTGTACCTATTCTCATCACTTGCACCATTCGCTTTGCCTCGTAACCAATTCGATAAATTAAATCTTTCTGTATAAAGTTTTGTATGATATCCAACGAATTTGTGCGTCCGACAGATACAATGTTTCCTGGTTATGAAGAAAAACATTCTTTACTACAGTACCACTGCTTGAAAACAGCGCATTCTAGCCATTCCTCGCCATCACAGTATTCATTTAAACAATTGGGACAACAGTTAGAACCTCCCTCAATGCTTTTGTGACCACAAACTATAGGATCATTGGATTTCCGATAGTATTGAGTAAAAAAAGGTTTCTCGTCTAACGAAAGGCGGTAAAATTCAAGATACGTTATCCCTTGACCGTTTTTCTTTTTGACCACTCTGTGGATGCTAATTGTACTGTGAATATAAGGTGTCTCTTCTACGTCACTTGGTTCTTCGAAGATGTCGTCTTTATAAAGGTAAAGGGTGGTGACAGATTTTACTTCCTTGAAGACTTTATTTTTATTCTCCCGCCAATTCCATCTATTGGCCCTTTGCCGTGATGGGCCTCGTTGTAATTCCACTCTAATTTCTTGTCTGGATGAAGTTGAGTAAGCAAAGCGAACACAAAGCTTGAACGGAATTGGGCGGCACATCCATCACTCCATATATAGACGTCATTTAACGTATTGACAAGTGGTAACCTTTCCTCAATGCAATTTATCACTTTTGAAACACAAGTGAAGGAAGAAATGTGCGAATGATCATTAGCTTCGCTTACGATAGTCAACGGCACTTTGCCGATCTGAGCTGTTTCGTTTGTACGGAAATGTCCGCATGCCGTGAAAATGCTGAAAGTTTCATGGCCAAAGTAAGCAGACGGGATCTCATCTTGGTTTTTGTTGTAGTATCCTTCACTGTAGTCTACCTGAAGCATGCATTCACCTGTTTTCAAATCATGTTTTAAGTTATTCAACCTAAGAGACAAAAAGTGTGAAATAAACTCCTAATCTACATTATAAACACAATGAAGCGTAATACTTTAAAAGACTTTTTATCTGCATGTTTCCTCTTTCGATGCATATGAGATTTAAGATCTTCAATGACCCCACGCCATGTTTCCCATGCCTTATCTTTATCTAAGGTGACACAAATTTTTTGAGTCCTTTCATCCTTTACCCATTGATAAAAGGTGACATCTTTTTTCATTGATTTTTCACTTTTCTCGTCAGAGGATGTATCATTGCTTTCCGATTCATCATTAACATTGTTTTCCTATTTAGGTACACTACATTCAATACAATCATTATTCATACAGGAAGTTTCTCTACTGCATGAATACTTTTCAACTAAATCGTGTGTGTTAGTAGGAAGCTTTAACTTTAAGTTCTTGTTTATATCTTTCGCAAGCAAACAAGCATTTTCGCACACCTCGCACAAGCACAACGATTCAGGTATGTTGTTATTCCATATATACTGCTTGGAAAAATTATAAAGCCTGGCAAACGAGAGTTTTTTGTCAAACTTTTCTGGGAAGCTGTCGTGGTTGTTTAAACGCCCAATAATTTCACTTCCGTTCAAAATGTTATGTGTGTTTCTAAGTGTCCACAACAAGTATTGTTTTGGGAAATATTGAGACTTCCCCTCAATTTTCCCAATATAAAAATTGTCCTTTTTGCCAGGGTTTATGTAAGTCATTTCTGGTCTGTCAAAATATTCCTTCATCCATTGGACCTGTCCTTCACTCAACTCCTCGTATTTTCGTCCCTTTTTTGATAACGCAATTCTCATTTTATACTTTTTAGCAAGGGATCCAATAACCTCAATTTTTTTGTTCGGAGATTTTGGCAAACCATCTTCGCACGCTTTAAACTGCGGTAGCGAGATTGTTTTGTCGAAAACGCTTTCAGGGTTGGTAGTCGTTTCTTCTTCTGGTGTGTAACGTTTTTTCCTATCCCGAACTAAACGCATCCTGTCTTTGTTCATTTTCTTAAGTTCATCATAAAGGGCAGGATTTGTTGCTTTTTTTGTCAAACGTTGATAACGCTTACGCACAGCATCTTTTTTCTGTACACGGCAAGGTCTTTTTCACGGTAGCGCTTACAATAGGCTTTATTGTCCTGTGATTGGACCCATTATGTTTTCTGTATGTTAAAAACGCAAACATTAAAAATTGCAAAGTTCTTTAATAAATAAGGCCGTCTTTTTAAATAATGCGTCGTTTATATGAAGATATAAGTACATACCTTGAGAAAGCTGAATTGATTAACAGCAGATTGACAGCGTACAAGAAACCAAAGGAAGTGAAAAATAATAACAAAAAATACGTTGCCAGTTTGGTCCATTCCAAAAAAGAACATATTCTAAATTAGAGTTGTACAAATTGTTTAAACAGAAAATGGACGCACAGAATAAATTTTACTATTGATTGTCAACGGTTTTATTGACGTTTTTCAACAGGAGTTTGAAATATCCCAAAGTACTTTCATAATTATTTCACAATTTAATCGAAAATTAGGGATCTGATTGGTTATTACAATGCGTAATCGCTACCTTCATGTCAACAACTAAATTCTGTTGGACGCACAAATATTTGTACAATGTCTGTAACTCAAGTTTACGCTTATATAGGTAGAAGTGTTCGCTTGTATCAAAATAGGCATGAAGGTTGTTGTTAATTTACAAATTATCCCTAATTCAAAACATTTCCCGATAGAATTTAAAAAATGATACCAGAAATCTGTCGGACGCACAACTAGAAATTTAACCATATTTCTAGAGGATATGTTCTATTGAAAGAACCTGAATAGATGTTTCTCTCTAAAAGTAATATAGAAAAGACATGTCAAGATAAGCAGATTGACCAATATTTGGGTTTGTGGATGATATATTTACAAATGAATCTGTACATCCGACAGACAAGAACAACATAAATGCTAACCTTAAACATTTGAGAATCCATAATAGCCTAAAATCTTGTGGCTCTATTAGTAAAAAAACAACTTCAGGCTGGTCCTGACATAGGGCTGGTCCCAAGCGTCAATCACCTGTGTAAGGCTGAGTGTTGGGATCCCGTAACACATGTGGAAAGCTACTGCCAGGTTCACAAGTCCTGGCGCACGGGTGGTGGTCTGCTTTTATTTATAGTTTTATATATATATATTTTTCTTTCTATGTTGTATAGCACTATGTAACTGTCAGTAGGTGTTTGTGATGTAATGTTTATAGAGGGTCTTTAGTTAAATTACCTTGATTCTGCAGACTATCCTTGTAAAAACGGAGATCTTGCACTGAATATAGATCTCTAGAGGGTGTAACAACCTCTACAATTCAAAAACAAAAGAGTCAGTAGACTAGTTCCATCATTACAGCTTGCTGTTTTGTTATCTCACAATCAATCATCTATATTTTAAATTTTCCTTCACAGGTTACCAATTAAAAAACAGCGCACAGCGAGATATTTCTGCTCCTTAAAACTAGAACAGAAGAACATAGTGTGGCAGATAAGAGGTCGGTAATGGAACAAATTATTACAAAGCTGGAATAGACTTAAAAGTTACCCCAATGCTTCAACTATTCACGAAAAAAACACACCGCCCAAATATTTTGCGTTCATTGCTTTTTATTTAAGGCTAACTGGGGGTATTTTCCAGAAAATTTGCAAAAATATAAGGGCTTCTTAGGGAAAATGAAATCACCTGTGCTTGAGTATTGCTCAGTAAATCTACCAAGATAATACTTAGGACTTCGTTTTTGTTTTGTTTTATAATCACAATACAATAGAATTAGTTTTTTAAAAAAAGATATTTTTTTAAGGGCCTCAAAATAATTAAAAATGTAAAAAAAAAACTTATTTTATTAAGAAAAAAAATGGATGATCTTTAGTTAAAAAAAACCTTATTTTTACAATTTTTTGCTAAACATAACATTATTCGTATTGATGACATGATATTGTATTTTAGATCTTTTTTTTCGAATCCTATCATTCGAATATTAAATTAACTTTGGAAAGAAGATTGTTGTTGCAATGAATACTTTCTCACGTATGCTTGTTTCTTTTGTTTCTTTTTAGTGATATAGAATTATTCGAGAACTAGTAGATTAGGCCCGTGGAAAAATCCACTCAGGCAGGAGTACATTGGAAAAGATAATGATAACTTAAATTTTGATGTTGTCCGTCAATACATAATAATGATAGTTATCCTTAACCGTTTCCAAGTTATAAGTGCATTGTAATGGCTTCGTTAATTTAAATTAAGCTATTGACGTTAAATTAAAGTCTTTGACGTTGTAACGTTTAATTTGTCAATTAGCCTTTAAAGGACATATTTTTAGCAACTAAAAAGAAAAATGAACATATCCAATATGCCTTTCACAGACACATCGTATTAAGCATCATACATTGAAAAAAAATAGTGAACAACTTACCTCCAATAAATCTGTCATGCATAAGATGCCATGCCCTGACTTTCAGTTTGTGATTTATCTCCATAGAGAAGAAATAAGTCACTTAACGAAGCGCGCCACGGGAAGGCAAGTCATGGGGCTTTGCGCTTCAACCTAAAAGTGGAAAAAAAATATTGTTAAAAAGATTAAGAAAAATATTGTGTTGAGCAGAAGCAAATATTAGTCAGTCAACAATATACTAAAATATGAGCTAAGTAAGCTTATGACGGAAGATTACAACTTGAAATCTCTTTGAACATGTGCCTCGACTTTTAGTTCACGATTAGCATAAATATAGAGCTACATTCCTACACGAAATATTTGCGTCAGTTTTAGCTTACGTATTCTGAATATTAAATGTTTTTGGCAATAACATTTATATTCAGAGGTCAATTTTCTTTCGTAACGCCAACATAAATTACACAATAATCAGCAGAGATTTTAATCACGAAAAAAAAGTGAAGAAGTTCTAATTGCAAAAATAAGTTTGGCAAAAATATCTTCCCTAAGGTATATTACTTTGACACAGTAAATAAAAACATGTTGGAATATGATAACGTATATTTCTTAACACACATATATTTCAGTTTCATAACATCGCGCCTTCTCTAAAACACTGCTTTAGTTAGTTTGTGCTCATTACATTCCTTTTTCAAAAAGTACGCGTTTCATTAATATCAACCGCTTAATGAAGAAACTAAAAATAATAAATTAATAATTAATACCATTATTTGATTTGTAAAAACACTTAACAGACTGCTGCGATGCTAACCTATTTCAAAACTACCTTCAGCGCCCAGAACGAAAATTCCATAAAATGTCTAACTAATAAAACTATTTAATTAAGTTAAAAATAAATAGCTATTAAATAAAAATAAATAAATAAATAGTATATATAAATTTAATGCATGTGAATGGTGCATTTAATGTATTTTGCGTTGACGTGGGTATGCTTTTGATTGTTTTGATTTTTTTGTATTTTTTTATTTTTTTTCGACTTTCGCCATTTAATGTTGGCTGAATCTTGACCCCCGTGTCGCACCCACCATTGAAACGAATTTCGTGACCGAGGGCCAGGATTCTCCTTCCTAAATTTGATATACGCTTCATACGTCAATTCTAAATAGTAAGATAAAGTTAAAAATGTAGGGAAGTTAAGGTACTGGAAAAATACTGTATATGACTATACCTTTTATGGTTATATCATGCTCAATATCGTGACCTAAGTAATAAGCGAAATTATATATGTTTTATAAAATTGATATTTGTACGGTTAATTTTAACATCGTAGTGAAAATAAATGTAACATTCCAATAAACTTTTCCCAATAATAGATTGTTCTTGATAAAGAAAAAAATTAGGGTACTGATGGAAGTAAGATCCCGATTGAAGAAAAATGTGACATACCTTCTACAACTGTCTGATCTTCTTCTCTATTTTCAGTTTGTTCGTTTGTTTGTTCTTAAGAAAAAAATTATTTGAAAATAATAGCTTAGGTTTATGTTTGTATTGTCATATTTTTCTTCTGTATTGTTATAACTATTAAACATAATACGCACCTGGTTTCCTATTTGGTGATTTTAATAATTCCATTTCAATAACAACATCCATTTTTGTTTTAATTTGTCTGAAAAATAAATTTGTCAAAGTAAAAATAAACCAAAAGTCCAAACGACAAATTAATTATAAAACGGCCAAACCAACTCCATTTCCATTTTCTCTGCTTTTCCATTTAAATTTTCTTTTTACATCCAATTTGGTCTGGTATAAGTACTATATACTACAGAAATTGTCTGACTTTCCCTTAACTATAAAAAATTGAAAAAATTTGCCTTGGCTTTTAGTTTATGATTCGCATGTTACGTAGAAATTCAACGAAGCTTAAATCGTTTAAATTAAAGTTTAAAAAAAGTGTGACATAAAAATATCAATTTACGTTTTAATTTATTTTTCCTAATAGATTATGTTTATGTGTTTTGTGTTTCAAAAAATTTAATGGAACTTCCTGATAAAATGTTATGTTTAAGTTTGGGAAACATTTACCTTTTCTTCAAAATCTTTTCCATAAAAATAAGAAACGAATTTTTTTTTGCTAAGTCAATACTATAAGAGATGATTGTTAAGCATGCTTTACTATTACATAGCTACAATATTTAAAGTTTTAAGAACAGAAAAAAGTAAAAAGCGATGCATGATTTTAACATTTACATTTTTTAAATTGTTAAGTCTTGAGGTAGAAAAATCGTCCACTTTCAAAAATTAGGAGCCAAATGTTCTACGCGAATTTTAAATTTATCTTGTATTATGTCTCTAACAATTTCGACCTAACATGCTAATCACTTAACGAAGTGCACCACGTGAAGGTAAGCCATAGGACTTTACACTTCACCTAAAAAAAAAGAGATGCATGTTTAACACAAATTAAATAAAATGCATCCTTACAATGTTTTTAGGATTAAATTGGACACAAAATACTCAAAATAGTAAACACGTAAATGAACTTTCAACATGCAATTGTAAATACCCACAAAGAGTAGTTCAACAGCCAGAAACCTGACACGTCCATATACACGTATGTGACGGAAGTGCACCCAACGTCAGTATTATTGCACACTGACACGCAGCATATAACAATGTTTGTGAAACAGTATTATATAACTACGGAGGTGCACAACTACTCTCATGTTGTATAAAATTAAGGTCATGCCAGCGTCAGAAGTTACCTGGCCATATACCTTCTATAGAGGTATACTTCTCCCTTTTTGACAGCACAAATGTGTCATATTATACAACATGGTGGATAATAATTACAACTTCTAGTAGTTTTTAGATAAGGAGTAAAGATAATTTTCAAATCCAAAGCAAAACTGCTTTAAAATTAGATTCGCACATATTTATATATTGTTTGGAAAATCACGTAAGAACTTGTCGATAAAAAATATTTTGAGTATAACATTTCCCAATTGTTCAATAAATTATGTAAGAACCTGACGGTAAACCACATTTTGAGTATAACATTCCCTATTAAAAAATCCTTGCCTGGATGAGGGAACAACACTTACTCGAACATCACCAAATGCTCTTGCTCTAGAAAAAGCAACATAAAGCCGACCAGGAGAAAAACATGGCCTGCGCAACAATATTCCAACCATTTTTAAAGGTTTGACCTTGTGCCTTGTTAATTGTCATAGCATAAAACAGCCTTAGTGGAAGCTGTCTGCGACGTAAAACAAAAGGCATACCTGTATCCGAAGGTGCAAGTTGCACCCTTGGAATAAGTACCCTATCTCCAATGGCATTGACAGTCAGTACTTCAGCGTCGACACAGTTGTCATGAAGACGTCTTATAATTAGGCGAGTGCCATTACATAAACCATTTTTTATGTTTATGTTTCTTAATAACATAACAATGGCACCAGTTTTTAATTTAAGGCAATGAGGAGGCATACCTGAAGGTGTGACACTATTTAAAAATTCTACCGGATATTGATTCCGTTCCTCCTCATCATCACACACAGCATCATCTGCACTAAAATAAACTCTTTCTTCGCCAGGCAACAGCGCCAACACCTGATCATTAATGATAAGTGAGTCATCATTTGTGGGTGTTAGTACCACAAATGATGCCATAATTTCCGGTGAAAGATCCCTAAACAAAGTATCAACAATACATTCATTTTGTATCACACATTGGGATGGCACTTCAATTGCACCATGGAAAAGTTTTTGCTCCCGAACAGGTAAAACACCTTTCCCAAGTTGCAGAAGCCATGCAGCAAATTGTTGTTCTCCTGTCCTTGTTCTCATGTTTCGATGTAATCGAAATTCTTTAACCAAGTGCCATAATGGAGAACCTTTTAAACACATGTCCACAATTTCAGTTGGTTTTACTTTTCTGACAACAGGCAGTAACTGTGAAAAATCACCACCTAAAAGAACAACTTTACCTCCAAATGGAAGCTCATTATTACAAATATCTTGTAGAAGACGATCTATTGCATGAAAAGCATGCTTGGGAATCATGGAAGCTTCATCAAGTAAAAAGAGACTCTTTTGTCGCAATTCTGCAGCATAAGCAGAAACCGGGGTTATGCTGCATGTACTGTTCTCTACAATAGGAACAGGTAACCGGAATAGTCTATGAATGGTGGTACTCTTTTTCAAAAGTGTTGCTGCTATGCCAGTAAATGCAGCAGTTCCAACTTGAAAACCTCTACCTGTAATTTCAGAAATAAGGTAATTATAAGTAAAGGTTTTACCACTACCACCAGCACCTTCTAAATAAAACAGACGGTTGTTTTGGGCTGCATTGTTAGCAACATTTACAACAGCTTCTATGACTGCATTAGCCAGTGCAGTCTGTTCGTCAGTAAGTTGAGCCCTTAGTTGAGAAGCTCTTTCAGCCTCCATAGCTACATCAATGTTTTCAGCTGGGGTAATTCATCTAGCTGAGGAAGATTATAATCAGTAAGAGATTTACCAAATTGCCTAAGTACAGAATTAATATCTTGAAGCAGCATGTACTCAGCCTGTTCCTCATTCATTTGGCGAATATAATCTTCATATATTGCATCCTTGTACCTTGTACACAAAATAAAAAGATCAGAAGGTTCGCAGTGAGTAAGTATCACAGCAAACAGTTGCATCAATTGTCGAGGCATCTGAAAGTTAACAGCTTCCTGCAAAGTATTGTTCCATTCAGTATCATCTTGCAGGAGACCATGCAGTAAACAGGCGTCACGAAATGTTTCAGCAACATTGTCATTGACAGTTCGTAAATCTTCAAAAGAAATTGCACCAGGTGTATGCAATAGCAACATACGTAAATAAAAAAGCTCACCTGCGCGAGGACTTACACTATACATTCTGGACACAATTTTACCATGACCGCGTTGTCTTGGTTTCCAAACTTTGTTCTTATTAAAAACAAATGAAGAGGAATATCTGGATACATATATTGGCGAGCATCATGATTCTCTGCATTTAACACAAACCAAGCTGTTAATTTTGTAGCCTGATCTGCAGCTCTGTCCAAAGCCTCTTAAGCCTGTCCTTGCTGAAAATAAACAATATGGTTATTTGGCAAGTGCACTGGCAATCTATGGACAACATGAGATTGTTGGTGCATGTTAAAGACGCCATATAGCTTCCGGTGCACTGACATACCGCCACAATCATGACCTTTATAAATATATTTATAGAGGTATTTAACAGATTTAACAGACATGCAAGCCTCCAAGTTTATATGTGTTGTGTTTATATTTTTTGTGCACATGTGGTTGTTGTAGCCTATTCTTTGCAGCCATTTACAAATTCTGTGTGGTTTTTGCATACCATGTGCGGTTTTTGCATTTTATATTATTATTTATTTTATTATTTATTCACTTATTATTATTATTTTTTTTTTTATAGATTTCTAATAGGTTTTATAAACTTTACTAATATTGGTATTACAATTTTTATTTTTAGTATATATTTTAAAACAGCTATTTGATTGATAATAGTTATTTTAACTGACGGAAGATGCTGTATAAATATTTAATAAATAAATAAATAAATGTGCATTGTATTTCTTGTAAAGCCATGGATTATATGGAACAATCCAGCGATTATCTACGTCAACATTATTGACATTGATATGTATACCATTATCACGACGTCTATATAATGAATATCCGTTGACTTCAGCTACCGTAGATGCTAAAAAGTTCTTTGGAAAACTTTTCGTGCAAACACCATCTTCCATACATCTGGAATTAGGATTCAGATGTCCACATGGTCCATGAATCATACAAGATCGTACAATTTCAAACAGCTCAGGGTGTTCCTGTTGGTTAGGAATTTCTGCTGAAATAACACTGTCTATATCATCTGCATCCCTAAGTTTGTCATTGGGATCTAAATGAATTAACAAATGACAATGAGGCAAACCCCTCTTTTGAAATTCTATAACATACACATGTCTTACCTAGAACTCCCATTTCAGTAACATCTTTAAGGAGTTCATTTAGTTTCAATTTAAAACTTGAGAAACAAATCAGGCCGATCGTGTGCACGTTGGCCAGCAAACAAATTTTCTGTAATTTCACGTCATTTTGGATTGCACGTAAAAGTCAGAAAAAAAATCAGGTTTTCCAAACTTACCAATGACGGCCATAGCATCTTGATAGTTTTGAGCCATGGCACGTGGACTTCCCTGAAAACTTGAAGGAAGAACAACAATACGACCTGGTTGAAGGCCTCGCTCTTCAGCTCGTGCATTCAAATGGTCAGCTAAACCTTCATAACTGATTTGCTCGAATGTAATTTAAATTATTACCTTCAACTTTAACATAAGAATCAACACAATACTGCTGAATCAATTTCTTACCATAATGAATCGGGCTGAAATATTCCCGAGCAGCTAAACGGTAAGTATAATAGTGTTGCGAGTACCGGTTGCACGTACAGCAACATGAAGTATCCTATTATGCCAACCTGGTTCACCCCTTGGAAAAAAAAGAGGATACACCATTGGCTCCAAGTTTGCAGACATGTGGAAATATTCTGTAAATCGCGGATAGATAACAACATCCCTGTTTCCAGGAGGTGCTCCATCTTGGCCAATAAATACTGCCGCAACTTCATCATGATGTGGCAAGTTGTAGCGCCTTCGGTCATTGCAAACTCTCAGGTACATACGTACTTCAGATGGAGCACGGTTTTGTGCTGCTGCCTGATTCAATTCTTCAGCTTCAACTTCAGCCATGTACCTATAGGCAGCAGCAAACGGGCTTACTCTATCCATGACATCTTGAACAATTTGCATCACATCTTCACGACAGCCATTGTTTTCTTGGCGTGCCATTCTTTCTTTGAGTGCCCTACCTGCTCATAAATATAAAGTTGGTTAAAAACAGGGGTTTGTCCTTCAGGAGGGTGAAGGCCCCCAACACGATGCATATTTGACCACAGATACGAAAGCATGGTGGTCCACGGCCAGGTGGGTGGCGAAGGTTTGCTCCAAAAGAAGCAAATGCAACGGCACTATTATACTTAAGTATGTTTGCCTGAAAGTTTTTTGCCTGAACAGTATCTGTATTTGTTAATAAATCCCTAAGCTGCTGAGGTTAAGGAGACAAATTATCTAATGCAACTTTACCAGTGTGACAACATTTAAAACAATTTTCATTTTCAAATTTTAAAGCTTGATAATACTCACACTCTTTGTCCATAGCACCTAAAAAATATAAATTAGGCAATATATTGTGACGTGCAATATTATAATACGGCGCATTTCGGCGAGCACGAGCATCAGCATGCCTTTGGATATCTGCCTGACGTCTATATACTACCTGTTTAACATTTTGCCTTTGTCGAACAACAGCCTGCTCACCATTTTCTACTTGACATGAAACAGCATGTCGTTCAGCATCCTGAGCACGTCTATTGGCAGACTGCTCATTACTTTCAGCAATACGCACAGATGCGACACGTTTGCAAGTCTACGCCTAGCCAAAGACACATCATCAATAATTGATGCACGTGGTATGACATTTACCTGAACTTCATGTGGCAGTTCAACATGTTGAGGAGTATCTGACATCTGCTGGCCTATAATGAGACTTACTAACCTTTGACTATTTTCAGGGCGTTGCAGCACAAACCTGCCAGCATTATTAAAAAGCCTAAAACCACGTACAGGGTTGTTACTGTTACTGTTCTCTAATGGGTTAGACATTATAGAGAAAAATACACAACCTAGTTTGCTAGCTAGTTAGTAGGAACCACAAATTCTAAAAAAATAAATACTCTCGGGTGCTTAATACAAGAGGGGACGCTTATTAAGTTTCAGATTTTTTTCCCACCCACTCACACCTTATTATGCCCCCCCACCCCCCTTATTAATTTCGTTCAATGAATAAGCTCCTGATGGTCGAAAAAAATTTTTTGGAAGGTCTTTTTTGTTTTGAACGTTCATACATTCTGTGTTTGCTGTTATTTACTTACCATCATTGACGTAAGCTAGCACTACATGTATTTATTGTTACGCACTGCATCTGTATCTACTTTGTATCACATATTTTTGTCGTATGGCCGAGGATGATTTGAAAGGAAGCCACTACAGTGTGCACAAAAAATTACGTTTGTTTTAATCGTCAGGGGAAACTTGGAATTTTCAGCAAATAAAATTGCTTTATTTTGATCACGTGGTTTGGTTCATCCAATTAAATTTTTTATTTTGATCACGTGATTTTAAAACGTACACAAACAAAACTCTCGGCTTTTCTCGACAAAGAAGACATACTTTTTTCGGCAACATCAAAGATTTTTTTTCGGCGACATCAAAGACAAATAAGCATATCAACTGTGCCTGTTACAGAGACACGGAACTGGCGTATTATTATATAGACTAGTATTTCATATTGGTTACACCTAGATTACAGATTTTATTTGACTTGTGGATATATACAGGTAAGAAACTTTACGATATTTACTTTTTCCCACTCTGTTTTTTCTTGGTAGAAAAAAGTGTTGTTTACTATGGAACGCCAATACTGCCTTCTATGAAATCAGATTCGATAAATCAATGCGATTATGCGAAAGGCTATTCCATTATTCAATGAACGTTCGATTTTGCGGTAAATTCATTTTATTATGCGATAAATTCATTTCATTATGTGATAAACGCATTTGATTATGTCATAAACTTATTCCATTATGCGATAAAAATACGATTAATAAAAATGATTCGTTAAAAGTTGCAGCAGTCCAAAATATATCATTTCCAGCTGACAATTTAATATAATAACAAGATAGCTGACCAGCTGTGGAACGAAGATTCTGAAATACAACTGATATTTCGCTTATCTGCCACGGTCAAAGCGTAACACAATCTACATCGTCGTTCCTAGCATTATGTTTTTCAGTTTGCGATATTAGCAAAGCTCTCTTGACCGCCGTTCCAATTTTGAAAAGTCCTGGGAACATGGCCGGTTCCTACAACAGTGACTTTAGGCGAAACGCACGAGCACGCATATCAAGAAAGCAAAAAGGCCGAATGAATTGCTGGGAATTTTTCAAAATAGTTTTTCGCTGCAAGAGTTTCACCAAGGAGAAGAATTGAGCAAAAATTTGGTAAGCAAAATACCAAGAAATGGAAAAGAGTGTTGTTAGAGCATTCAGATTACTTTTATTTATTATTTACTTTTATATTTATTACTTGACAAGTAAATCTGAATAACCAACATAAAAACAATACATTAACGTAATAATGTCCGAATATGTATTTAAATAAATGATCCTCACCTTATCTCGTATCATTTTTTTATATTAATTTCTTGTAGGAAATATGTAAGCATATAAAGTATGAAGACGTACTTTAAAACATTGATAAAAGAGTTCAGTAAAAGAAAACAAACAACAAACAAAACGTGATAAATTTCTATGGAGCAATTTTTGTGGACTCCAGCAAGCTGAGTAAAAATTTATAAAGTGAAATGTTAATAAGAAATATCAGAACAAAATGTAAAAACAAAAAATATAACTTTTTAAAATAGTTTAAGCAAGCATAACAAAACATAGTTCAGGTGAATAAGTACATTAATCATCCTTATCGTTTTTCCCGTCAAGTAATAACATTTCATCCTCTTCACTAATGAAATTTGTAATGGAACATTGTATTGCTCTTTTTTTTAGGCACATCTTAATGGTGGAGTTATCCCTTTTTTAGCCTCATCTCAATTATCGAGTTATCCCGCTGATCAAATTTAACTATAACATTTGTCGTGATCATTCTTTTGGCTAGTTGAATCTTTTTGCAACACGAAATCTAAGACAAGTTTGCCAGTACCGCCTTCTGCAGTAAAACCAATGTTGGAGTACTTTCGACACTGCCCGGCATCTGCCATGGTGCAACAATTATTGCATATGGTATAGTCCTTCTCAACTTCAAGGTCAACTTTTTAAATTTACACTAGTGATTGTGAAATGTGAAGTACATTCTGTTACTGCTTCATCGTTAATTTCGTATGGATCCGCAGCTTTTAGTTTCGTGAATGGGGTGGCTTTCAAGAACCGATTGTTCATATATTTTGATACGCGTAGTTCTGTAAAAATATATGTTTCCTTGTTTTTCACTTGCTCAGATTGTTCACTATAAAACGTGATTGGCAGTTTTTCACTTGTTTCATCAATAAGCATGGCATTGCGATATGACATATTTTTGCCATTTTTGTCTGTCAGCGCCTTAGTGTTTCTCAGTTCATATAGATATGCTTTTGTGTTTACGATTTCATACAGCATCGATTCATAAAGAATCGCTGGAATAGTTTTGAGGACAACTTCGGTGGTCTGCAGTTCAAAAGATGGAGCAAGCTTTTTCATAGATGAAAACTCTGTTATAATGATGTCATTAGTGTCGCTCCTTTTGTATTATTTATTTCGCATCCAGTGAGATCTTTGTGAACTTGTGATACCAGTTTATGTTTTTCAGGGGGAAAACAAACTGTTCGTTCCATTTTGTCCTCTGTGTTTAGAAGGAAATCAAAGTATTTCCCCTTTGGATTGTTTTTAGCAGTTTTAATTGGTGATACATTCGTAACATACCCAACAATAGAATTATCTTAAAAAACAAAATAAATTTAGTTAAAATCTATAATTCCTGCCAAATATAAGAATACTGACACTTGTAATTTATATTTTCATATTGAGAATAAAGTTTATGACCTACGTTATGTAGTTTGTTCTTTTAACACTTTACAAATGCTTAAACGGATCCTCTTAACAGATATTATATGAACTGGAAATTTAAGTCAAGAGAAAGAAGAAAAAAAAGACGGTGATTCAGGCGAAGAAGTTCTTATATGCCACATTTATAATGTATAACTAAAATTGTTTGTAAAATATACTTCTTTGTTCATGTATGTTCTGTACAATGATTTTGTTCTGGAAAATTATATCCTGCTTCACTTACATTTTAAGGAGTCTCGGCCTAGATATGCTTTAAAAAAGTAACATCAAATTTGCAAATCCCAATCAGTATTTTAAGTGCCAAGTAAATTTAATCCTGTCAGATAGAAAATGGAAAATAAAAGTATCTTACCAAGACGTTTTTTTGGTGTTTTCTGTTCTGACGACATCTATAAATAAATAAAACAGACATAAATATATAAATAAAATGTAAGTGAAGTCCCTGATTATGGTATATATACAATAATTGTAAACAAAAATATATTAGACATATTGTATCAATTAAACAATGTTTGATTTGCACAATAATTGCACTATGATCTGAGTAATATACAGGTATTATAGCAACATACAAATTGTTAATATTATGAAATTCATTATTTACATATACATGATCTATAAGACCACCAAGTATATGCGTTGGCTCGGTGACCAAAAGTTTGTAATTGAATTCATTCATCCTAGTAAGAACAGGTGGAAGTATGTCACAGATTGCATTTGAATTAAAATCCCCTAACACAAAATCTGGTTTATGAAGTTCTACAAGATTTGAAACATAATCTGCAAAACGCTGTGGGTGGCAATTGTTACTTTTATAAAACAAAATTTGTGATATAAAATGGTCAATGATATAGAGCACTTTGGAATCGCAAAATAATACATTGAAGATATTGTTTTTTAAGAAAAGCCAAGCTTTTAAATCGATCTGTATTGTTATGCAAAAATTAGTCATGCTCTAAAAAATGCTCTTGCAAGGTTGGATGAAGTGAATTATCTAACAACTGTGTCTCAGTTAGGCATACAACATCTGCATTACTTAGTCGAATGTCGTGGCTTAAGTCAAATCATGTTTAGACAGTGACCTAATGTTTAGCAATGCAAATTGAAAGGTGTCTGCAAGAGGTTGTATTTTGTCAATTGACAAAGCAGATTCAGTTTTTAGTCTGGTGTATTCTTCTGAAACCTTAGGATCAGCTCTGCATGCTTCTAATGTTGGTATACCCTCAATGTGAATATGGGCCAATTTTTTTACTCTGCTCAAAGCTACATAGATCTGACCAAAGTTTTTTGTTTTAATAACTTGAATGAAACCACTACATTTGGTTAAGTTAAACCTTGCACTTTATGTACAGTACAACCCCATGCTAGCATGATAGGAAATTGTGTTCTAGAAATTGCAGGGCTGGACACTGATAACATTGAAACTGTGAGATACTGGCTTGTTTTCCTTTAATTGGGACTGTATGAGTTTCAAATGCATACTGGTTAGATTGCATTTTTAGTATTCCAGCTTGCTTGCATTAAATTTGACAAAAATCGTTTGGATGGGTTATTGTTATATTGTATATCACGAACAACACCAATTTGACCATTGATAAGTCGATCAGAGATATCAATATTATTAGTTAAGCATTATCAAGGCATTTCTCTTTATAATTAATGACTTACATAGTCCATTTGTCTGACTAACATTTCTGTCCAAAGCTTGATTGATTTTTGATATTGATACATTTTCACCTTGTTTTTCACCATGTTTTCACCTTCTAATTCGCACAGTCTTTTATGTATCTCTTATAATAATACGAAGACTGTGTGTGTCTGTCCGTAACAGGCAAAGTGGATGTGTTCATTTTCTTTTGATGTAGCCAAAATTTCCTTTGAAGTCTCCGAAAAAGTTATATCCATTTTGCCAGCGGGTTTACTTTGTTTACATCACGTGATCTAAATGAAGCAACTTGATTTGCTGAAATAATTTTAACGGCTAACTCCCGAAAAATGGTAACCCTCGACACAAAAACAACAACAAGAAAACAGTCCCTTCGTCTTGAAAAAAGTGCAAAAAGTAATTCAGAGAAAGAAAAGTCCAAGAAGTGAAGTGAGAAGTGGTAGCTAGAGCTAGAAGTAAAGTAGTAAAGTTAGAAGTAGAAAATAAAGGCTAGAGTTTGAAGTGGATTTGAAATCACAAATAGTAAGAACTTTGATGTTTTCAGACGTTTATAGTTTTTATGTCGCTTGAGCAAGCAGACTCGCATTTTCCAGGAAAAGCCACTTAAAAGCCTCAAATTCCTGAAGTTATATATTTTTCCGCTTTTTTTAAGAAAAAACTAGCCACCCCTGGCGCGTAACTAATGTGTTTGTCCTAAAATTCAAAATGCTACATAAAGCTGTTAGCTGACTAACAAACGAAAAAACTTTGGTTTGTTGAACTCACTGCTCACTGTAATGTTATTAGATTTCACTAGTGAAATATATTGAAATCAGCGTCTATCTGTCTATCTATCTATCTATCATATAATGATTTTTGGCGTGTTTTTTAGTATTTTACCGAACCGGTTTAGATGTAAGATCTGACCATACTGTAAAATATATTCCCGTTTTTTCCGAGCAGTCATTTTGAATCTACTGTATCTGTCCCCCCGGCCAAGTTTCAAAAAAGTGAAGACAAGCGGTCCAGAAAAAACGTGTATAGCATTTAGAGAGACTTTAAAAATTATTTATTTCAGAACTATCATAGGTAATTAATTCTGTATTTTCTACCTGTGGTATTTTTTTCAACTTTTTTTTCGCCCTTCCTTGTCTCCCGGGAGACTGGTCGAGGTACCAAAAGCTCAGGGGTCCTGGAGTGACTGCCTGCAGGCAAACCAGCAACACTGGCGATATAAACACTGTTTTTGCCTGCAGGCAAACCAGCAACACTGGCGATATAAACACTGTTTTGATACAAAAAAAGTTGGTAAACAATTATATATGTGTATAATATTGAAGCTAGCTAAACACATATTTATTTGGTTTTGTATAATATTAGTATATATAACTACTAGCAAGCTATAATCAAAACATGAGTTCAGGTATTGTCAAAACAGTCCAGGGAACCTTTCATCAAGGCCACCCTAGGTTTGGTAATACAGCTGGAATACAATGCTCCTGTAATACATTAGTTGCAGTCTTTTACTGAAAATGTAGAAATATTGCTATATGGAAACCCCACGATCTTGATTATATTTTAACTGAAGGTGACCTCAATTTTAAGCAACTAGGTTTCACAGAGTACCCTTATGTTGATCAATTTGCGAAAGCAATTTACATTGAGGATCAAAAATGTGCAGTTGATTATTCTGAAACAATTGATGGAGAATTTGTTAACAGTGAAATTGCTATAAACTTTGTAAACAATGCAGTTATATTTGATAACGACGGTAACAACTTCTACGTTTTCCACTCTCACAGTAGGGATGCCTTTGGAAAGATTTCTCAAAATGGCCATTCAATCGTAATGCAATTTAGAACTATGAAGCAAGTTAAGAAATATGTCTTTGAAACATATGCAAGTGGCACAACATGTCTTTTTCAGATTGTGTATGTTAATCTAATAATTGCGGATTTTGAACATACAAAAAGAGTAGTTCTTGCAAGTCTTGCCAAAAGACAAAATAAGATGCGATATAATAAATTAAAATCTGAATTAGCTCAAAATACTGAAAAATGTGAAAAGTACAAAAAACTAACTAGAGAAGCTAATAAGAGAATGTATGAAAAAAATATTGGAACAGAAATTCACAACAAACGTAAGAAACAAATGCGGGAAAACAGTAATCAAAAGCATAAAAATAATCTAGGAACTAACAAGCATGAAGATCGTAAGAAAAAAATGCGAGAATCTAATAAACAAAAGTATAAAAATAATCTAGGAACTGAACAAGCATGAAGAGCGGAAGAAAAAATGCGGGAAAACAGTAATCAAAAGTATAAAAAAAATCTAGGAACTGACAAGCATGAAGATCGTAAGAAAAAAATGCGAGAAACTAATAGACAAAAGCATAGAAATAATCTAGGAACTGACAAGCATGAAGAACGTAAGAAAAAAACCCGGGAAAACAGTAAGAGGGTACATTCAAATATTGAAGGAACTGAGAAGCACAAAAATCGTAAGGAAGAAATGAAAAACACTTACAAAAAACGTAGAAAAAATAATAGGATAGAAAATTTTAAGAATCTGATTCAAGAAGGCCCATTTTATTTTTGTGTTTGCTGCAATCGAGGTCTTTATAAGCGTTCAATGGTACATTTTAAAAAAGCAAAATATACAGTTAATATAAATGAGATTTGTTCAAATATTTCTAGTTTCGACAGCAAATATTATATTTGTCTGACATGTCACAGAAAACTTTTGAAAAAGCAAACACCTTGCCAGGCGGTCTCAAATAAATTGCAAATATTTGATTTTCCTGATGAGCTTAAAGATATTGGAAAACTTGAGCGTATACTTACTTCTCAACGTATTCTATTTCGCAAGGTATCAATTATGCCTAAAGGGCAATTTCCAAAATTGAAAGGTGCAATTTGTAACATTCCCATTGAAACAGCTAATATTTGTAACATACTGCCACGGGGTATAGATAATAGTGGAGTTGTTTATGTCCAACTTAAGCGTAAATTGACTCACAAATTTCCAGTAGTTTCTGAACCTGTGCGTCCCAACAAGTTAATTTTGTTGCTACAATTTTTTGGTGAAAATAACCATCTGTACACAAACACACAAATTGACTTCTCTAATGCAAATGTTACTGATCAGGCATTAAACAAAACATCTGAAAATTCTGTAAATACACATGTTCATTTCACCATTGAGGAATCCGTGATAACGAACAGAAGTCAAAATAAATTTGTTGACGATGATAGCATAGAATTCATATATTCTTATGAAAATAGAGAGGATGATTTTTCAAAGGAAGATCCATTGAATTTTTATAGAACACCAGCAAACGAAACACTTTTGGTATCTGAGATTCCAAATGTAGTTTTAGACAATGAGAACATGGTATTGGCTCCAAGTCAAGGTAAAACCCCATATTCATTAATCAATGATGAATTTTGTGAGGAACTTGCACACCCTCATTTATTTCCAACAGGGAGGTATGGGTATAAAGTAGAACGAGACATAAAATTAACTGCTACAAAGTATTTTAATCAGAGATTATTGAATTATTCTCAAAAGTTTGCAAAAGATTCAGATTATATATTTTTCACACACCAAGTGCTTCAACAATTGAGATTGAAAAGTCAAATAAACATTGCAATGAAAAAGGTTGCATGTAATGGCAACATGACAGCTGGAATGCTCGGACAAAACTTCCAACAAACTGTTCAAAATTGTATTGCTACAGATAGTGCATATAAATTTATGACAACTGTAAAGGGTACCCCGGCATATTGGCAGTATATGCTTTCTGATGTGCTTGCAATGATAAAACAATTAGGAATTCCTTCATATTTTATGACTTTGTCATGTGCTTATCTACGTTGGAATGAATTAGTATCAATAATAAGTAAATTGAAAGGTCACAATATTTCCAAAGAAGAAATTGATAATCTCTCTTATTTTGATAGATGTGAGCAACTAAACAGCAATCCTGTGTTAGTTGCACGCCATTTCCAATATAGAGTTGAAAACTTTTTCAAAGAAATTGTCATTAATGGACAATTAGGAAAAGTCTGCCAATATGCCAGATATTACAGGAGACCCGTTACTTCTTGATTTAGTTGAAAAATATCAGGTTCATTCACATTCAAAATCTTGTAGGAAATATAATAAAAATGAATGTAGATTTGGTTTTGGACACTTTTTTTGCACAAGGACTATTGTATCGGAACCATTAGGAGATGATCTCCCAGATACTGAAAAATCAAAGATACTGAAGCAACGTACACAAGTATTAGATAAAGTGCGCATATACATTGACAACAATTTAAACCCAAGAAAGCAAAATATCTTAAAACCAAATGAGTCAGATTATATTGAAGTTAAGACAATTGAAGAAATCTTAATTTCTCTTGAAATAACTTTAGCGAATTACGAGTACTACCTCTCTGTTTCCCCTGATAAAGATTTTCATTTGCACCTGAAAAGAAATCCAGTATCATGTTTCGTAAACAATTTCTTTTCTGATGGACTTTTAAGTTGGGAAGCAAATATTGACATACAACCAGTGTTCAACTATTATAAAGCTGTGACATACATGTGTGCTTATTTTTCAAAATGTGAAGACAAGTGTTCTATTGCAATGACTGCAGCGCTGCACGAAGCAAAGGAATTTGATAAATCTAAATTTGAAACAATGATTCATATTGCAAAATCATACAATAGTAATAGAGAATGCTCTGTCCAGGAAGCTGTGTATTTAGCCATGCTTGAACTGTGGCTTAGAAAATGTTATCCTGCCATCTATTTTGTTAACACAAATCTCCCCGATCAAAGATTTCGAATGGTCAAAGAAAAAAATGAAATTGAAGAATTGCCTGAGGAAAGCGAAGATGTTTTTAAACGAAACATGCTTGACAGATATATAGATTGACCTAATAGAACCTTTAATAGAACCTAAACAAGGTAGATACGCTGTTCTTGATGAGATGTGTTATGCTGCATTCTGTGCAAACTATGTACTAGATTCAAAATTAGTTAACAATGATAATGATTGTCAACCTGTTATTTTAGATGATGCAGTAATAGAAACCAATCATATTGATATTCACCTGCCAAAATCAGTTCCGTTGATGTCATGCAAAGAAAAGTTAAGGTGTAGAAAAGTGCGAAAAGTGTTGCGTTATTATGTCCCTAATCAGCATAAATTTCCTGGAAAATATGCACATCATATACTTATGCTCTTTTACCCCTTCCGATCTGAGGAAGCAGACCTAAAACATGAGAGTTCCTATGCACTTAAACTTAATCAGCAAGAGGTAAATGAAATTGTGAATAATAATAAACAGATATTTGAGCCTGATGCAGAATTAGTTGAATTAGTTTTAAGAAATTATCGCAATGATTAGAGCATAATCAAGACCCATATGCTCAGCAAGAAAATGATGAAGTTATTGGAATTATTAATGAAACTATTGAAGATGAAACTGACGATCTGGACCCTAATACTGACAGGTCTGAACAATTTGATACATTAACCAGTAGACCACATTCTTTATTAAACAATAACGAGTTGAATTCCTGCATAAGATCTTTGAACCAGAAACAAAGGGAAATATTTGATGTTATTCTTAAATGGGGTAAATCAATTGTTCAAAATTCTAATAGCCAGAATCCTGTTGATTTTGAACCATTACATATATTTTTAACCGGTGGCGGAGGTGTAGGTAAATCCCATTTGATAAAATGTGTATATCATTCTTTATCTAAAGTACTTATTTACAAAAAAGATGAGCTTGAAAAACCTAGAGTTTTCAAATTAGCCCCGACAGGTATTGTTTCTATCAACATTGAAGCTACAACAATTCACTCAGGTCTCAAAATTCCCAGCAATGTTTTCAAACCACTTTCAGACAAACAAAGGACAGGTATTAGGACCAAACTTCAACATGTTCAGTTATTCATCATAGATGAGGTTTCAATGGTATCTTCAAAGCTGCTTTTACACATACACCAACGGTTTTGTGAAATTTTTGGTGTTTCCCATTTGCCAGAAAAAGTTTGATTGTGTGTGGAGACTTATATCAGCTGCCACCTGTAATGGCAAAGCCTGTTTTTTCTATGGATGGTCCTATGGTTAGCGTTTTCAAATTGTGGCATTTATTCAAACTTGCTGAATTAACAGAGTCAATGAGACAAAGAGGAGATACCATATTTATTGATCTATTGAATAATATCAGAGAATGTGAGATAGAACCAGAAGATGAGGAGTTGCTGAAATCAAGATTTGTTTCTGTTAATGATTTAAATTATCCTTGGCATGCATTACACTTATTTGCAGAGAATAGTGCTGTAAACAAACATAACATTCAAATGTTAAGTTCTCTAGCCTCAGAAAAATATTTTATCAACTCCATAGATGACTTCCCTCAAAATTTTTCTGAGAGAGAAGTTGAGAGAGTAAAAGCCTTAAAACAGAGTGATACTGGTGGTCTAGCCTCCGAATTACAACTTAATTGGAGCTTGTGTTATGTTAATCACAAACTTTGACATAGAGGATAAATTGGTTAATGGTCAATTAGGAACAGTGCTTCACTTTACATTAAAAAATGATAGAGTTGAAGTAGTTTACATTCAATTTGATGATGACAAAGCTGGTTTAAAACTACAAAGTAAGGACCAATACGCAGTGTCTACCCATTCAGTTCCAATAGAAAGAACCGAGACCACCTTTTCATTAAATAAGAAAAAAGTTTCCTCACCAAATATTCGAAGAACACAGTTTCCTTTGATGCTATCTTATGCATGCACGGTGCACAAGGTTCAAGGATTAACTTTAGAGCAAGTAGTTGTAAGTTTTGATCTTGTTAAACAGAGAAACTTTAACCCTGGTCAGATGTATGTTGCAATGAGTCGTGTCAAGTCACTAAATGGTCTTTATTTGACTGGTCAATACAATTCTTCAGTTTTTACATGTAATGACAAAGTTACCTCAGAATATAACCGTTTAAGACACAGAGATAACAAATAATTTGTCTTATAAATGTTAGATCATTACAACTTCACTCAATTGACCTTAAATCTGATAGTTTTTTTTAACGTAGTGATATACTTTGTGTAACAGAGACACAACTAGGTTTTGATCGAAGTACTTCAGATTTTGAGAATATTGAAAGAGATTTAGGTACTTTTAATATAAGCTTCAATAATGATCAACATAAGTATAATAGTTTAGCTTTGTGTTATCATGATAATATTAATGTCTTAGAATATGATCATTCATCTTGCTTTTCTATTATGAAGTTTGCAAAGCCTTCTTTCTATGAAAAACAACTTTGTTTACTTTTGCTGTATAAAAATTCTAAAACACCATTTAATGTGTTCTTATATCAGCTTTCAAATGTTATGCATTCATTTCGAATTGATCTTGTTTTAGGAGATTTCAACATCAACTACTTTGTGGAGGGTACACGTGAACGATTAAATCAAATAATGAATACTTATGAGATGGTTTTGGATTTTCCTACCCATATTGATGGTGGATTATTGGACCATATCTATGTACACAATGATGTTGTAAATATATTTGATGTCCAAGCATTGCGCAAGATGGTAAACCTTTCTGATCATGATGCTGTGAAAATTAGACTGATCCAAAAAGAAACTTAATGTTGACAAATTGAAATTAAAAGGAACCCTGTAGTAAATTTAATTTGGGGGAGGGGATGGTAGAGGTGTATACAGATGTGTATATCATTTATGGTGAGCTGTTTATGCCTTTATAAGTAACAGCATACTATGGTCTAACATCTGAACGACATCTGTGTACACCTCAATTTCTGGGTAGGATGGTATTTTTTAATTTTTATAAGTTATGCAATTAAAAACTGAACATTTTGATTCTGAATTGATTTTTTTTTAAATCTTGTAATTCATACATCTTCAATCTAATTAATGTGTTCGTGTTAGAAAATTATTCAGTACTTGAAAACTTATATTTCCACATGTCATATTTGCACACCATCCTACAATTGCAAATAGTAAAATGTACGTTTAACCTATGAAGGATACAGTATAAATTGTTTGAAATTTCAATATCTTTATTCACGTTCCAACATTCGCTTCAATTGACTAAATGTACATCGAACTATCCATATTTTTTATTTATTGAATGCTAGATTTTATATTACAAATTTAATTTTTTATTTATTGAATGCTAGATTTTATATTACAAATTTAATTTTTTATTTATTGAATGCTAGATTTTATATTACAAATTTAATTTTTTATTTATTGAATGCTAGATTTTATATTACAAATTTAATTTTTTATTTATTGAATGCTAGATTTTATATTACAAATTTAATTTTTTTTTATTGAATGCTAGATTTTATATTACAAATTTAATTTTTTTTTTTTTGAATGCTAGATTTTATATTACAAATTTAATTTTTTATTTATTGAATGCTAGATTTTATATTACAAATTTAATTTTTTTTTATTGAATGCTAGATTTTATATTACAAATTTAATTTTTTATTTATTGAATGCTAGATTTTATATTACAAATTTAATTTTTTATTTATTGAATGCTAGATTTTATATTACAAATTTAATTTTTTATTTATTGAATGCTAGATTTTATATTACAAATTTAATTTTTTATTTATTGAATGCTAGATTTTATATTACAAATTTAATTTTTTATTTATTGAATGCTAGATTTTATATTACAAATTTAATTTTTTATTTATTGAATGCTAGATTTTATATTACAAATTTAATTTTTTTTTATTGAATGCTAGATTTTATATTACAAATTTAATTTTTTATTTATTGAATGCTAGATTTTATATTACAAATTTAATTTTTTTTTTATTGAATGCTAGATTTTATATTACAAATTTAATTTTTTATTTATTGAATGCTAGATTTTATATTACAAATTTAATTTTTTTTTTATTGAATGCTAGATTTTATATTACAAATTTAATTTTTTATTTATTGAATGCTTGATTAATTTTCATAACTTATCTACAATTTCATAATTGATCAAAATATGACTTTAACAATCTCTATTCGAATTTTTCAAAAACTTACAAAATACAATTTCAATTCAAGATGGAGACATAATTGCACATTTACATTTACTGTTCGTATGTATATCAGCTTGCACTTTCAGCCAACTTATTGCTACACAATTGATTCAAGAACTACGTCACTTATTAAAGTTGTCAATCACTCTTCACTACTTCTCCAAGAATTAGCTTTAAAATTCATCTGGTAGACCATCACATTACTTGTCTTCTAGAATTGGTTTACTAGATGTTATACTTGCTCAACAGAAAAACAACACCATTGTATACCGTTTACTGATTATTCGATTTGCTGCGTACGTCAATTGTTTGTACAAAATTATTGAGAATATCAACTATTTGAAATGATAGATCGGCCATAGTTAAGTGTATAGCTGTTACCGATTATATGAAGTTATTAAATTACAATGGTTTCACTTAAAAAGTCATTTCAAATTAACGTTTCAAGGAATTGGTCGATATACAAATCTATATGTTCTGTAGGCTGTTGGAAGCTGTTGTTAAGCAAAAGTTGAATGGGGATGACTGAACTTTTACAACAAATTCACTGTTTAGAAACCTTCTCTTACGAAATTTATAGAGTAGAAGATTATTTTGAATGAAAGCCTAAAAAATTGCGGCTTATGTGTCAATTGAAAGTCGAGATCTACGATGGCACTGAAGGGTCAAACTTCTATTCAACTTTTCGGAACTTCTATTCAACTTTTCGGAACTTCTATTCAGTAATTCCTCAAGTTTCTATTCCGGAAAAATCTCGAACTTCTATTCAAAAAAAAATCTCGAACTTCTATTCAAAAAAAAAATCTCAAACTTCTATTCAAAAAAAAATCTCAAACTTCTATTCAAAAAGCGTCCCGAACTTCTATTCAAAAAAATTCATGAACATCTCGTTACCGTGATATTAGCAATTTCGATTTTGTTTTGTTTTCACCACGAGGGAGCCAGTTAAGAACACTATGGAGAATGTGATTAGAGATATCGTTAAGGAGGAGTTGAAAATGCATGTTACAACCAGCACAACTTCAACCAGCACAACTTCAACCTCTGTTATTACTACACAAGCACAAGCTACTGACACTTCTGTATCTGTTCTTCCCAGCTCTTGGGAAACTACCTATGCTGATGCTCGACCAAAATGTCATCACATTTCAATATATCGTTTGAAATTGCGATCAGAATTGATGGAAACATTTATAAAGAAAAAGGTAGATATGCATTAATGCCTGGGTCAATTATTTGCTATAATATATTGTAATAAAATCCAGTGTGATATGAAGTGATGTGAAACGCAGTGTATTTTATTTGTCTTCATAGTAACAATCCTAGTTTAAACATCAGTTTTTACAAAAATGTATTCAATAGTATTGTTCAATTTTACCAAATAGATAAGTGTACAATTGCAGGCCTTGTGATGCGTCTTCAGGGGGGGGATAATCCGTCTTGTTGCATGAAATGTTCAGCGAATTCTTTAAAATGGGTTGATACATCATTCAAGCTACCTTCTGCAACACTTGGATAAAACTGATCGATCTCTTCAGGTTCTGTAGCGATTAAACAGTTATTTACTCCATATAAATGTGTCAACGCGTACAATATATCTGGACGTCCCCTAGCACCGTTATTTCTGCTTTTCGAAATTATATGTACATTCCAGTCGTTCTTAACATTATTGATATCTTTCCTCAATAACTCCATAAAACAAAATCGGATGCATTCAATTAATGCGGGATCAGAGTTTGTGAACATCCCAAGGTCAACCAGATCTTGAAAAAAACGTTTCCACCAACCAACTCTGTCGCGTTGTAGAGTAGACCAAAATGATTCAATTTTTTGGTTCTCAGTAGATGAGATGATGCTGAAGGACTCGATTCCAACTTCCGCATCATTCAAGGCTCGGAGATAAATATGTATCGGCTCAATCAACGAGTGTTCAGTACCATTATCGGCCTTTATAAATCTTGGTACACCTTTATTTTTTCTCACTGCATCAAGATAAAATTTTGCCACAACTTCCGGTAATTTGTTAGAAGGCCCAACCTCGAGCCATATAAGTTTTCGCGAAAAACCGTCTATAGCCCCATGAATAGAAAAGCCAAAAGGCTTCAATTTATCATGGCCATCGATATGCCATGCGTGATTTGGGCCTTGAGATACATATTTTCGACGATGTAATCTTCGTTTTTTGCGAAGCTCTACCCCTTCGGGATCTAGGTTCTTAACAATTTTCCTCACATCTTGGTATCGACATATTATTGACTTGGACACCAAGGATGCTCTCATTCTACGATAACCTGGAACCTGGAACCTGGAACCACTACCATGAAGCTCCTTCAGGATTGCCTCCTCAATTTGGTTCTCATCGGAACGTACTCCTTGAAGAGCCCTTCGCCGTTGTCCACTGCTCCGTAAGCGTCTTTTTAATGTTGATAAACTGATATTCACACCGTGCTTACTGTGCAACATTTCTCTTATTTCAGGATAAGACAGACCCTGCTTGAAATAAGTCGTTAAAAGATCTATGTTTACGGCGCAAATAAGCAATGATGTCCGTAAATTTTGAAGAGAAAAAAGTCGAGCGGAAGTTCCTCTTAACTAGAAAAAATGTGAGCAGCAGTTTATATAAAATGTTGAACAGGAGTTCTGAAAAAAAATCTAAATAAAAACTTCTAAAAAGTTTGAATAGAAGTTCCAAAAACAGTTGAATAGAAGTTCCGAAAAGTGGAATAGAAGTTCCGAAAAGTGGAATAGAAGTTTGACCCTTCAGTGCCATCGTAGAGATCAATGTAAAAAATACATATATTTTGTACGTAATCCGACTACTTCTTTCCAATCTGATTTATTAAACATTTATTTATTTCTTATTTTTTAGAAAAATAAAGAAATGATCGTCTAAAAAAATTTATAAAATCAAAACTATTTACCTTGAGTGGATTAATTTTCATGGGGATTAAATTTCGCGAAAAGCTTGTCCTGAAAACTTGCGTTTTTTCTTACCATGTTGCATCCGCGAAAATAAATCTCCGCCAAAAAACGCCAACGTCGAAAATTAGTCCACGCGAAATATTCCATGGACATGTCATCCGCGAAATTAAATCTACGCTAAATGCACTAGGTGGCGTCCGCGAAAATTCGTCCACGCGAAAATTAATCCACAAGGTAAATTGTGTCGTAAAAATAACACGCGTAAAAAAATATTTCTGTGCACTAAAATTTCTACGAAAAGGTCTCAGGTGCCAATTAAACGTTTTTTCTATTGTTCTAAACAATAGAACCATTGTTCTTTCTAAAAATCCCAGCTTAAGTATGCTTAAAAACGTTATGCTTTTAAAGAAAAATAGATGTACTACGAAGATCTTGCTTCAAGGACCCACTCAAACCGATCCAACATTTCATCCAACATGGTAAGTTTGGCATGTTGGATCGGTTTGAGTGGGCCTTTAGTAAAGCGATGTTTACATTGGATAAAATGTGGTGTTGCCCATAAGTTGCAAAGTCGAACGGCTCTCATTTTCATATAACGTTATTTTAACATTCAACAAAATTTCAAACTCATTATTGTTCAACGAAAATATAAATTTTATTGAACGATTTTATTTTTAGCGAGACTAATTTAACTTAGGAAACTTTCGCGGCATTTTTGGCCCGAAATCCGCGAAACTTTCTTCCCAAAAACACGGTGAAATTAGCCGAACTTGAAATTTTATTCTCCCGAAATGTACAAATTATTACAAACCGGAAAGTTATTCAAATAAACAACAAAACGAAACAGGCCCTAGAATCATCAGAATCTTTGTTAAAATGTAGTTTTTAATTTTCCCCCTAAAATATTTGTTTGCACGATAGTTTACGCCGTTTTAGATGGGAAAGTAATACAATTTTAGCTTATTGAAGCAAATTTTAGCCAATGAAATTTTCCCGAGGTTTTGCCTAAAAACATTCTTCGATTTTCTATGAAGTTTGATTTTCGGAACCGAGGCCGTAGAAAAACATTGCGTCAGCCATAAAAAGAAACTCCTCTAGGTACACCTCCTTGCTGCTTTAGGTTAAAAATAGTAAGATATTTTGTTATGCCAAAAAAAGTCATTTTTATTGTTACAGCAGGAGAGTGTAAAGTCTGAACCCCGCTGGCTTTGTATTATCAGGACCTTAATTTTATATATGACGTCATTTCCAATACCTATGACGTCATTAATTATTCCTTATACCTGGAATGAGTTTCTACTAACTACAACTGTGTTGTTTCATCACCGAAGCATAAGTGGTTCCGGATTTATGACCCGCGGACACTTTGAGCCCCCCCCCCCCAGGGTTACAAGGGCAAAATTAGCCCGGGTTAAATAGGTTTAAGGCGGTAACGGCGCTCCATACATTCCCGTGTACCGTATTATAGCCAACATTCTTACAGAAAATCATGGCCGGAGGGCACAACAAAATGGCAGTGAAGGAGGGAAGCTGATGTTTTGGTTGAATGGTATACCACGTTCCAGGTATTTTTGGTCAAAATGTTTAATAAAATTTTATTCTTTGGCATTATTATTATATATTAATAAAGTTTATATTTGGACGCAAGGAATCCTTTTAACATTTTTTTAAATCTGAGAAATTAGAAACAACTCATTTATTTTTTAACCAAAGAAAACACTGGCATCCAAGAAAAGTAAGACTCGGTCCCAAATATCCATTTTTATAAACAAACATATACAGACCATGCCATAAAAACCACATGAATCTAATCATAAACAAAAACGTTGATAAATCGTAACAAAATAATACCAAAACAGAAAAATAATGTTTTGCTTTGTTGATATGGAAGTATTTTGAAAGAGCTGTTTTGGTCAAAGTTCAGGATGCTATAAAATAAAAAACATTAGGCATCAATTCCGTAGACAACAAAAACATTTTTTTAAACCGAAGGCCTAAATACCAAAAGGCTCAAACAAATCCAACCAAAGACCATCAAAATTGTATTAAAACAATATCAAATAATGTATAAATACTATTAAAATAGCAAAAATGTTGTTTTCATAATATTTATTAACAGTTCATGCAACAAAGAGTACTCAAAATGAAAAACTGGCATGAAAATCAATTCTTCTCAAACAAGTTTCTTCCAAGACAACAAAAACAATTTTTTAAACAGAAGGCTGAAAAATAAGTCTTGACCAAATTCAACCAAATACTATCAAGACTGTTGTTTTCATATTTATTAACAGTTCACGCAACAAAGAGGACTCTTTTGGTTGAAAAGTCAAAGGTTTAATGAAACAGAATAATCAAGAAGAGCTTCTGTGACCTTCTCCTCTCCATCTTCAAACTCGAAGTTTACAACTGAACGAAGCCTACACGACTGGTCATTATCAAAGAAAAGGGTAAATGCATCATTATTGCATGAGATATCTCTTACAAGTAGTGTTATTGAACTTTGTATGATACAATTGGACTTTTTCTGTTTCAGTTTGCATTTATCACAATAAAGCAGCTTGACATTCTGATCTAACCTTCCATTGCAACTGACACAACAGTAATATATATTGACAGAAGAAACAGCTCTAATAGTACACATGTTTACATCTATGGTATGTTTAATTGTTTCAATTTCATCGAACTTAAATTTCTCAGCTAGTGTAGTGTTTAAAAATACAACTTACATCATCTCCATACAAAACTAATTTTCTTGAAATGGTTCCACCGGCAATAATAACTTCCTGCTTCTTGATTTCTCCTTGCTTAGTTTGGTGCACAGTTTCTTCATACAACTTGATGACATGAGCTTGCAGCTTAACCAATTGTTGTGGAGCTAGATTTTTTAGGTCTTGCAATGTCACCACAGAATTTTTGGATAACTTTTTGTTAAATTCAAAGGTAACTTGTTTAGCCTCAACCAGCTCTATGTTACTTCGATCATTAATCATTATATCATTACCTTTAAATGATACCTTGCTAATTTTCACAGGGGATTTTGAATTTTCCACATTTGATAACATTTTATGCTTACGTGGGCTGAAACACACTGCCTTTTGCGCATTCTCTTGGCTTTGAACTAAACAGTTGAAGTATTCGATGCCTGACACCGATCCTCGTTTAATCGGTGATACATCATGCACATAACAAAGTAAACCTGAAATAAAAAGTCAAACCATAACTAAGAATGAACTTGGTAGTTAGATATAGATTGACATGAACAATGAAAAACTGTTTGCAATTTAAAATTGGAACAGCAAATTTGTTGTGGAAACTACATTAAAATGGAGTTACTTATAGCTAGATCACACATTTTCCACAGTAAATATTATCAATTTTTGCCAGAAATCAGATGATGCATTTACCTTGGCCTGACTGAGCTGACGACGTTGACTGTTGTGAAGGTGGTGGCGTAGCAGTTCTCTTCTTCCCTGAAATATATATTTAAAATTATGTTAAAAAGTGGTTTTTCTTGAATTTTGCGAATTAGGGTCAAAAATGCAAAAACAAATTCCACAAAAATATCTTCTTTTTAAAGTACAAATCTATGACCCAAAGCTAGCGACCCGGTTGCTTTTTTCTTAAGTATAAAAAACAAACAAGAAAAAGCATGTAAACTAAACGTCTATCAATTTGGTATCTGTTGCAGAGAAACCAGAACATTCATTACCTTGGTTTGATTTAGCTGAGGAAGGCGTAGTAGGTTTCATCTTCCCTGAAATAAGAACAAATAATGCATAAAAACTCCATTTTCAATAAAACTACTTACATTGGTAAAAAAATAAATCATGAGAAGACCATTCAAACAGATGGAATGTGTATTTACCTTCACGAGTGGCCATGATACTGTTAGATTAGATACGAAGATACCACTTTCTTCCTCACGTGAATGCGAAAAGAAAGATCTAAAACCTCGTTCCCAGGGAATCTTGCAAAAAGCGCAGCGTCAATAATAAAAAAATGCACTGGCAATGAGGTTGCTACAATTGATTACCGTAACAACGGCGGCCCGGGGCGTTTAGTAAAGTTTTCGGATCGGTGCAACGTTTAGAGAGACGTTTATCAGAGGGCAGCGTTTATTTCAAAGGGGAAATTACGGAGAAAAAAGCACAACTGTAGTAATACTATAAAAAGCCTTAAACTGGAGAAATTTTGTTACCGTATAAGAGATAAACCATATATTAAGCAAAACTGCTTTATATTAAACGTTTTTATTTTACATCGTCCTTCACCTAGATGTTTTTTTCCAATAAACGCCGCATTTAAAGGTGCAGCGTTTATCGGAGGGGCGGCGTTTGAAAGAGGAAATACGGGATACAAAAAAGAGTCTTTTTTTTTCAGCACAATTTTTTTGCATGCAATTTTGGACAATTTTTACAAACGTGAAATCTTACTCAACTCTGTTGTGTCTTGTTATTTTTACATTACTATTGTTTCTCTTTATATGTGTTTTACTAAGCATAAATAACTATATAGCTTTAGTTTTAGCTAGATGTTCCCAGTTTAAGTATATTTAACTGGCTGTCTTAGCTACTGTTAGCTGTCTAATGTTAGCCTCCAAGTCCTACTCCCTATCCCCATGGCTAGCTCTAACCTATGACTTATGTTGTTATTCGTCTTTTTTAATTATCTATAGCTAGCTACCTTAGTTTCCAAACTTCTCTTCTTTTATGAGCACGAATTATGATGTAAAAGCTAGCTAGCTACCTACAAAATCTTTCAAAGACTTAAACTTTTGCAGGATAGTAGGATGCATTTTTATGCCCATAAGAGTATAATTATTTTCACATTTTCACAGGGGACCATGTGCAATATGACAAGTGGAATAATTTTTTTCAGAATTTAAGGCGTGTGTGTTGTTAAGTTATTTTTTATTGTTTTGTTTCTGACATCCTGTTAAACTTTTGTCAGCCTCCATGTATAATGCCAGGTTATTTTTACAGGGGGTGTAGATATTTGTTTGGAAATTTACGTGGGTTTATGACTTTATTTTAATTTATGAGAGGATGGTAAGGTTGTTTGTGTTTTTGTATGTGTTGCAAACTGCTGTTTTTTAAAATTTTGTGTAAACTTTTGTGGGAAAAAGACCACATGCAATATACTGAAAGAACAAATTTTGTGGAATTGGCCTCCACTGAAGGTTGTTGTGTAAGCTAATGGCTTTTTCATAGTTCGTGTTATAAGTTGGGGAGAACTAAACTGTATGTGATGTCATTTTTGCTGGAAGAAAATTCCATGGTTTCACGTTTTTGTTAAGAATTTTAAAATTGTGGTAATAACTGTGTTTGGTGATGATGAAAAAATTAATAATTATTCTGACAAACTTTTTTGTTTTTTATATTTTATGAAATGCCTGATTTTTCTATAATTTGATGTGTTTCATAACCTTTTTGTGGAAGATTTATGGGCAATGGCAATATAGAACATGCTAAATGAACTGATTTTTGTTGATTTGGATGTGCTCCTCAAAAACCGATCTGTTTTACATTTTGTGTAAACTTTTGTTAACTTTTGTGAGTATAAATTTGATGTTTTTTGACACTTCAGATTGAAATATTAAAGGTTTTCAACGTACTCAAGCGTAATTACTTTATATATAAGATGTAAATATTTGAGATGTGTTATTTCTGACTTTATTATTATTGTTGGTGTTGTACATGATTCTATGCATTATTTTGATTAGTGTTTCAAGCTCTACACATAATCTTTGTTGATACAAGTTTATTCTTTGCTCATTGATTTTTTTACATTTAGGTTTAAAATTGTTGATAAAGGGCAGTACGAACTAAAAGAGAAAATGTTTGTGTTCTTAACTGGTTGATTTTTACATTTTGTGTAAATTTTTGTAGGAGAGGATGTTATGCAACCGAAATGACTGATTTTTCTAGATTTAAATTTCATGTTTTCCAAACTATGGCTTTTTCATATTTTTGTATAAGCTTTTAAGGGAAAGACAATATTTAAAATGTGTAAAAAACTTATTTTTGTTGATTTGTGCTAACTCTTGGAGACCTCCTTTTTCACATTTCAGAATAAAATACTGAGAGTTTTCAACATAATCACTTATAAGATGTACATATTTGAGATGCGTTATTTCTGACATTGTTATTATCCGTGTTGTGACTGTTGGTGTCGTAACTGTCGGTGTTCTTACTGTCGGTTATGTGAGTTTGGTGTTGTGAGTGTCGATGTTGTGAGTGTCGTTGTTGTAACTTTTTATCAACTAGATTTTACACCTTGCAAGCTGTTCTTTTTTATTTTGTGTAAGATTTGTGTGGAGGATTTAATGCGATTTGATATTTGACATTTTGTGTAAAATCTTAAGAACATTTTTTTTGTATATGCACTGCTGACGTCAGAAAAACATCTAAAAGAACCTATTTTTCCATTGTCCTTCTGCCTAAGTGGATTTCTCCACGGGCCTTATCGACTAGTATGATATAATTTAACATTTGAAACCATGGAAATTTCATCAATTATAACAAAATTAGGATGCGAATATTTGTCTCTAAATTTGCAACGAAGGTTGTCACTCAAATTGTGTAAATTCAAAGATTTTGATTTATGAATTCCAAAAGCAGAGTTGATGGTGGTTCCATCTATGTTAATAGCTGCAACACCTGTAGGTGATACTTTTAATGCCTTGCATTTTTCAGGTGTACCTGAATATAAGTTTAACAGCTTTGATAAAGATTATTTATTAAGTAAGATTTTCCTACGCCTGCACCACCAGTAACGAAAACTTAAAGAGGTTTTACCCTTCTGAAAGAATTACAATTTTGCTGCTTTACCTTGTCATTTGCCCATTCATACAAAAAATCAAACAATAAGCGCTGTTGTTGATTTAATGACCGTAAATTCTGCCTTAACGTATCATCACTTATTAAATTATTAGAACTGATAGAATTATTAGAAACTGAATTAAACAAAACTGATTGTTGATAGACTCCCTCTAAGTTCAACTGATCAGTTTGTTCAGTTGCAATTGTATCTTCAATCATTACATTATTAGATGCACTCATACTCATATGCACAGCATTTACATCATCAGAAAAAGGTTCAAAAATACTTCTATTTACATTCACAACATCTAAGACTCCATGTTGTAACAGTTTTTTACAGTAACTATTATTAATAAGCAATCCTGTTTCTGAACGAAAGGGGAAAAACAAGAACAACAGATAATGAGCATGCCTTTCGGGGAACAAATTATTGTTTGGGATTGAATAACGCAACATTTGTCTAACTTTCCTGCAAACTAACTTTTCCTTGCATGACATTAATGGTATAATACTGGGAAAATTACAGCCAGCTTGAGAATTCTCTGAAATATCTGCTGTAAATATAACAGGTTGAAAATCACATAAAAACTCATTATCAATTTTATCCTTTTTAACACAATAATGAGATAAAAACATAGCAAGGCACATATCATCAACAGATGCATAACGCCCTAAACAAAAGTTACTATCAGGTATATCCATGTAACAATCTGATTCGTTCTGTTGGAATATTAGTATGAACAAAAATTGTTCTTGGAAAGCATTTTCGTAACTAAATTTCTGGTAAACTAAACACTACAGCTTCTTGCAAAGACATTTGTCTTGATGTGGCCTAAGCAGATGCCAATTTGTACATAGCCTCACTACGTACGTAGTTTCATTGATTGTATCTCCTTACTTGCTTGAATAAGAGCCTGAGATGATTCAGACTCTGATTTTGAAAAGTATGAACACATATATGTCAAATCATTAAATTGTTCCTCAGTTGGTAAAAATAACAGCCATAGTTTATTAATTAAGAAAAAATAAAACGAGTTTGAAAGTTAAAAAGTATTTATTTGTTAAGCTTTTCGTACACTAAGTACATCTTCAGACTATATAAACAACCTTCCTGTTCCTCAGTTGTTTTTTACTTGAAATTGGATATGCTACAATAGTCCTTTGAGTAAAAAACCTGCCAAAATTATACCTACATGGTGTGTTTTTGTATTTGCGACAAGATTTTGAATGTTTGTGAGTCTGGTATTTTTTCACTAAATTGTATAACTCGTTCTTTTCTCGTGGTAGGTAAGCATGGGTTGTGAAGTCTAAAAAATTAATATAGCTAGTTAGAAATATTGCTCTCTGTCTTTAAATGAAGGAATGAGTATGTTGAGTTCCACGAAATTAAAACTCCACACGTATAGCATAATAAAATTTCCCCTAAAAGATTTGTTCTCAATAAAACATTTCGAAAAAGTAGTTCAACTCTATATTGAAGATGCCATGCAACTAATACAGGGTTTTTTTTAAGTATTTCACATCTTTCAAAGTAAGTCAAGTTGGTTATAGGTTCCACAGAAAGTGGATTCATATAAAGTTTAGAAATGATGCTGACAAGTTCGTCCCATTGTAAATCAGCACAAGACAAAGTGAGAAAAAAGAAATCTTTTCCAATAGGCAGGTGTACCTTTTATCTGATTCATGTAAACAAAAGCTTTGTTCGCTGAAACTAGTGATTGTATAATTTCAGAATATCCTTGTTGTAACATACCTGCCGTTACATTGGCAGAACTCTTGCGCATTGCAATGGAAATCTGATTAGTTGTTGCAAAACGAATTGAACAAAGAAAATGTAATCTGATGAAGATGCAAATATTTGCTTACAGTGTAATAACCTCTGGTTAAAATACTGGTGAAAGTTTTGCATCTCTTTTTAGTTTATATCCGAATTCACCCAAACTAAAAAGAATAGGGAAGGAAAGCTCTTCACAATATTGATCATTTAAAATACTTGGTGGCACTTGTCCTTCACCAGGTACTATCTCAAATATTTCAGTTGTATGATGTTCTGGAATAATACACATTTCCCTGCATGTTGGCGAAAAGAATCCAACGGATTAGAATCAGTCTCTAAATTATCATTGACAGTACCACTATCTAATTCAACGTATATTTCTTCATCAACATGTAAATTAAGCAATTCTTCAGAAATGTTTGCTACATTGATATGTACATCACTATACAATTTGTTATTTAATTTCAAATAAGTTGAGGCCTCACCAACTTTTGCAGGCAAAACAGGCTCATAATAGACATGACCATTAAATTGCATTTTTTTTTCAATTTAACTAAGAGTATACCAGAAGAATCAATATTCCTAGGAAGTGAATTGCAGGTGTTGTCAACATCAACAGGAATATTACAAATAGCACCTTTAACTTTTGGCATTTGACCCTTTCACATTATTGCAATTTTTTTGAATAAAATTCTCTTTGATATAAGCACTGCCTCTAACTTATTTAAGCATTTAAGTTCATTCGAAATATCATTGATGTATAAGTTATTAGCCATCCCTTGACAAAGAACTTTACCGTGTTTTACCTTTTGTTTACATGTATTACAAATATACAATGAGCCATTTTCTACTTGAATATTGTTATATATTTTGTTACCTATTTCACTGCATTTTAAAGGATCAAATACCACAACAGATTTTTTATACAAACATCGCCCACATATAACACATACATAACTTGGTCCTTCAAATATTTGTTGCCGAAAACCCTTGATGCTAGCCTCAACAATGTCTAATAAAACTGATAAATTTTTATAACTTGTAGCTGAATTAGATTTGTTGTCGAACTTTTTCTTTGCACTAGAAACAACTTTTAAAAATGTGGCTTTATAACAGCTTTGTCAGCTTCTGTCACATTCTCTAACTGAATTATGGAATTATTATACCTTTGATATATATTTTGCGAATTCAAACAAATTAATAAACTTTAACACAACAGCAGTACCATCTGGGCATGGTCTACCATTAGCATCTCTGGAATGAGAATCCATAATGTAATAATGACAATAGCATTTTAAAATTGACACTGCAACACCATTGATAATATATATATCTTGTTTCAATGTTTAGAGTCACAAAAGAACCAAAACAGTGATGATCAAAATTTACATCCATATTTACACGTTCAAGTGAAACAGTTCTAGGTAGTTCAAAAGTTGAATAATGTTAGAAGGACAAGTTTACAGTCATGAAAAATTGTCAGTATAATGGAATAGAATAAATTCATTATCTCTTTACAATCAAACTTTTACTTTACTACTTTAAATCTGTCTGACTGTCGTTTACAACCAGTACTGCGCGGCATCGTGATACAGCATTCGAGGATTGAGGAAGAATATCTAGCGCATGAACGCTGATTGGAGGGTTTTATGGCAAAATCATTTGATTGGAGAGAAGTAGCAGGTACCATGTGAGTTTTCGCGTGATTATGCAGTTTTTACTCGAAGATAACGTGATATTTCACGTGATTTATTTAAATTTACTAACCGCCTCGGAGACACGGGTAACTTTAATTAAATCCCAGAAGATCAGGATTTTTTGCGAGCTTTCAGCCAAAACTAGAAATTGTGGGTTCCACAGCTAAAGAATAAATGCAAGTTTAAAAATTGAATTCATTAAGTCAAAGTATCTTAATCAGATGATATAAGACGAATGAATTTATTTTAAAATATGTATATTTCGTGTTACATCCAACACACAGGGGCGGATCCAACATTTTTAACATGTCAGTCACAGTTTTTGCCAAGCAAAAAATAAGCGCACCAATTTGCTGCGCCCAGAACAGCTGGGGGTCATGGGGGCGCTGTAAGCCCCGGAAACTTTCGCTATTTTAAGCCTCTACGCACTATAAACGGCCTAAATAATGTCCAAATTATTAGCTTTGTTAGAGACGTTTTTTACTCTAAAGTTTCGAATGGACAAGAAAATAACAAACCATCTTTTAAAGGGTTGCAAAAAAGTGTATGAAAATTAAAAACAACAGTTTAAATTCAAATATTTTAAGACTGTTTCGCCCTATATCAGGGCTCGTCAGCATGTCTAGGAAATGCCTAATAACGCAATATTAGCTATTCCAGATATGGACAGTGTGCTATATGCTAAAGCAGGCTGAACTAAGGGAAGCAGGGAATTAAATAAAATAAATTGATATAACATAAAGAAAGAAAAAAGACATTTATGCGCAGTAAGCTTATTCAAAAAAAGGTGTTTTGCTTTTACTTTTTTGAATTGTTTTAACCAAAATTACAAAAATGGTTGGCTTTAAAATTATCATCATATCCTTCATCAACACCTTGCAAACAAAACAGAATATGAGCCTGAGCATAAGTATTTTTAGCATTTAATGATGTAAATACAGGTTAAACTTTGCACATTGCACCACAGTTAGGAAAATAGGAAATTTGGTTTTTGATGTATCTGTACAGTCTGGAGACACAGCATAATTTTTCTTACCACTGGGAAATTAAAGTATTTGGCGAAAGGTGGCAGAATTTTCTGTGTTTAGAGTACTTACCATGCTACTGCAACTAGTCTACCAAAACAAACTAAACCAAGCCTGATAGTACAAGCAAACAGCTTCATTCCCCACAAATTCTATTGTGTTACACCAGTTTAATTGTACAAAGAGGCGTCATCATATGTAAGATGGAATAAATAAATGACTTACCTTGATGTTTTTCTTAGCAACAAAGTAAAACAGAATTCTTAATATATATACCTCAGGGTAAAGGAAAAACCCTAATGATGGAATGTTGTAGCACGTCAACCAGTGTATTGTCACCAACATGTAGCTAGGACATGTAGCTGTACAAACAAATTTCCAGTGACTTTAAGAGCTAAAAATAATTATCCCAGGAAAATTGTCGAAACTAACTTCTGTATTATACAACATGTCGGATGTAGCACTACAGAATAAAACATATATGCACCCTTTTGGTTGGTCACTGCCTATTCTGCAAAATGTGTTTGCTCAAATATTATTCAATTGATAACATAATAAATAAAAGACAAACAAAAATTTTATCACTTAAACCGTAGTAGTAATCATGATTAAGCCTTTGTACCAACATAATTTAAGTTGAACATTCCGTTACTTTACAATTTCTTTGGACTGGTTAAAAGATTTGGGCTTAAACTAGTTTTATCAATTCCTATCTGACTTATATCAACCACAAAAATTGTTTTTAATGGTTTTTGCACTTGTATCTGTGTTAAAACAGATATGCTGTAAAAAATGCCTTATCGGCGTCCCCGAAAATGCCTAAATTAAAAAACTTAAGAACTACAATGATAGGTCAATGTATACTGGGCTCTCTTTCATCAATCTGGTCTGAAACTATACCATATCAAGTTTAAGCCATTGTTTTAATTTTTGCACAAATTATTGGACTCTTACCATTAGCGAAAAGTATGCTTTTTTATACTACCCACATAAAATTGCCACTTTGACTAATCGGTTAGGAATTATTAATTTTTTTTAAATTCACAGACGTACTAATATCAAAATTCCTAAGATGATATATCCTAGTAGTAAGCTATTTAACATATGCAGGAAGTTATTATCATTCTACGTGTTCTCCGGGCCTATTTCGTAACAAGAATAATAAAGCATTATCTTCTTACCATAAAGGGCTAGTCTAGGGCTACATGAAACATTTCTTTAGAATTAGAAAAGTGTGTTATTTGTTGTGATTCGGAAGGGCAGTTGATCAAACTAACAAACCGTTAAAAAAGATCTCTTGCCGAGTTTGCAAATTTTAGAGAAAATAAAAGCGTTTTAAGTTCAGTTGATGAGAGAGCATTACGTTTATGAAGAAGGTTGTAAAAAATTATTTAAAATAAATCCATAAAGAATTGTTAAACGATAACAATGAAAGGAGGATAATGTCAGAAAAGAACTCTATCGAAAAGTTAAAAAAGCACAAGCTAGAAATAATGGATATCTGTATTGGAAAGAAAACTGCTTTTTGTGTCATAAAAACATCACCGATAATAGAAAAAAATGACACTTACCTAAGCTTTTAAAAAAGAGTAAAAATGATGCTTGCGCTATGAATGTGGAAGGGAGACTAAACGATTGCGTTGATTTTGTCGCAGCTGAGACGATACAATCAAAATTGTCGAGTGCTATTATCCACAGGAGGGAACCTAGATTCAAACAAAGTTGCTAGCAGACGATCAAACACCACTTTGACATATGTATTCAACAACTCATGTGAATGATTAGAGGATGATTCTGAATTCCATAATGTATTTGAATTTGCTGCTAAAGTTGAAGAAATTGCTGAAAAGGATTCTTATACAAACAAGTACTTAACTGCGTTACTTCTATGTAAGTATGGTGACCGTGTTATAATAAACCATACAACACCTGGTAACGAAAAAATAATCATGTTCAACTCGTTTTCTTATCAAGGAAAAAGAAGGAAAAAGAGGGCAACGCAAATGAGGAAAAAAAATCTTATTAAGGACGAAATTAAAATAATGAATGTCAAAAATTCTCACCCATCTCCTGAACAGCTTTGAGATACCTTAGAGAAAAGAAATTTTCGCAAGATGAAAATTTCGCGAAAAATTTGAATGTTTTTAAATTAGCGCAAAATTAAATTAGCGCAAAAAATTTGATTGTCTGTAATATACGAAAAAAATAAATTCTTGCAAAAAATTTGTTAGATTTCAATTGCAAAAATACCCGCAGTCAAAAGTTTGATTTCTCTAAGATCGCGAAAATAAATTTCCGTGAAAAATTTGTTTTTTGGAAAGTCGCAAAATTAAATTCTCGCAAATAATTGAATTTTTTAAGTTCTATTCTCGCGGAAATTTCTCCCATTAAGGTGGCAAATTTCTGAATAACTGGATATCATTTATTATTTTTTGAAATTGTTTACCGAGGATAGCCTCTTCAGTTTTTATTGGTACCTGCTATTAACGAGGGTCCTACAAAAGGAAGTCATAGTGCATTTATGGCTCCCATTTGATCTGCGAAACTCGTGCAATCACAGCAATCCATCAACTAGTCAACCGCCTAAGATAAGCAGAGAGAATAGACTGACTTTTATAGTCTCTAGCATGACTCGGTTGACATCCCGACTGGAAGCGAACGCTTTACCTCGTATTTTTCAAACTGCTGTTTTTCAAATTCCTCGATTTTCGAACCTTTTTTAGGGTCCCCTTGAATGAATACCCTCGATATTTCAAACTTTTATTTATGCAGAATTCTGGAAAATAAGAAAACAATACATGAATTAGAAAACAATTCTTTTCTATTAAATATCACCATTTACAAAACTTCTTCTAGTTTGCTTAACATTAGCATACTGGCAGTGAATGTAAATGTATTCCCTTTCCTTTTCCTTTGTTCACAGCCTTCCCATTTTTTTTTCACTGTTGCCATATTTGAAAATATCTGATCTCAGAAAAAAGAACACAGTTTTCGCAAACTTCTCGCTTTTCCCTTTCATCTAGTTTCCAACAATTCTATATTTATTCATCACTGCTACTGCAAATTTATCTACAGTATTGTCTGGCTCTACTTGGTATTGTACGACGTCTCCAACGATAAGAAAGTTGAATGTTCAATAAGATAAGAATGTTCACGTCGCAAAAGAAAAAAATAACTTCCAATGAAGACAAATTCAAGGCATTACAAGAAATAGAAAGTGGGAAACCTAAGTCATTAGTAGCTGAGAAGTACAGGAAACACTATTTCCACATGGCTTTTACCTGCAAATAAAAAGAAGATAAGGGCCGCATTTTTCTCTGAAACGATTAGCTTGAAAAAAAATAATGCCAAAGCAGGGAAACATGAGAACTTAGGCAAAGCTGTTTTTAAGTGGTTTATGTCTGCAAGATCGAATAACATATCTGTGAGTGGACTAGTCATTTAAGAGAAAGCAAGTTATTCAGCAAAGACACTTGGTATAGATGATTTTAAAGCATCGAATGGATGGGTTGACAGAAGAAAGGCACGGAATAATGTCATATTTAAGATGGTGTCAGATGAAGAAAAATCATGCACACCAGAGATGACTGCACACTGAAAGGAACGCACCTGCCAACGATACTATCAATGAACAAATTGCGAGATACCTTTAACGCTCATGAGTTTGGTCTTTTCTTCCAAGCACTACCAAACAAAACTCCTAAATTAAAAGGTGAATATGCATTGGTGGTAAACACAGCAAAGTGACACTAACTGGAACGAGTGCGGCGAGTGCTGCAGGTGAAAAACTACCACAACTTGTCATTGGAAAAGCCAAAAATCTAAGATGTTTCAAGAACGTGTAGTCCTTACCGTGTATGTACAAGGCACAAACAAAAAGTTGGATGGACTCTGACATCTTCACAGATTGGATCAAGCAGTTAGATTGAAAGTTCCTAGCTCAGAATCGTAAAGTAGCATTCATTGTCGTTAATTCATCAACGCTATATTCCAACAAAGAATTGCCAAACATCACCATACTCGATGCCATGATTATGCTCCAACAATAATGGTCTACACTTGCAGACTTACCATAATTAATTGCTTCCAAAAATACAGGGATTTCAATACAAAGTCAATTGGGTTCAACCCAGGACACCGATGATCCGTTTTCACAACTGACAGAAGTGTTAGACGTAGCTCCAGATGGCCTTACTGCTGAAACCTTCATTGCCACAGATGAGGAAGTAGAAACTTCCATTCAGTCTTTACCAAGTGATTTACCAGTGTATCGGATGAATAGTTTTATTAAAGCAAAGGTGCAACACGTAAATTTAGTGTTTTTTAGTTAATTTGACCTTTTTATATGAATACTTTGATTTTTCAAACCGGGTTTCAACTGTATACCGTGAAATATTACCCGAGATCAAAAGTATAGACCGACCTTGCGAGGTCGATAGGCTGACGAAGGGTAATATTTTTTGGAAGAGATAGATAAAAGAGTTTATATTGTATTTATTAACTGATAGCTATTTTGTGTGGGTTTGTAAAACCAGCATTATTATCAAAAGATTTACTTGTGAAAAGGTTGTAAAAACCAGGTTTTGATAAAGAAAGGAAACGTTCGATTTGAAGTTCATTGTATCAATTTTTCAAATACATGTACAAAAAGAAAACATAACATTCGAATATCCGTATATAGAATTTTTTAAACGTTTTTTGAACCAAAGTTTGTTCTTCGTCAGAAGAAGAGTCTGTCACACAAATTCGACGCCGTTTGCTTGTTGCTCATTGCTGCGATAAATGTTGATATTAAAAAACGCAGTGAATTTCAAATTATCAACATTCCTTGCTGCTTTTCTGGTGGAGTGATGCAAGGTTTTGGATTTACTGTAAGTTGATTTTTGAGTCTGTATGTAGCTAGGCATGGTAACAATTCTCTGTTGAAGTTGGTTGTTTATATAGTAACCACTTTGGTTGCTATGAGGTTAAAAGTTATACCGTGCTGTGTAAAGCCCGTAGTGAAGGCGTTTAAGCCAATCAACGCAGCGCATTTCCCGTATAAACTAGCTATCAGTTAATAAGTGTGCTATATTAACTCCATCATGTGTAACAAGCAGTGATTTCAAAATATTTAACTTTGCTTGAAATCACTATTTTTATTATATGAGAGCCCATTGGACTTATTCGAAAATTAGAACCTTTTACTTTTTACTTTTTGTACCTTTCAAGAATGGACATGTACTTTTTTAACCCAAATATGGGTGACTAAGGGTCAATAACTGCAAAAAACTGTAGAAATAAGGCATTAGCAATAAATCCGCCATTTTTATTATTTTTAACCACCCTGGGGATGTAAGGTCAAACATGTGAACTTAATTAGACCGAATGGCTGACTATCAGGGATATGGGCTTTAAACCAAAAATAGGTTGATTCAAATTTAAAAACTTTAAAAGGCAATCATAATAAGAGATTTTTAGCAAAAAAATTCGCCATTTTTATTCATTTTAATCCCCCTAAAATATACATTTTCTATTGTATTGTGATTACCAAAAAAATGAAGTCCTAAGTATTGCGAAACTAAGTAGACAGACCAGCGTGGTAAAGTAGCGCTTGACTTAAATCATTTGGTCTCGCGCAATCTCTGATAGAGGTTCAAGCGTTTTTTTAATTTTGCACACGGGGTTTTGCCTTTTCCTTTTCAGTAGACTAGGGACAAAGTGACAAACTTACGTTTTCTTTGGATATTTCACGCTGCATTTACTGATAGTGTTCTGCAACTTCACGCGAAACGAGGGAAATCAGGTGCAAGACCGTAACGGCGTGGGTAAGAGAGGCACAAACTTATGGAGTTATGTGTGGGACAATATTCGTGTATGGTTTTCGTCGCGTCGTAATACTTTTCGTCGTGTCGTATCTTTCTTCGTGGCGTGGTTTTCTTGGACTCGTAATAGTTTTCGTCGTGTCGTATCAAGTTTCGTCGTGTCGTATGTCACTTCGTGGGGTATTTCACTTTGTGGCGAAATAGTTATGCTTTTTTACACGGAATTACTAATTTCGTGAAGCTTTTACACAATATATTTCACTTTCTTTCTAGGTAGAGCTAGCTATTATTTTTGTCATTTTCTTAAATTCTTAGCTATATATTTAGCTAGCTATTATTTTTGTCATTTTCTTTTAATAAACGATACATTCTTAGCTATAGATTGAGCTAGCTATACATTTTTAGTATGCTGCACTGTATAATCTATTATCTATTTTGTAGTTTAAATGGATTCTGATGAAAATACCAAAAATCAAGTAAACTAACTACATAAACATAAATTAAACTAACTTGAAAATAGAATATAATTTTTAGCACTAAACTAAAGGTTTTGTTTATTTTACCGCACTTTATTCATGTGACTTGGATTTCTTGTAAGCGCTACACGAATTAAGTAATTTCGTGTTAAACAAGCATAAAAAATTTTCGCTACGAAGTGAAATACGCCGCAAAGTGAAATACGCCACGAAGTGAAATACGCCGCAAAGTGAAATACGCCGCGACGAACGCAAATACGACTCGACGAAACGTAAAACCACCCCACAAAGAAAGATACGAAGCGACAAAAACCACACCACGAAGAAAGATACGACACGACGAAAAGCATTTACGACGCGACGAAAACCATACACGCATATTGTCCCACATATAACTCCATACAAACTCGTCCCCAGTGCGTGTTGTATCTCTTTTGACATCGGGATGGCGACTTGTCGTCAGAAAAGATACACAAGATGCTCTGGTGGCGCGGCTTGGGGACCATTGTCTCTGGAACCTTTGCCTGAACCTGTTTCCCTTAGAGGTATACTCGTCTCTATATGCTCCAGTTAGGTAAGTAAAGGAAACAGAGATATCTTAAACAGGACCTGACTTCAATGTTGTTCTTTCCTACTTCGTTATCCTTAAATTTTTCTATATCGTTACTTTCGAGATGTTCAAAAATTTCATTATCAGAATCATTACCACTTTACCTGATAGACGGGCTTTAAAGATGATTTTTTAAACTTCTTTATTCATGTTGGAAACCAAAGATTGCGATTTTTGTGCTCGAGTCAACTCTATTAACAGTTTTTGTATTTTCAAATTCTTTCTGTTTACAACTTTTTCCATCAAAACACTCAATCGATTAGATTTACTGCAGAAATGGCTTCGTGTATTTCTAATTTTTAATGAAGGTATTGTAGACGTTTGTAAACATGGCGAAGAAGGTATTGTAGACGTTTGTAAACATGGTGAAGAAGGTGAAATTTATAAATTTGAATGGAGCATATCCTATTTATGGCGGAGTTTCAGTAAAAAAGAATGTCATATTGTATAATAATGTTTGTTCCCATTTTCGAAAGGTAACCATTATATTCTGCGCATTTTCAGAAAAATACCCAGTTTAGCCTTAAAAAAGCAATAATCGCGAAATATTTGGGTGATGTGTTTATTCGAACTTTTAATACCTATTCCAGCTTTGTATTAAATTCTTCCATTTCGACCGGATTTTTCGCCCTAATCTGCCAGACTAACAGACTAACAGAAAATGCTTCAAAACTTTTATTAAAAAAATGTAAGCAGAATAAAGTTTTTTTGCAACGGAAACACGAGTCCTGAAGCTTTTCAAAATATATAAACAGTGGAATCTCTCTATCTCGAACTCGCAAGGGACCGAAAAATTTGTTCGAGATAGAGAAAGTTCGAGATAAAGAAAGGAAAATACCTTAGGCGGACCACAAATGGACCGAGACTTTAGTTCGAGATAGAGAGAAGTTCGAGATAGAGAGTAGTCGAGATAGAGAGATTCCACTGTACTTTAATGGATAAGAAACTTTTATTTTTCTATAAACATTTTGTTAGAATATAGAAATGTTCTGAAAATTTGTCGGATTTAGAACCCTTTTGTTTACGTTGCCACAACAAAATCAAACCGATGGTTTTCGGTGTTTATAAAGAGACTTGGCCGCAATTATTATAATAAAATACAAGGTTAACAATATTAGCACCAAACTATATATTTTGGCATGTTAAGTCATGTATGTCGAGATTATGACGTCATCATCACCACGGAATATTTTGATTTCGCAATTTTTATGAAGGTTGCGCATGCACAGACTGAATTTTCCGTGTACAGGCGGAACGGAATGGCCATGACTAACACATCAAAAGGGACATTAATTCATATATCTTTAAACATATTTAAAGGATTCATGTTTTTAGGTTATAATAATATGGTTTTAAAATAAATGCTAAAAACAAAGTTAATTTAAGAATCCAAAAAGCACTTCATATCCAATAAGGACAGTTTATTTAACTGTGTTTTTTCTCGCCTCTCTTTTCTCCATATTCTTTCTCTTTCTTTACATTTTTTTCCTCATTTTTACATTGTAATTTTTTATAATTATTGTAATTAACATACAATAATTAAAATATTCAAAATGAACCTCTTCCAGAGACAAAGTAGGTCTCCCATAAATGCGTGATGAGAATGAGGGGAATATGGACACTGTTAGACTTTATCAATCTTAGCGTCAGTGTCTTTTTCACTTAATATTTTCGAATGTCGCAGTCCGTTGCTTATATTTTATTTCCGTGCATATGCGTGCGCATGTTCATTGTTCTTGATGCAAAATCAAAGCATTACGTCACGCCACAACTCATCTACTTGGCTCTGCTAAAATTCTCAGTGATATATATAACATATAATTGGACATTAACTTCAATTTTATTCTTGCAACAACAATTTTATGTGAATTTACCGCGAAAATGTAATATTTTTAGGTCCAGTGGAGGAGAGTGATCAGAAAAATAAAAAGGTGGCCAGGCTAAATTCGCGTAGTAACAATTGACAGAACCATTCTGGCTTGAAAATGTACAGAAGTACAGGCTATGACACTAAAAATAGGTCATATTTTGTATACTGAAAATATCAAAGCCTCTACGACGGAGAGCTCTATAGCCTTAATCCTCAAGGTAAACACTGCTTGCCATATATTTTCTAAGAGCCCTATGGCTAGGCTATATCATGGCATCAATAGAAAATAGTCTAGTTCTATGTGGCACCTGACCCCTATTTAAAAACGGACTAAATAAAATCTTGAAATTTTATGGTCGGTGTCCATTACCATAAAAAATGTGAATTAACAACAATAGCCGTTATGACTTCTGAAAAACAGATCGGCAAAGAGATGTTGCATGACTTTTAATGGCTTATAAACCGTTTAACCGGGCGCTACGGGAAAATAGCGACCGAGGTTGCTGTTTTCCCGCAGCGCCCGGTTAAACGGTTTATAAGCCATTTAGTACCTGGTAGCCTGATAAAAACATAGGAATTAAAGTGATCTTTTGCCAAAGTAGATCTAAGTCACAAAAGCATTGGCTTTGGATGAAAAATTAAATTCAACATGTTTTATATATGTAGAAACCATGCTTTCTAACAATATAAACGTTCGATCAACAATAGTGAGGGCTGCTATGTTGTAATAAAAAGCTTCGTGTGCACACGCGTGTTAAAAGTGATTTTTTGATTCGAGGTTGTTGTTTAGGTCAGAAATAAGCACAAAAAAATGGGTGCCAAAAATTTCGGTCCCGCTGGACCAAATTAGGTGTTGTCATCACTTTCACAGTCAGCAAAAAGCAATTTCAAAATTATATGTTATATTATATATGGTTGGAAAGAGTAGATCAAGGGGGTCAATAAAAATGTAAAAACCATATGCTGAAAATTTATTGTTCGTGAGATATTAACATTTAAAGTTTGTATAAAATACAGACCATTAATTTACTGACCCAGCTTATAAATGACTATAACTTAGTCATTTGTGCTCTTTTTGTGCTGAATTTTGGCAAGGTGTTAGGTCGCCTTAGTATCTTTCTGTTTAAATTTATTGTGCAAATCACTGCAGGGGATAATTCACAGACCAATAATTTACAGACTCGGGTATCAAACATTCTTGAAAAAGAAACAAAAATATGGAAACCTAGCAACAAAAATTAAATGTACATCTAGTTATCGAAATGATCTTCATCGGACCAATCTGAGTCAGTGTCAAGTTCTTCTTCACTACTTTCGCACTTCTCGTAATTCGAACAGTTGAAACATTTACATCTTTTCGTACTGAAATCTCCACGACAACGATAAACACTCAACTCAATCAATCCCAGTGGAGCAGGAAGATAATCTGTCATTATTGGATCAAGTGAATTACCATTTAACTCCCAACCATAGTTTTGAGGAAGTGGGAGGTTTTGGATGGACACGTGTGACTTCTTCAACACCAGACATACAAAATGACTTCTAAAGATTTTATACTTTAGTGCATTACTAGTAGGAGGAAATTTTGTTGAATCCATTTGGTACTTTGAGAAAAGGAACTATCGTAGCTTTTGCCAAGGTTGTCATCTCTTCGGGTCATTTTTTATCCCCATATGTGTTGACAACGAAACGCTCTATTTGTTCAAGGGTGGATAGATTTGGCATCGATACAGAGTTTTCTAAACGTGAAAAATCCTGAAGGATATCGCTGTCTGCTTTCACCATGTAGTTTTCGTTTTTCTAGAAAAGCGTCCGATCTGGTCTCAACCTGTGAACACATGGAAACCCAATATAGCAGCTGATCGCTCTTCACCTAGAACTTCGAGTGGCATGACACAAAGTTCTGGTGTTACGATGTTTTCTTGAAATTTGAATCCTTTTCCACTGCTGCGAGTTATTTCTAAGAGTTCATGAGAATCTTCTGTGTTATCAGACCAGTACCATGAAACTCCTTCTTTCCATCAGGTGTGTCATTTTTAAAATCGATGTTATCAAGTGCAAAATGGATGGGTTGTCCAGCTTTTATGTTTGGTGGCAAATATATCCTGTTGTTATGTTCAGCTTTTGTCAATACTTGTTTTCCAATATCATTCTCTATTTTCATAACTTTATCATAAGGAATAGTGAGTCCGAGGTCTGCTAAACAATTGATAAGTTTTTTATTTCTTGTCTCCTTTTGCAAATGTAATGCTAAACCAACTGAAAATGGTGTCTCTGCGATTTCTCTAAATTCCTTAGATGGTTTGTTAGAGACCTGTCTGTTAGCTTTCGTTGATTTGATAATAATTTGTGATATGTTATCAACTTTGTTGTCAATTGATTGCTTCTTCTCCAACTTAGCATCAGTAATTTTTTTAAGACCTACTAAAATCCAACGAATCAGTGGAAATAATGAGGTAGGCAACTCATATCCTGTGAGTGATTTCCAAGGAAAGGTGATAGACGAACATTTGAACATTCCAGAAAAATTGCCAGTGAACTTCCAATTTTTCCATTGTAATATGTCTCGTCGCACCAGTTTTGCAGCCTTGTAAATGATGTCATATTCGTCTGGAACGTTCAAATGTCCGTCTATCACCTTTCCTTGGGAATCACTCGTGAAACTCTTTCTGAAAGGCGTCGTGAAGGTGGTCTTGAGAACACTGCTCCAGAAACATTCTCTGATATAGTCTTTTCAAGTAGCGCTTATAATTTACTTCCTTGTCTTTTTCTTCAAGCAATTTATTATATGATGCATTGATATCGTTCATATCTAACACAACATTTTCATCAAAAAGAAAGGATTTTATCATATATATTATTTCAATATCTGCAATCACTCGTTTCACGTCTTCTAACTCTTGTACTTCTGCAAGTTCTACGTTTGATTTTGCTACTTGGCGTTGAATAGTCACCCAACATTTCAGGTGATACTGAACATCGTTGGCTACTGCGTCGCATGCATTTGGGATAATGTTTATTCGAATCAAAAATCGAGGATCCTGAAGTTGTTCAGCTACCTGAAGCATACGCTTGCCAACTCCATCAATTTGAGCTTGATGTAATTTATCCCTGTCTTTTTGACAAATAATACAGAGACTTTTGTCGTAAGCTTTAGTATTTGACCGGAGTGTCCTTTTTTCTTCGATAACATCTTCAATACACACTTCATTATTGTTTTCTTTATCATCACTATTCAATGATATCTTCTGACATCTTTCTTTCAATCTCTGAATCATATTAATGTTCGTTACATCTTTGTAGCATTGTGAATGGTATTGACACTCAAATTGTAACAATTCTTCAGCTGTAACACGTTCCAGCATCTGATAGCAGTCTGTAATCATAACATCTTTGTAAGTGTATCTTTCTTTTACAGCTGTAAGTGATTTTAGAAGACCATCCAAGCGAGGAGATTTGACCAGCTAAGAAAAGAGTGGTGCGAAATTCGTGAAAATATCCATTGAAAGCATTCACGTGAAACAAAAAAAAAGAAAAGCTATCACTTTCACTAACCTTATATTTCCGAACATCTTTCTGGCAAATGATGCATTTACTGAATATTATTTCAAATTTCTTTCCTTTGCAAATACTTTCACTCTCCATTTCTACTAATCACTCCTTTTTCTTTCTTACTATATGTATACCCTGTTTGAAATAAACTATAAATTTACTATAACAACACAACACTTTCAAAGCAAGCAGTCGAATGTTATCTATGAATTCAAACAGTCGAATATTACACAGTATATATGAAATCGAGCAATGGAATGTTATCAATGAATCTGTGAAACTAAACAATTAAATATAGTCTTGGAATGAATCAATTCTATTCTATAAACTAGTAGATACGAAATGTCTAATAAAATTGGCCTCCTGTTTCCCGGAACAAAATACCCATTGAATTCACACCTCGGTCTGTAAATTATCGATCTGTGAATTATCCCCTGCAGTGATTTGAACAATAAATTTCAAATAAACAGAAAGATACTAAGGCGAACTAACACCTTGCCAAAATTCAGCACAAAAAGAGCACAAATGACCAAGTTGTAGTCATTTTTAAGCTGGGTCAGTAAATTCACGGTCTGTATTTTATACAAACTTTAAATGTTAATATCTCTCGAACGATACATTTTCAGCATATGGTTTTTACATTTTTATTGACCCCCTTGATCTACTCTTTCCAACCATATATAATATAACATATAATTTTGAAATTATTTTTTGCTGACCGTGAAAGTGATGTCCCGCGGGACCAACATTTTTAGCACCCATTTTTTTTTGCTTATTTCTGACCTAAAGAACAACTTCAGATCAAAAAATCACTTTTAACACGCATGTGCACACGAAGGACAGAGCAGCCCTCACTGAAAGGAAAATAATTTCTTTTCGAACACAATGATAACATTCCTTTCAGTTCTATTCTGAAAGTCCTAAAATTTGCTATTTCATTGATCTATTTCATCGTACTGCCAAAAGCTTAAATTAATTAGTTAAAACTTCAATCTATTTGGACGTTTGACAGCGTTCAAATTTCAAGAAAGTTTGTTTACCTTTTTGTGTGTACATTTTAGCCGGTCGCTACAGAAAAATAGCGCCCGCTCACGTGATCGATATAAGCCAATAAAAAGTCAGATATGAAGAAGACATTACAATGCCAGGTACTAAAATGAAATCCAGCCTTCAATTTGGGGATGCAAATTAAAGCTAAGAAAAAATGCAACATCTGGTTGAACTGAACACTGCAACTCAGAAATTAAAAAAGGGAAAAATCGCGACACTTTTTAATAAAGACTGCTTCTGCGCATGCACATATTTTGGGGGGTGGTGGACGTCAATGATACAAGCACTACTAAAGAATGGTCCTAACTGGCATTGTATCATGATAGAACATACAACATGAAATATTACGTCGTAACTAGCAAATATTGAGATGATATTCAAAAATAACCTAAGCAATACTGAAATGGTTAAAATGTTCGTTAGTAGATCGTTCCATCTAACGGTGCAAAATAAAAATTATCCTATCGTTATTAAAATTAATCTTCTTAAAAACTTTCCTTCCGATTGCAAACATCTTTACAGTCACGTTGTTTCATCTACTCATCTTTAAACAACAGCGAAGCATTTTCAAGTGGTTAAAATATAAAAATTAGTTATAGGTTTTAAAATATTAGCCGTTTTGTTTTATTAAATTTTGTGTTCGTACAACGCCACAAGTTCACAGGGACCAAACATAATTTACTCTAAACATATGAAGTAAAACCATATCTCTATCCGCACTAGTGAAACATTTTAGTAGAAACTAGTCGCATTACATGCAGAAAGATGTCAGGTTGAGTTTATGCTCGAATAGCGATGTGGTTTCACGGGTAACCTACAGTCGTAACATACATGCAGTAAAAGGTGTAACAGTTTCAACAGCCACTAATATTGACGACTTTTATTAACAGCGATTCCCGACAAATTTTCCATATTTCGTTAAACCCTCGAATTTATAAAAATTGTAAGACAAACTTATCACTGGTGTAGCTTTAGTGTTTATGATAAACAGAAACGACATGCACGGTTACCTCTGTACAAAAACTATACTGACATTTGATGTCATTGAATTTTCTATCTACATGACGTCACAACAATAACAACAACAGCAACAACAACAACAACAACTGGAGGGAAAACAAAAACATATTAAAAACTCGTGAATGGTTTGTGAAGGAACAAAACTTCACAACATAACAACATAACCTGTTTTTCACCTTAGCAACGAACAGCTTGAATGTTGTAAGGCTCTGTTTAAGGTATTTAAAAATAGCGAGACCAATCCATGAAAGATATTAATTATTTCTTATTCCGCGACATTCTTGTTTAAGAACATCTTTTATTTCCTCATAAATTTCATAAAATTCTGTTCGTTCGTAAAAGTACTAGGCCCATTAAAAACAAAAAAATCAAAGTTTTTCTTATTGTTTTCCAGTTAAACAGTTAAAAGTTTTTGCTTCTAAAGCAGAGTGCGCAGACTTTAGTTTCTTAACACTGCAGATTTACATCAGTACCACTAGATTATACCTTAGCATTCTCATTTCACCAGGTTCTTAATACTAAATTCTCCTCCAGATTTAAACGTTTTACAATGACATAAAGTGGACTGGCCAACTTGTTTAAAGAAAAAAAGCTTTAATGAAATTCCAAAATAAAATAAAATAAAATAAAATGGTTAAAATAGTAGTATTTAATTAAAATAACAGTTTTTCAATCATAATATATAAAGTCTTTACGACCCCTCCTCCTTTAGTATAGGAAACAGGAGCTTTAAAAACAGTTTTTCATAAAATAGTTCTTCTTTGAAGTTTACATGTACATACACAGCACAACACGAATAATTTTGATTAAAAACAACCATTTTACTACCGCCAGGTAGGCGCCATAGCTTGCCAATATCTAGATAAAAAATATACATTATTGTATTCTCAATCAACATATATATAACACATAACATATTTCTTGTAGATTAAATAAACTATTTATGAAAGAGCTTGAAAAGTTGTTTTGCTTGTTTGGACTTTCGTAATTGTGCCTAAATTATGACATTAACTAGCCCTGAAACATGTATTTGCTGTTAAATCAATCAATTATAATAATTAAAAATCAAAATTCATGTAAATGTTTAAAACACCAAACTGAATACTTAAAAAAAAGCAAGGATGAACACAACACCTCACTTGAAGCTAGTTGATGATTTCATGCATAATTAGTGGAGCTTCGAAGTCTAAAATCTTAAGAACAGATAAAGATTTTTAAAAGAAGTTGTTGTACAACTTTCTCAAGCTCTTTCATAAGAAATCAACTCGTTTTTCGCACAGGTAATGTTTAAACGCAATATAAATATCCAGGATAGTCAGGGGACCCAGCATAATTTTTTTTTTACCACAAGGAAATCGGAATAGTTAAGGTGGGAAAGATTTCGTTTGAGAGAAACTGAATTTGATATCCTCAAAGAAAGCTTAGTTAACTAGGCTATATCAAGACTTGCCAACACACTAGTACGGCGTCAACTCTCAAGAAATCAACCAAATGACATATATTTCAAGTGACCAGATACAGCATGTTCTTAAACAACACATCAAACTAGAAGGGCAAACAAAGTGACAAAAACCTCTTCCAACAAAAAAAGTACGCCTAATGACGTCAAAAACGTCAGATTCTTTCGATTATGCTGCAAGATTAACTAACCTTAAACATGGGACTTTAAAAATGCAGTTGCCTAATGGTCATGATTTGTGAAGATCTAGTACAAATGCTTCCGCTCCTGTTGCTGTTAAAATTGTTACTGTTTCCTGAACTTATAATTCAATGATTTATCAAAGAAAGCGATCTTCATACCATGAACCAGAAGTCATGAAAGGACTACAGATCAATTGTTTCATGTCCATGTTTTCACTCACTTCTATCAATGTCTACTTATTACCTACCAATAACAATCTTCTTTTCATAATAATAATAAACCGAATATTGGTGGAATCCATTGAAAAAGCTTTTTGCGTTTTCATTTTATATTTCCACTTATACGGAGTAGACATGTCGTTGTATGAAGTTGAGACATCGTTACAGAAAAATATAGCGTATGCATAAAACCGTTGTCTGCCATGATTCTAAAGAAGTTATAAACATTGTTATTGGTAGGTAATAAGTAGACAATGATAGAAATGAGTGAAAACATGGAAATGAAACAATTGACCTGTAGTCCTTTCATGACTTCTGGTTCATGGTATGAAGATCGCTTTCTTTGTAGAAACTTGAAAATAAGAATGGAGGCCAGATTTTTTTAAAAATCTATTTTTTTTCAAAAATTTGAACCGAAAATAATGTCTACCTTGCAACATCAAGGAAAGCCGACACATGCTGTCTAGACATGAGCAAATACAGAAAGAAATATAAACGCTGGAGCCACGAGGCGACTAGCAACGCGATTTTGCTGCATAAAATAGTTTGTCGTATGATGACTAGTTTAAAATAATCTGTCGTATCATATAACTAGTCTAAAATAGTTTGTCGTATGATATGACTAGTTTAAAATAGTCTGTCGTATTAATAACTATGCTAGAATACCGAATAAACAGGTGGTAGGGGTTTGGGTTCGTTTTTTCAGATGGCTTGCATTCAGATGTACAGTTTCAATTTGATTATCGGCAAAACTATACAGTACTTAGCTATCTCAATAAATTACAAAATGGGGGGGGGGGGGAGGGGAGTGGAGTGTCGCATAAACGTGGGTTGAGTTGTAAAAGATAAAAACGGATGGGTGAGGGGTGAGGGGGGATGCGATGATACGATTATTCGGTACTCTGGAGTAGTAAAAAGTCCTTGGAACAGATGGTTGTATATTTTACAGAATATATTATGATCCATAACGTACATTGTAGTTTTTTTAAAAATATCAATCCGCTCATGAACAGATTGACAAAAAAACTAAAGTTGCAATTTTGCTGGCGCTTTCAACACAAAAAAAAACACTTTGTACACACATGAAACCGTATTTCACCCGATGTTTTGACGACAATCGATACGTTTAACAATCGATTTTTACTACCGATATTTCGACAAATCGACGTTTAAAACTCGTTATTTCGACAGATTTGCGTTTAACACTGGATATTTCGACAGATTGATACTTACGATTTTAAATATTTCTGTCTTTATTTTTTACTGCAAGAAATCTACAATGAATATCTGACGGCGAAAAAAACCCCTCTTAATCTTGCGTATATAAAATTCATCAAATGAGCTCCACACAACTCAGAGACTGTTGCTAAAAAAAGTCTTACCTCTCAAGGAAAGGCTGTATGTGAATCTTCAATGTCGCAATGCTATCTATGAACACAATTAGGTAATTTCAGTATAACTACTGGCTAGACAACGTTCGGTAACATACCGTATATACAGAAAAAATTTAACAAGCTACCTGCGACATCCCATGACCAAACGGCCCCTGCGGTGACGCAGCTGTGTGACCATTGTGAAATAAATGTTCTGGTGCAATTCCTGTACGAGATGACGCATTCATGTAACTGACATCAAGACGCGGTGAAGTGGTTTGCGTGAATGCTTGCGTTAATGGCGACGCAGGTGTGACAACTGGGTTTTGTTGAGAACCGTACTGAGTTAGCTGAACTAAAAACAAAGTACCACCTGTTGCAAAGGGAATGTTACCATGGTTACGATTACAACTCATATACGTTTAACAAAACATTTTCAGACAACAACACGGTGACACCGACTTTGACATTCAATTAACCTAACTGGCTAACTTAAAAGTTCGTTTCAACAAAGAGAAACAGATTTCAAAATATTGATAATTTCACATCTAGTACTATTTTAATGCACATTGCGCGGTGATTAAAATTCTTTACGATAATTGCGTAACTGACGTAGCCATTGAAGTGCAACGGAATGAATTCATCAGAAATTCCAAAGAACAAATTTTAAACCTTTAATCACAAACAGGTGCAGCAGGTTATCCACCAAAAGGAAATTTATTTTGAGAACTTCTTTGAAGGGAGTATGATTTTAAATTAAAGATATTTTGTTAATCTATTTGCGTCATAACATGAGCGGCTAGTTGCTGCTGCAGGGTGTCCACCAAAAAGAAATTTATTTTGAGAATTAATTTAAAGTGGGTATGATTTTAAACAACAATCTTTTGTTTTGTTAATTCCTTTAACTCAGTAGCCAGGAGACCCAGCGTAATTTTTCTTACCACCGGGAAATCGGAGTAGCTAAGGTGGGAAAAATTACGCTGGGTCTCAAACGATTTTTCTGCGGCCAAAATCTGGCCGCGCTTTTTGATTGGATAATTCTATTGTTCTTTGCTCACGTGTTCCATGTCGGGGAAAGCCCTTTTCATCCGAATATTCCAGCGAGTGGTTTCAGTCACCCTAACAAACATTAGTAAACTATAAAGTTTTTACCAGAGTAAGATGTGGCCAAGCTTGGTAAACAACTCACAGATAAATTAAAATGTCTTCCGAAGCGATTAGTCACATTGTCCAATTTAAACTCGGGGTTTCCGCTGAGTCATTCGTTCGCGTCTAAGCTTTTGTTTGAGAGAAACTCATTTTATCAACTCGAAGAAGAAAGCTTAGTTAACTAGGCTATTAACTCAGCGACTTTTCGCTGAATTAACAATTTTTGCAAAAAAAATTTTAAATCGAAAACTGTTTTATTTCTAGCGCAAAAATAGGCGACATAATTTTCAAGAGAAACAGTTTTCTTTTTCTTGCAAATGTGTCTCCGCTAAAATCAGAATTAATTGTTATGAGGTAACAATTTCCGAAGAACATATTTCCTCTAATGGACACTTCAAAAAATGCAAAACCTTTGCCTCCATTTCACTCCTGTAAACCCCGCTAAGTTACTGAATCCACCTGGAGTGATTGTTCAAGCGGGCAAAGTAATGAAATGCACCAATATTGAGTGTTCAAGTTATCTTATCAAAAACACAACCCTCTGATTAGGATTTGAAAAAAAAATATTTAAAAACTAGCAGAACACTCGTTATAAGAAGTCTGAGAAGAATAAACAAAGTTGTAAAATAACAGAAATACTAATATATCTTTAAAATATTAAGTGAACAATGGAGAACACTCACCATTACTGTACACATTGTGCTGATCATATTCTGCATGAATGTTATCAGCTGAAACAACATTAGAAGCAGTCACACTAGTAGGCTCCTGTGTAAGGATAGCATTAGCTGCTGTTTGGACGCTACCATATTCTGTGTACGAGCGTCTATGATCTGGCATGTTTAAAAAGCCTTGTGATGCGTAATTGTTAGCGAAGCCACCTGAAGGTAACATTGCGTTAATAGTAAAATACCAGGAGATAAAAGAAGTACTGGATAAATTTTAGATTAGTTAGGGCATATTCACAAAGTTTGAATTCAAGCGCTTGGAGATTCAAGAAAATAATATTTTGACCATTTTTTTATAAAATATATTTTAGTACACAAAAATATCTTCTATTTTTATCTTCCGCCAGACACACAAAACAGTTTGCTCAACTGCGAAGGATATTTCCTGCGAAAATTTCTAAAAAGTTGATTTCTAAAATTTCTCGGTAATTTTGATACGCGAAAGTTTCTTCCTTTAAAGTAATGTTTTTCGCTTTTTACCACAACCATACTCTTCTTTCCTCTTTTCTTTTAACGCACTGAAGATAGTTTTGCGAAAATTTAATATTAGCTATTTACTAAAAAATCCCCATGCGAATTAAAAAATAGATCATTTTCCCAATGTTGTACATAGTAACAGACCATGTTAGCAGAATTGTTGGGGGATGTAATGAAAAATTGCAGATTGTTTTTTGTTTCTCCTTACCTCGGCCTCGACCATATTGCATAACATCTAGAAAATAATTTTTAAATTTGAATAAAAATACAAAGAAATAAAAACAAATACGTGAACATTCACACATAAAAATCTGATATACTTACTTGCTATTTGTTGATATAACTGAGGATTTACAGTCCAATCTTAATAAAATACACAAGTAGAAATCAAGTTAAAAATATAGACAAATTTTAAAATTATTTTGCTGGTAAAATATACATGCAACAGAATCCAACAAGACACCGGTTAAAAAAAATACAGTGACGAATAAACCAATCAAAAAAAACCAAATCTACAAAGCAAAGTGAAAAAATACATTAAAGACATTTTAGAGCCCTTCACGTCCAACAGTAAAGAGAGCTTGAAGTGGTTTCGTGTAAAGTATACATAAAAACAAAACAGGAAGTGCAATTTTCATACCTGTAAATCCATATCCAACTGGACTAGTTCCTAACCCATTGGGATATCCCCTTCCAAATGGGAACGGCGCAAGATTGACTAGAACAAGGAGATTACAACAAAGATAAGCACTGACATTCCAAATCACCTATATAGTAGCTATATTTCTCAAATTATCAAAATTTATCAATACCTACGAAACCACGTCCTTTCCCCTGCAGCATCATTGCTTCTTTTGGTTGGGCTCTTTTACATTCAACCTGTAAGAAAAAATATTTTTTATACATCTCTACTCTCAAATAATATAGTTTATTTTCACACCATCTGGGTGTTTTAATTAAATAAATTTAAGACATGAAAAACCTACGCAATGGCAAGGAAATAACAAAGAAATATTTTAGCCAATGATGAGAAAAATACTGATTTTTTAATATATTATGTTAGGAAGTTGAAATCTTAAAACAAGCATACTGCGTCCAATACTTTAGCATATTGAGACTATGCAAATCAACCTGCTGCTTGTAAAAAAAACCCAGTTTTCTTTTTGCATACAATAAATGAAAGGGGCACAAACTGAATTGATTATATTTGCTAGTACTGCTAAGGCAGAATATAAGAAAACTAGAACCCCCAATTTTAGAGATTAAGAAGAGAAAACAACGTCAGGAATATTTTGTTTGTTTGTTTTAAATTTTAAATACTTCCATCTTTTATGTTACTACAACACACAGATTGCAATAAAATCATTTCTGCTTGTTGATCAAATATATGATGTTAGTACTTACATTCTTGCCTTTCAGCTTGTGAAATCCTGTTTCACATACATGCTTGCCAGAAGCATCTGATTCAAATGTTATGAAACCAAAACCTACAGAAACAAAGAAAATTTTATGTTTCTGCCCAAAATCATTTTAACCTAGGGAGAAAAAGATTATAGAAATATAGAATATAAATATTCTTGGATAAATCTGTCTGTTTGAATTATATACAGAATACAGAGATCTATAGTCAAAATTAACCCACCTTTCAATTTAACCCAATTCTCTAATTTTTGCACCCCTTTTATTATCACACCCTGTTGTTTCAGCATCAAATTTTAAATTTTGTATTCGTACAAACTCAATTTTTACTTAATGTATTTGAAAGTTTGTTTTATTTTATAGAGCTCAAAAGATGAAAATTACATGTAAATTTCTTAATTTTGATGACTTTCAATTCAATTACTAGAATAAAAATCACTAAAAAATGGTCAAGTTCAATTTTTTCAGTTGTCAACATACATTTCATAAATTTTCGATAAATTTAAGGCTAACAGTTAATTGTAAATAAGTAAAATGGGGTTAAGAAACTGTTTTTATATTTATCATTATCCACTGTTTTAGACTTACTCAGATTATAACTCAAAGTTGTGCATTAACATTTTGCGGTTTTGGGAGTCTTTAAATTATTAATTTATTATATAATATATATAATATAATATATTATAATATTTAATATATGAATATTTAATTCTAGTGAAATGTAAAACTTTGGTGCTGACAACATTGTCAGGTTTAGTGATAATTTCATACATAAGGCTATAAATCATAAAATGAGGCCCACAACTAGTCCAAATTACTCTTGAAGAAATCGATTTTACAACTTTTATAAATAAACATAATTTATGTTAAATCAGTTATGGTAACTACAAATTACATATCATTCAACTCTTTTATGCACACACAAACATATGTCATGACAAATGTTTTAAAACGTCCTGTCATCAATTAATGATAATGAAGATGTCATATTGATAAAACTTAAATCTGCAATACATCAATTGTTTAATGCAATTTGTGTCAGAGACATGTAAGTTATTACAATACAAGATCGCCTTATGACGAAAGTAAAGAATCCTTCTACAACCTTTTTGTTTTTAATAGATATTAAGTCATTTTATTAGTGTTAATAAAGGAGGTTGCAGCTGCATGACATAAAAGTTAAAAATATGTGAAATTTAATACATTACTTTTTAAAAGCAATATTGAAAATCCAATTAAAAGCAAAACAGCAATACAAATTTAATTTAGTTTGCGAAACTTATTGCATTGTCTCAATTTTCTGTATCTGACAGTCTAGAGATTAATATCGAACTAAACAAGAAAAGTGGGAGACTATTTCATGAAGGATAAAAGTGTGTATCAGTATCACTATTAAATCAATGTTTTTTTAAAAACCATCAAGCCTGACAATTTTAAAAATCGTTTAGGGTTGAAAAACTACCAGTATAAAGTTAAATAAAGCCCTCAGGACATGGTGCTTAAAGCATCTGAGTATTAAAGAGTGCAAACATTGTGAATTTGGGCGGTAACTCACTTTAATCCCAGGACTTTTTCCGAAATTTTCTGAGCTTTTTTCAGGGTAACTTTGAGGTGTGATGAAAACAGCTCCCATAACCTTATGACTAAAAAAACCTGTTCTCAAATAAAAATTGATTCAGAAAAATTATTTTTCTAGAGTTTTTCACGTCATTGAAGCTTTTCAGGAGTGTATTCCATTTCTGGGAGGTTCAAGGAGTTTTTAGGATAAGTGGCGAATAAAACAAGAAATAGCATATTGAAATCATTCGTTATAAGAGCCCATTTTACAATTACAATGTATTAGGCAGTCACTAGTCATCTTAGTGGAAAATGACTTTAGTTATTTCCACCCAATTCCAAGTTATTTTTGGGCCACACAAATTTATAAGTGCATTGTAATAACCTTGCAAAAGATTAACCCTTTCTGTTTGGGTAAGTTGTGCATTTTAGAAAAAGTGTATCAACAATTCTTGCAAAGTCGTAAACAGACAGACACACGTAAGTAGTGTATTATTAGGATGCCTTACAAGTAAAAAATATATATTTAAGTGAGTAAAAATTATTACTCATTTTTAATTTGCCAGAAAAAATACTTTGATTGATTAAAAGATAAAAATGCACCTTCCTTACCTCTTAATCTTTTAGTATTTTTATCATGCATCAACAAAACTTCAGTAACCTGTAAGTGTACAAAATCAACCTTTATGTTAATTCATAAGCTAATTCAATATCTAGACTGGAATGAAATTGCCATTTACAACTATAACATTTACTTAAATGTTATAGTTTGTCGAAGCAATTTCTTAAGTTAAGTAAGATTTGAGTTGGTTGAGTATTATAATTGTATCATGCAAACAAGTCTAAATTTCAAAATGTCAATTTCAGTCTCACTGACATTGCTGCTTTTGAGGAGGAGGGAGAATAAACTTGTCAACATGCAATTTTATTTTGGGTTTTGTTTTAAAACATTAATATCTCAGGAATTAAACCTGATTTTTAAACACATTCTTTTCTCTGATTCAGAAATCAACGTAGATTGGATCACGGGACTCATAGCTACTGTAATTACTTGATCAAGTTGTGAATTTATCATTATTAATCCCTCCCAATATGCCACACACTCAAAATGATTTAACCAAGTTAGATAGCTACCAGTTATGGTATCCTTACAGTGTTCTAACGACATTTTCAACCTGATATTTTTATGTAAAATTTATTCTTATAAACTGTGTACATGTTAAAGATATGCACATATTCATGCAAAGGAACAGGTAACCATAACCAGCTAATTAAAACTTTTCAAATTAAAAGAACAATGGACACTTTTTAAAATGTCAGAATGAAACATAGATCATTATTACACCACAAAACTTCTTAGTTAATTAGGTTTTAACTATAATGCCAATATTTTACAAAACCGCCAGACATCCATTATATAACTCATTATTGTGTTTTTTTATTAAAATATGCAGATAAAGTTCAAATTTTATAAATATTAGAAACATGACTAGTTTAAGACGAAATACATTTTGTGAAATCATTGTGTAATGGCTATACAGTAATCTTTGGGGAAACAGTATACTTTGAGAGAAAGTAACAAAACAGGGTTGGCCATTATATAATTTTATATTCCCAAATCATATATACCTTGCCAAAAGCTTCAAAATATTCTGTCAGCTCTTGTGCATTGATATCTGGAGGCAAACCACCAACAAACACTTTTTTAAACTAAAAAGAGAAAAGAATAATGCAGAATATCTGTACTCAAAATTTAACTTCCTGTGTCAATCAGTGTCTTTTGGCCTAAAAACTACTGTAAAACAACTAAACTGCTTTGTTAAGATTTGATCGAATGTCAAATCGCCTTAAGTCACCTCTATAAGAGAACCATCTTTCTACCTGGGCAACAATAGACTCCCCATGCATTTTTCACACAAATGCTATAGGGTAAGGCGGCCACAACCTTAACACAGGTTACGGTACAAGATTTATTTTGATGCAGTGGAATGGAAATACACTGCACAAAACAGACAACAATACAAGATTTTGTAGCTGTTTTAAAAAGATTGTTTCTAAGACGGCTAGGCTAGGTTTTTCTTCTCTCCTGAGTGAAAGTTTAGGTTTAACTGTATGTATTACTCGCTTATAGGGGAACACATATTATATATGCAACTAAATATTATAAATGGGTATAAAACATACGGATCTAAAATTTATTGTTTTTTTAATTAACAGAAGTAAAGCTTACTTTACATTATGTCTTTCATTATATATACTTCCATGTTTTTCAGAGTTCTGTTTTCTTTTTTAAAAAAAAAATCTAGAAGGCCTATCAGACTTTTTGTTTCAAATTTAATAGATCAAATATTTCCTGAATACTGCTCTTTTGTTCTAAGAATAATTTTCTAAGAAGAATAAGGCTGAGAATAGCTTATAATGAAAAACAAACTTAGAACAATATATAGTAAATAGCAATATCCAAATCTTAGCGGTTTTCCTTCTTTCCAGAATGGCAAAACTTCTGCGATTTCTAAAAAACACAAACCTCGGGTAACCAAATTTCCTGGTTCTTATATGAAACGGGTTTATGCTTCTTTTTACTTACTATATATATGTATACAACAAATTTATTTAAATAGATTTACTTAAAATGGAATGAACTAAGATTTTAAAAGATTTTATCTAGAAACATAAGATTAGAACAACAAAGCATGTAATGTTTTCTTTTCAAATTTGTTTGGAAAAAATGTTTTACAAAAACATACTGAAAAATATACAAATACTTAAACGTTTGGTTCAAAAGATCAACCTCGTGTAAACAAGACCAAACTCAGTTCCTGTAATTTAACTGCAATGCAACTTCCTTACTTAAGAAATATCATGGAAATACATATTTTTGGGGTCATGCCTTTCTTTCGACTGTAAACTGAAGTGATAACCAATCCTCCTTTATTCTCAAATACATTTTTAACTCAATATAAACCCTGAAATGCCCTGCAATCTTAATAAAAAATTTTACTATAAATACCTTCTGAATTAGTTTTACAATGCCAGAATGCTAGCTTGATATATAAGACCTGACTTTATTTCCAATTGCTATTTAAATTTATCATTATAACAGAACAACTTATGTTTGACAGAAAGAGTGGTCGTGTATGACAGTTCTAAATATTTCCCTAGCAAAAATTGTCATAGTTTACTCAATCAAGCATTCAAAAAATGCATTTACGAACTTCTTTGTTTTCTCGAAAGCAGAACAAATTTAATTTTAAACTTTCAAAGTATTTCATACTGCATCATCAGCGTACACAATTCTTTGCTTCACCAGATTCTGGACGAAAAATGACCGTTTTTATTCCACGTGCGCATGTTTACAAGCGCCATATTTGTTTTGACTAGACCGTAAAGAACGCATACAGTGAAAAAGAAAGAGAAAAAATATATTCCGCACGCAAAAATCGGCGTCGATGTTTATTTGCTTCAGGTTCGATCTATTTTATAAAAACATTCTCAATATTACCTGATTTTGGCCAGGAGGTGGTCTTTTCGGAATGGCACGTTTAGGGTCGATCTAAACGAAAACGAACTTAAACATCATCTTTCCATATTTACACTGTTATGTTCCAATGTTAGCACAGGTCACGGAAGTACTTTTGTAACGACGATCTATATAAATATTTTTAGTAAACCTTTTTTCCATCTACATTATGTGGGGAAGCATTTTGAACCAGCTCCACTGTACTTGCATCCACAAATCTAACAAAGCCGAAGCCTCTAAAAAACGAAAATATTTACGGCAATTAATAGAATTTTTTTACAACGCTTTTGGCTTTAAACAGGGCATTTTGTTTGGGTGCTTTTATAGTAAGGATTAACCTACAATAAATAAGAAGAAATTCGCACCATATTCCACTGGTGTTTTGAGAATAGTTCCATTGACCTTAAGATCTTGTTTGTAAGCGCGTTAAACAACCCAAGCTATGTACTCTGCAGCATGACTGCAATTTAATAAACAGCCTCACTTGCCGCATATCTTCCCTCACTCCAAAAACTTTCTTAAAAATGTATGAAAAACAAGAATATTAACCTTGATCGTTTGGTTACAGTATCGCGCATTACAACACACTCTTTGACTTCTCCAAACTGTTCGAAATATCTTTGTAAACTGTCTAAATAAATTTAGGTAACGAAAATTCAAAGAAGAACAGTTTCGGTTTCACTCAAATTAGATGAAAACGCTTCCTCTTGAGTTTAACCGGAAGAGGAATCCAAAACCTTTACTTCCAACATTTGAAAATATTGTTTTTTTGCCCTTGTTTCTATGGATTCTTTTCTTTTCCATCTTAGAAAGTTACTGCGAAATTCCGATTATAATTGGTTTCGAAAACGCGGGAAATTAAAGCTTTTAAAATGTAACCTGCAGTTGTTTGGCTGTGCAATCCTCCGATGAACATTTTACTAAAGAAAAACAATTTAGAAATAAGATGTAATATATATAAAGAACCAAGAAAGAAAAATATAACAGGTAATTAGAAATTTTTAACAATAGGAGAAATTAAAAGACGCAATAAGTAAAACAAGCGAACATTTTACGCAATAAGATTACCCTGGGTCTGGTTCCATGGGATTTAAATCCACTCCAGGTTGTCCATCATCGTCCATAATTATTTTTCTAACTCTCACGAGACCATCTAAAAAGCACTATCTTATATACTACAACTAAATTACTTCTGCGTTAAAAACTACACCATAATAAACATTTCTGTACTGAAGTAAGTCTGATATAAAACAGACACGTGGAATTAGAGTCGGTCCAGCAGTTACAAAAGATGCAATAACAAACGGGCACTTATATTTAATGTTAGGCACATTAACGAACAACGGTAAAGATTTTCATTGGCTACGGCGGTAAATTGATGTCTGGAAGAAGATTTAAAAACTGTCTGGTTATCAAGTGCTCTTTTGAAAGTCAAAGTAAACTAACTGGGATTGTATTGTTATGAAAATGAACACAACCAGGTTTGAATCTGCGTAAACGAAAGTGATGAATAGAAAACAAAAAAGATTTTTTCTGTACATGTTTTTGTACAGAGCTTTTGTACATTTAAAATATGTTCGTAAATAAACTTTAAAAATTTTTAAGCATTTACTTTCCAAATAAAATCATATGATGTAATTATTCTCAATCTTTGTAAAATTGGCGCCAAAATAGAAGAATCCTAAAGTTAAACAGAGTTATCACGACTTACCCTGCCCCAACATTTACAACTATGGTTATATGTTATAATCCAAACGAAAATAGTATATTGCTATCAACAGCTCTATCAAAGGAGGCATGCAATTAATTCACCCAAATAAAGTCCAATAAACTTTCACTTTGACTGAAGCACAAAATCTATGAAAACGAAGGCACTGCCAACAGAAGCATATTAAAGAAATTTTACTTTAAAAAAAAATGAAGTGCTCAACATACCAATTATAAAATCAACTGCAGCAAAATGATCAGGATGTTACAAAAGTCCAATCGCCTTACTGACAACCTTCAAAAAAAAGGACTGACGTTTTACTGTGTATACGCCACACTTGACAGAAACTACACACGCATCGATATTTTTACGGTAGACCTTTTTTTCAGTGATACGCCCTCTTTTCTTTAGAAAAAAGGTAAAGTTATTTTTTTATGTGAAAAAAAAAGTGGAAAGAAGAAGAAAGCTACCCTTAATAGAAGCTTCCGCAAACGTTGTATTTCTTAAATTATAACTCAACAAGCAGAGATGGTAAAATATGTAAAAACATCAGCAAAATTAACCTGTGTTTTCAAGTAATGATGTCAAAAAAGCCTATTTTTTTGTTGTGTAGTGGTATATTACTTTATTTTTATTTTGTCAGTGATTCCTAATATCTATTTTAGCCTGTATCAATCCAAAACTATACCCGACTGAATACATGAAGTTTTAAGCACAATAACACAAGAGATTTACAGTTTTTGTACTGTCACACAATGTTAGCAGGGAGGATTTCCTCAGAAAAAACACCATGAAAATACAATTTCTGAAATCTAGAAGAAGGGTATTTATAATTTATTGTTTGAAATTCTTACTTACTTTCTGTAATGCCAACGTTTAAGAAAATCAAAAAAATATTTTGTCAAATATGTCGTTTATAAGAACAGTATTTTCTTCAGCAATTTCAATTTTTGCAAACAATTCTTGAGGAAATGTGGATTAAGAAATTTCTTAAAAAGGTTTTAGGTCTGGGTAGGGTATGAAAACAATGTGTATTGTATATTTTTATACTCACATTTTTTCTTACAAAAAATTACCTCATTAACAAATTCACAAGGATGTCAAAACTAAGTTGTTCAGGGGCCAAGAAACTTTGGACTAATTGCGTCAGTTGTAGACGTCCTTTTTTGTCACACGTTCTTAGAAACATTGTCAAGCTTCTTACATTGTAGAAATAAAAAATAGGCAAAAATTGCACTTGTTTCTTGTTGGAAAATAAAAATACAGCATATATTTCGTGTAGATTAGCCAATCAAAGTGCGAAAAAACTCAAGCATAATATGCAAATGAACCGAAAGGGCGGAGAAATGTTTGTCTCATTAGAAAAACAGGAATTTTAGAACTATCCAAGTTTCGCGATTTTTCGTTCATAGCTAAATCAAAACTTTCATCTCATTTTTTAAAAAGCAAAAATAAATACCACGCTGTTAGGGGTAGTGATATCAGATAAAGGGGCCATACGAGACCAAATACACGATATTTCCAACTTAACGATATTTTCAACTTAAGGAAAAGTTTAACATAAATGGGAGGAATTAGATAAAATACAATGACTTTGTCAGAGAAAACCAAAGTAAATGGGAATATGACTCAAGAGATAAATTCCCCACTGCAGTATTAATAGATAAACAATAATAGAAATGTTAGAAAGAGAAGGAAAGTAAAAAAAAATAAATTAAATATCAGAAAAGTGTGTAATGAATCCTGTCTCATATTTATTTTTTTTACTTGCTGAGGAAAATCGATGCAGGCGCAGTAATCTTTCTGTTGGTAAATAACAGCGCAAACACAATCGTGGTAGCATTTTTAAAAATGTTTGAGTGCCTTTTATTGTTGTGGCCACTGAAATATAATTTGAAATAAATTACATGAAAGGCGTTTTGTGTGACTGTCTTGTTTCAGAACAAAGAGCAAACGAAAATCTGTTAAACCAGCATAAAATTTACAAAAACTCAGCAAATGGCTGAAATATGTAAATAGTGTAGAATGTCAATTAATTTATTTAATGTTTGAAGTAAGTGTATCTTTGATTTTGTGTCACCTTGAAGCTCTTTTATAATATTATCTTAAATTAATTTTCGTTTTATATCTTTTTTATTTGTCACATTGGATGTCTTGATGAATCTGTTAGTATTTTTTACAATTCACGATATAAATATTTTATAAACTGTAAAACGTTTTACATGAATTCAAATAGCTGAGAACTTACAATTTAGAATGTAAAACTACAAAAAGCTGTTATTTTTTTATCGTTTATGCAAGATTTCTTTCAGGACAACAGCCCACTTGGTGAGATTTGAATGCCAAAAAAAAATTTAGCAAAATTAGAAAAAGCGAAGAAAATTGTCAAGATGTAATCAGAAAAAGTGAGAATTAAAAATATTTATGAATCTATGGGTAAATTTTCAGCTTTTGCGAACTTTGATATTTTCAGCTATCTATAGATGCATCAGGGGTCGAGAATTTTGCTTTGAAAGAGGCTTGCTTTTTATCAGGAAGAATATCTCAAATTGGTGAAGAGAAAGATCACAGAATGAATTATTTATTACAACTTAATTTCTGTATAATTTTACCCTTGATTAGAAAATATAGAATATTTCGAACTGAAATTGTTTTACCTTTGTTCATAATGTCGCGTCGCATCCACAGCATGGTGTATTCTGTATCTATTACAAACAGGACTGGTGTGGCCGGCTTTATTTGTGAGTTTTCAGATCTTGTTTACATGAAGGTGAATAAATAAGTACGGGTATGCTTGCTTATGTTTGTAAATTTTAGGGTTGATTATCAGACAGGAAAAAATATGGTTGCTATGCTGTAAAATCAGTGAATTTGTGAATGTTGAAATATTTTTTAAAATTAAAATTACTTTAAACATTTATTGGAAAATTGTTGGTATAGAGTAATCATATATACAAATTGTATTTTACATTTTTCAATTCTTTTTCGTAATTTTTTCTATTCTTATTTTTTATTACTTTTAGTTTTTAATTATAATTTTTTTTTCTTATATTATAATTATATAATATATATAAATAATTTGTGAAAGTAACAGGAACAATCTTATTGATAGTGATAGTCAACGCTGTGTGATATCAATTTTTGGTAGTTTTATTGTGCATTTATTATGCATTTCTTTATTATTATTATTGAAATTATTTACCCAGGATGACCTCTTCAGTTCCTATTGGTACTGCTATCAACGAGGGTCCTGCGAAGGGGGTCCTAGTGCATTTAAAGCTCCCATTTGAGCTACGAAAGTCGTGCAAGCACAGCAATCGCTCAACTAGACAACCGCCTAAGATATCAATCCTATTCTCATGCTGAGCGCTAAGCAGAAAGGATAGATTCACACTTTTATAGTCTCTGGTATGACTCGGCCGGGGTTTGAATCCAAGACTTCCCGCACTGGAAGCGAACGCTCTACCACAAGGCCACCAGTCGGCTTCACATTCATTTTTCAGTTAATTGTTTTCAGTCTTAGTTTTTATTTTTATTCTCACTATTTTTGGGTATATATTGCGAAAACTTCTTTCCTCTTCGAATTTTTTTTACCATTGCCTAAGTGTAAGAAATAAGGAATATGAAAAACTAGGAATGACCGAAAAAATAACAACAAAATAAGAACAATAGAAAGAGCTTAAAAAGCTCAAACGAATGTGAAAAATATGAAGAGAAGAAATTTAATAAAACGAAATAAGAACAATGGCAAGGCTGAGATTTTGATGATTTTTTCTTTCTTCCTAAAAAACACAACAACCGTGGGGAAGATATACATTTTTTAAGGCAGACATTTTCGCAGAATCAAATGTGTGAAAACTTGTACTCAGATTTCAGTTCGCAAAAAGTTGTGATTTGCTAAAAAATAAAAAAATATGACCAAAATATAATAAAATATAATAAAATAAGAACAATCTCAGTCTGAACATATGAAAAAAATAAAAACACTTCAGGCGAGCCAAATTTCGTTTTTTTCCTATAAAAAAAATAATTAGAAAAGCTATAACAGAATTTTTCTTTGACGTTTCAGACGAAACAGTTGTACCTTCCTTGATTACTTATTTCAATCGTGTGGCTTGTCTCGTTTACATGTGATTATATTGTTATCTAAATAGATAACATTCCAAAAAGAAAAAAATTGCGTAAGAGCTGTCTCTCATCTTGTTATTTCAACCATTGAAAGAGGTATGGGAAATAGGTTGTGCTAATTAAATATGGCTTCTAATTACTAGACCACCGCAACAAACAAATTAATTTCTTGGAGCATTGTACAGAAGAGAATTCCAATCAAAATGATCTTTGATAAACAAAAGTCATTCCTGAAGTAGTTTTGATTGCAAGCATCTTGACCGCAAAAGTTTATTTTACGCGAATTTTGTAAAAATGCGTCACCCGCATGCGCTTGTTTTGTTTTGCGGAAATGTGAAATTTTTTCCGTTAGTAACCTGTATAACGTAAAGTTCGTTAGGGACCTGGAAAATTAGTTGGATTTGAAAAGTATATTGTGTTCTGTAAAATGTTCTGTTCCACGTGTCAGGAGTAGGTTTTAAAGGGGTTTTTTATTTATACCTTATAACAACAATGGTTTAACGAATAAAAAAAGAGAGTTTGCAACTTTAAACACAATCCAATCTTTTTTGTGTAAACAAGGAGTAGAATGAAACTATTTGTTTTTCCTGGCAAACAAACAGATCTTTGTTTATTCAGTCCATGCTTTATCATCACGCACGGTCTTCAATTCACACTTACTCTCTCAGCTACAAATGTCTTTAGAATGCGTTACCCATTCCACGTTTTCGTAGAAAACAAAAACATATTGGCTGTTCCTCTTCTTCTTCTTCTTCCTCTCCCCTAATCGTCCGTCATGATACAATAGGCGTAGAAGAGTCCTGGGGACGAGTTGTGCACCAGTAACAGTCCTAGCAACTGGCTGACAACCATTTAAAACTATCTCGTCCAGATTTGAATAATTTCGTGTTTTCGGTATATGAATCAATTTCCATACATATTTTCTTGCGATTTAAAGGAAAACCTACCGCGTAGGAAACATTTATGAGTCAAAAAAATCGATGGATATAAATTACAATGAATGGTTTCTTTTATTATTTTTTAATGATTTTTAGCTAGACATAATTTTTGCGATAAGCGTATATGCTGATAATTATTTCTTTAAGGAGATCTTAGTGTATGAAGTTATTATATTATGTCAATAACGATAAAAAGTCTTAATTTTGAATCGATTCGCCACCACCACCCTTCATCCGGGAGTTAATCGAATACAGTTAATCCTTTATCTTGAACATCTCCCTTTCTCTTACAAATTTCCTGACCCCTGATAAGTAAGAGATAGAGAGAGATCACCAGACGGTATAATGATTGTATGCAGCTAACTAAGATTTTTTCAAGAATATCTAAAGTGAGTTTCTCTCTTGCTAAGGCGTAGACACAAACTAATGCCCCTATCACAAATTCAAATGACCAATGAACACAAACACAAAGGTGTGAGATGATAAGACTGCATAGTCTTCTACTTACTCCTGCCATTTTATTCTACGTACGTGATACACTTATGTATATATTTATTGCTTGTACTTATGTGTATGTAGAACTTGTATCTGTAATTTTGAAATAGTTGTATGTAAATTTCTTTTGGCGAAAAAAAAAAAAAAAAAAAAGCAGTTTCCCGGAGCTTTTTAATGAGTAATACACATTCGAGGAATTATTAATTATGTTTGTGTAAGTGAATAAAACATTCGCTCGAAACACTGAAGAAGAGAAGCGTTATGTGGTCGAAAACAACAGAAGTAACCAGCCAAAAGCCTTCCTCGTCCGATTTTTGAGAAAATATCTCTGGTATTCAGAAAGATTTTCCACCGGTTAGCGACTGGTATATTTATAAAGCAATGAAAAATACGGTATCTTTACAGAGAATATAACATCATCACTGATTATTCACGTGGATAAACTTTGTATTCAGGAGATTATCTGTTTAAAAAATTGTTTGCTCTATAAAGCGATGAGTTTAGCACATATAAATGTATAAATTTTATGAGTACACTAAAAAGATTTACCGAGATTTTTTATAATAGCTGTTGTAATTCATCAGCTTAGTAACCGTCCGTTATGTACACGTGTCCGCTATATGACATGTCCGTCACATGTAGACTTGTATGTAATCTTACCATCAATAGAAGATTAACCCTAGTTTTGTATCACCATATTGTATTTCAGCGAATGCTTTCAGTTATGAAAAACATAATTTCGTATTTATTTGTTATAATTTATTATCGAGGACAAGAAGAAAAAAATAGTTTGAAAAATAAAAATTTGTGTCAGCGCTTCACACTAAGCTTCTGGATGGGAGACTTGTCTTTGATGGTGTAGAGCAACTTCCCGAGCATTATTTTCTTGCGTACTTGTAGTGTGAGTGGCGAGCACTGGAAACGAGATTGTGAATCTTAACAGACGAAAGCACGTCTCGTTTTAAAGCTTATCTTTCACTCCCAAATAAGTTATTCTCAAAACATTCATAAAATATAAAAGCATTCGTTTCGCAGAAATTTAACCTTAATGGTTGTGTTTTCCCTTTCAATCACTTCTATGCCGCCATATTGGACTGGTTCTACGTTTATAATTACTTTTAAGAAATTAAAAAAAAATTAAAATTTTGCTGACATAGCACATTGTTAAAGTAAGCACCCAACGTAATAACAAATCACCAAATGGAAGACTACCCCATTTTTCAAAAACTTTTGAAACGATTGCATTGAGAAGTTCTAACATCAGCACAAAAATATTAAGTTTCGGCCGGTTTCCCCAAGTTGGAATGTATATTCCATATATAAAACCTCATTAATACCTCAAAAAGCCATAAGATAAATATTATCTTCCAAAGCTGTCTAACATGGTTATAAATTTGTCGGCCGATGTCTGCTATGTACACTCTGTGCTACCATCAACGTATATTTTTCTATATTTCTTACACAATGTATACTCTGTGCTACCATCAACGCAATGCTGAATAATAAAATCATGCTTTCCAAAGCATAACAAAATTCCATTTCATCTCAAAACCATCGGCTATGTGCTAAAGTGATCAATTTGGCTTAGTGATATTCTAATAGTTTTTCCTGACCAATTTTTTTGCAGACTTTTTTTACACACTGATTTTTCTTTTTTAGTGCATTAAAAACAAATTGTCTCAAAAAGGCTTTTAGTTGACACTGGTAGATAAAAAGGAGTAATGGTTCCATTATTTTCTTTTCAGTAAAAAGTAAATAACTAAATTTTGCGCAAGGGAGTAAAATATTTGCCGATTAGATTTTTTACCGGCTATTTTTGCCAACTTTTTTTACTGGTAAGTAGCTAAATTGCTCAAGCAAATAAAACAGCAAAAAAAAATTAATTGCAAATTGCACCATATTAATACAAGAGTTCCAAACGCTGTTATCAATGTGAATTGTGTGTCCTTAATGTACAGACCATCTGCACTGCTTACTCTATTTGTCTTCATGGAAAGTCAGTGATTCCTACTTCAGGGACATCGTCTTATAACAGAAACATTGTTACACAGTTACGCTTTGTACAGCACAGTGGCCCATGAATTGTTGCACAAGAAGTAGGGCTCCTATTGGAAACCAAACCTTTGTTAGGGAAGTCATATGAAGCAGAATACAAAAATAAAACCACTTTATTTATTTTCCATTCTATGATAAATAAATACTTCAATAAATTCGGACACGAAAACAACAAGACACGTGCTGGAAAACAAAATCTCACATAACACCAACATAGTATAAAAGTAAAAAAATCAACACACACACAAATAAATTATGTTTTAAAATTTTGCAACTTTCCTGACTTATCCTAACTGTTTCTTGTAGACGAGTATTTCTGATAACTTCTCTAATTCTTTGAAAAGGGTTACCGAATTTGATATAAAAGAAATTTGCAATTTGTTTCTTAACAACAGCAGAGGTAAAACAGTGGAAATTAAAAAGAAAGTGTTCCAACTAGGACTGGTAATTGGTAAAGCAAAATATCGAAAATTTGCTGACTTTTTTAGATCTTTTAGGAAATAGTTAAAAATGTAGCAATCATAGCAATGCCTGGCTGCCGTGACACACACAAGAGAACAAATGTTCGAGTTTATTCTCTTCCCTTTATCAGGTTTTCATGACTTCATTGGAAAACTGGCTTTTTCATGTGTTCAAGGTTGGCAACCATCATCAAAAAGGACGTGCGTTGTAGGGCGTTGTCACAAACATTGCGAGGTTCAGTGATAAACTTTCGTGACCACAGCAACAAATATTAGTTTCTTGCACACGAAATTATGCTTTTACTAAATTTTTCGATGTGAACGTGACTTCGAAAATACCATTTCCTGTTTCTTGGGATTGTTTTGGTCACGTAACAAAAACATACACAAAATATGGCTAGTATGCGCATAATTACACACACACACACAGATACGAGAAGAAGATTTCGAAGTATACACACAAAACAAAGGCGATATGCGCATTTAAAATCAACAACGCACTCATATACGAAGATTGCAAAACTTATGACATGCCAAATAAATATTTCCACATACAACCACATAAATGCACAACAAGTTATGTTTTCTCTGTATCAATATAACGATTGACTTCATTCACGTGTGTCTTCATAAAAGCAATTGAAGTTTTGTTTATTTTTATCTAATAAAAACGGTAATGCGCATGCGTAACCACTATGTGCGCTGCTTGGCGCAGCAATAAATAAATAAATTTGATTTGTATTTTCTGTATTTAAGCCTGCTCGGATGTTAATTCTTGATTTATCTCTACTTGCGGTATGCTATCAGCTTCGGGTGGATTTTCCACTGTAATTTGTTGCGGCTCATCTGGCTCTGGTACAGGAGCAACCTGAACAAAATTAAAATGAATGTTGAACAAGAATTCAAAATTTCAATCAAAAATCACGTTTGTCAATGGTGGCTAAAGAAAATAATTAGAAGGTTACTCTTGCTAACATGGCAGCACTTTTTAGAGCAACCTACTTCTCAGGAATTGAGGGCGAACTGTTCCCGATTTTTTGACCGTAGATTTACGTGTTCCGCCGTCGAAGAAGTAATTCGCGAATTTTGGGAGAAAAAAAAATGTGGAGGAGCGTAGTATCCTCCACTCGCTATTTCGAAGTTTCTTTTGCAAAACTTAACTGAGGATTTCTGATGACACGTTTTGACTTTAATCACATTTGGATGCGGTGCGAGCCCCGAGTAAAGGAAAAATAAAAGAACTCACATGAAATGGTTCGCTAAACCCTAAAACACATTCCATTTTTCTGCTCCAGTAACCAAACATATAGTAACCGTGCTCTTCAGGTACATCATCAAATAATACCATACAACCGTCAGTCCCTGTTGCATCTGCGCCAGACACAGACCATTCGTACGTGTAATAATCTTTGGGACTCTTAAAATCCAGCTAGAAAAACAATAGGCTGAAGTTGAATTTGGCTGGACTTATAATTTGTCAGCATTTTATAAACAAACATAGTTTCACACAAATAGCTACTTGTGTGTTTGCAAGGAAATTTATCAACATGTAGTAAGAATATTTTAAATTCGAGGCAGGTGATGGAATATATTAGACATATTAAAAAAGCAAACCAGAAACCAAAATGGGTAAAATAAATTCCTCTTTTAAAATTAAAAATATAAAATATCAACGTGCCAAAAAAAAGAGAAAAATAATTTAAATAGGTAATTTTTTTAGCACGCTTAACCTTAAATAGTGCATTGTAAAAATGACATTTTGATTAGTGTTCACACATTCATGCGAATCAAAATATTTGCAGAAAACCAAGAACAGATACAAACATATCCACACTTCGCGTGATCGTACATACACGCGTGTTTTCACAGAGATCAAATGAAATGTCTGCCATGTTTAACATCGTCTTAAACACAGCATGGCCGACTTAACACTGATGACGTCACAGTGCTACTCTCTTACAAAAGAAATCCTTTAATGTCGGCACATTAACATGAATGCTTCAAGTATGAAAATCATGTTATATTAGTGCGCACGCTACACGACTTCATAGTAATTTAAACGACCGAAGGTGTGTTGGAGATGTAAAGGGGGAAAGGATACGCATGATTTGAAGAGGAATTTTTACTCAAAAGAAAAACCAACGAGGAGGTCAAAACTCTTCTTTGCGTGGTTCCTGTTGAGGGCGTTTTAGAAACAGGAAAAAAATTAGCAGAAAAATTTCAAAGAGGCTTACAGCATGATTTACTTAAGAAAACATGTTTTCGAATGAAGAAGAAATTTTCCGGTGCAGATTAACAAGATATAAACATTAAAAAAACCCGAAGACATGAGTCATAATGCTATTATCTGTGAACATCTGTTGTGTAATGAAGGAACGTACGTTTTTTTTAAAGAACGTTGAATTAAAAATAAATCTTGAGACGTTTACAATTTTTTACACCTTTTACGCAACGATTTTTCTTCAAAACCTTCTGAAGCGAATTAATTATTGCGCATTATACAAGCTTTTGTCAATTTCGCGAAAATTAGTTCCCGCGAAAATTATTGGAAAACTCGCTATGCGCGAAATTTACAAAAAAAATTATTTTTTATAAAATTTATATTATTTTTCTTTTTTGAAAAACAATTTACAATAATTTTTTCCTCCTAATTTGTCTAGCATTACGTAACTTCCAACTTCAGCAGTCAGAAATTTAATTTTCGCGAAATATCAGAACTTTGTTACTTCGCAAGAATTAGTTCTCGAGATAGTTAAGTTATTATTTAGAAAAATATAACATATAGTGACAATTAATTTCCACTATTAAATATTTCGCCAAAAAAATTATTAACACACACTTTATTGTAATTTTAAAAATAAAATAAAAATATATCATATTCAGAGAAATCAAAATTGTTGTTTGATCTTTTAAAACAAGTTAGTAAATAGCCCTAGCATCAATTCAATGCTTGCATAAAAAATTATTGTTCTATACACACATATTCAGACGTACCTTCAAATATATTACAATAAAAAAACAACCATATAAGACTTTCAATTGTCCACGATTTAGATCAAATTCACAGCAGTTAAAGATCTTTTTATTTGAAGAAATCGACAAAAAAATCAAAGAAATTCTTATTCTGGTTACAGATTACATTTCCCAGAACGTCTGTACGCAAAAAAATTCGGGGCTTTACAAAGTTTTTTTAGTTTAAAAGCAGACCAGTTACAAGAGACTTTAGACTAGTTAGAAACTCGAATCAACATTTAGACAAATAAAGATGTGGCGAAGGATGCTTTAAAGTATGTGGAAAATTTTCTAACACTTTTTAACCGTTCTCTAAATTTCCCCGAGAAGTTTAAAATGTAAATTTGTATCCTGTATTGCTGACTGTTGAGCAAATTAGAAGTTATAGTTTTTTTAACACAATCATGATGATAAGTTGATGTCACTACAATCTGTCAAAAAGAGAAACCAATAAACCGTCTTTAAAATTATACTACAAATCATATAACAGTTACCATGGCAACTTACCGCGTACAAACCAATCCAATCCCAGCTTGATGTTTCATATCCTTTCACGTAAAATATGCAGATACCATCCTATGAAAAATTCATTCAACTTTGACAGTTAATAAGAAAGAATTTGCCAAAATGTTGAAATTTCTATTAAAGATAAGTTTTTAGGTTGTGTATCAATAAGGCTGTATCGATTGCACCCGAATATAATACCAGCCATATATATCTTACTAAAAAGGTCTGTATGAATTTAGTGAACTTGGGATTGTTATTTTCATTTCTAAACCTGAGTTTAGAGGAGAGGCTTATTTTATTTAATTTTTTTGGTTCCTGAAAAACGTGGGATCTTGTCCCAACAATTGTGCCAAAGAGTTCTCACAAAAGGAAGTGGAAAACCTAGAAGTGAAAGAAGTCCACTTCACAGAACCTGTATAAGCACACACTGAATACTTTTCCAAAAAAAATAAAATTGATTTGGAACAGGAAGAAAGTAGACAAAATATTCGCAATTTTGAGTGCTTGTAAAAACAACTGTGCACGCCACGATTTTCTCAAAACAGACTTGATGTCTTGCATCCATGCAACTTAAAATTAAATAAAATGTCTGGTTTGGAGAGAGAAAGATGGCATCTTTGCCGTGGAAGTTTGAATATTTTTGCAACAGAATTAAACAAATTAAACAAAACCGACTGGTAGCCTTGTGGTAGAGTGTTCGTTTCCAGTGGAGAAGGTCTTGGATTAACACCCCGGCCGAGTCATGCCAGAAACTATAAAAGTGTGAATCTATTCTTTCTGCTTAGCGCTCAGCATGACATTAGGATTGATATCATTGGCGATTGTCTAGTTGATTTTATTTATTTATTTTTTGACGACTTTCGTAGCTCAAACGGGATCTTTAAATGCACTATGACCCCCTTCGCAGGACCCTCGTTGATAGCAGTACCAATAGGAACTGACGAGGCTATACTGAGTAAACAATTTCAATAATAATAATAATAAAAAGGCTTGTACAGTCCTCACCAATGTTTTATTCCCACCAAAAGCAAGTGAATTTCGAAGTATACGACCGTCAATATTGTAAAAACTACTGTCGCTTATGTTCGTAGTTAAATTAGCGCAAACAAAAGTCGCTCTGATGACGTTCCAATGTAAACAAGCATGTATATCTATAGATGTTGATCTATATATTTAAAGCCAAATAGCAGTCTAGCAGCGCATTTTTCAACAGAATCACAATGATGTCAGCTTTTTTTTAAAGCAGCAGCAGCATTTCCTTAGGTAAAAGCCAGCACCATGGTAACGAAAAGTTTTGTTCGAATTTAAACCTTTTCTATACTCCTAGTTATTCGAGCTATTGATGTAAACCATCGTTTTTAGAAAAAATCTTAGATTCATATTAAACAGTGAGCATAAAAGGAGGCAATTTCATCAACAATTTGTGTTTACAACCGTGGCCACATTTGATCTTTGCAAAAACAATGTTGGCGACTATGATATTTGTTTGCGTGAGTAAAACCATGCACAAAAGCAATTTGATAAACAAAGTTTCCTCGATTTTGACCACGTGACTAAAAGACAATGGCATGCAGCCAATCAAAAAACACAGCCAGTAGTGACGCAAAAGAAATTGTTTGCGGCCTGTTGCTTTCCAATTTTCTTCCAGGAATCTTGTTGTTTGTAAAAGAGACAGACCGATGTAAACATTACTTCCTCGCTAATATCGATAACGTATGCCATCAACATGTTAAAGATTGCTTAACGGATAAATTGGTCATTTGAAAAGCAATGCAGGTCTATAACTGGTGTTAATTCCTGCAGGAGAAGTGCTAAATGATAAAAAACGACATGTATCTATATACAACTGTATTGATATAAACAAAATTTCTGTTCCAATATTTTCGCCTTGCCCCCAAAAAAACAAAGAAAAAGGCTTTTGGTAATGACGTCACATGGAATCAAAGAATTGCATCATTGGTGGACGCAGATGTCTGTTTTTCTCTAATTTCATTACTGCACATGCGTCAATCACTAGAGCTTTACAACAACATAAACACACGCCAGACAAATCCTTAGCCAATCAGAAGAAAGATTTAAAAATTACGTGAATTTGATTGGCTAAAATTGAGACAAACTTAGATCTCTTTCAACCATTGTCTAGAAATCTGTCTGAAAATTTGTCTAGTTTTTGATGTGATAATTAATTGAAACAAAGATAGACGAGGCTTAGAATTTTGTGTGCTAAAGTTTTAAAAGGTTGAAATGTTTTTACACAAAGATTTGAAACACGTGTAAAAAGTAGGACAAGAACAATCCTTAGATTTATATCCAACTTCAAAAGCTAAATTTTACTAAGATATAAAAAAGAGGGCACTCATCTGAAATTTCAATCAAATTTCTGATTAATTTTTTATGTGTTGTTATTTTGATTGATCGTTTATTTAGTCTTGTATCCTATATTAGAACTTGTTTTGACCTCATCACTTCAAGTATAGTGTGGCACATACCGTCAAAAATACACTCAGGTAGAACTACACCTAAATGTTCACCGGTGAATGTTCACTGGTGAATGTTCACAGCGAATCTTTAGATTGTTTGTTTACAATCGTAGCATGAGCCCTTTTCAAAACTTTAAGGCCGTCATACGAGTTGTTTCGTAATGCGAGTTGTTTCGTAATGCGAGTTGTTTCGTAATGCGAGTTGTTTTGTAATGCGAGTTGTTTCGTAATGCGCGCATTTAGTTGATTAAGGCTGTATGTTTGAGTATAACCAACAAACAAACAACTGTCTATATAATTCAAAATCATAGATTATCACGAGGTAGATAAAAAAATTTGGGAAATTGGATTAATCAGGGAGGAATTTTGCAGTAAATACATCACCGCAACTGCGATAAGGTATTCCTGCACACGCCTTTTAATCGCGTATAAAATATCGTTGTATAAAAAAGTCCTCTCTCCGTAAAATTGATGAAAGAGACATTATATTGTCACGAAATATAGGACAGCGATTTTCAGCTCACTGGAATACAACGGGGATAAAAATATTAGCATGACGTTAAATAAAGTCGGACTAATCTTTATTTTCTTTTGGAAACTGCAAAGCCAAGTTAACACTTTTAATACGAGCTGGAAAATAAGGACAACTTTCCTTTTTTTCAATTTGTTCACGCTCGCGGAAAAAAAACCCGATATCACATTAAATTTTCACTCAATCCAGTTGCTAAAAAACGTTACCTGCAATACCACCTTTCACGCATTTTATGACACACCTTTTTTATCAGGAAAATCGTCTTATTAAAGAACTCGATGCTAATTTGTACCGCTTTACTTTATACTTCTATTTATGTCAAACTATAGCTTCCCGAAGATCTTTTACAGTGTTTATACAAAGTTTGACGATGTACGATTTTCATTTTGAACCATCTTGATATGCAGTTTTATCTAATTGATATGAATGTTTTTCGCAAGAAACTGAGAAAAATTATACCAGCAGGTTTTTATAAAAGTTTAGCTGATATCCCTTATCCTTTCCTTAGCAATTAAAAGCTTTATCCTCAAATATAATAAAGTAACGTAAATAGTGATAATTTCCGACTCATGCGCATATTCGGTGGAAACATCCTCCTGTAGCCTGCGTTGGATACAGGTCAACAACATTGCATTGGATTGGATATAGGCAACATTGATTTCTTGACTGTATTGCCAGTGGATACAGAACAACTGTCCACAGTACAACTTGCTCTGATATCAATACGATGTCAAAGTGAGTTAGTTCACTGCACAAAAGTAGTAAATTAAATATTTTCTAGTGGTAGCTTGAGATTCTGATAAACTCTTTGAAAAAAAAAACATACAATTTTTTTACACAAAACACTTCGCCAAAGCAATTATAACGAGTGTTATGTGTCCCTACTGTGTATTAACACGCGTTAATTTTATTACCGCTTTTTCTGTTCACAATTTCTCTCACAAGTTGTAAGTTTTAATCAAGTGATACAGATTACGATAAAAGTTGTTGCAACACCAACTGCTCAACAAAGGTTAATTTACGTTTTCTTATACATGGTCATATTTCTAATAAGTAACAATTATATTCATCGCTTCATTTGTTTCTTTTTAAGCCGTTTTTTTATTTTTTTTTGTATTTCTGTAATTTAGCCAAATATATGTTTTTGTATATATTTAGGCGACAGGCGATAGAACGAATTCAGAGTTGCTTGCGTACTTAAACTTTATGCCAAATTTGCAAAACTTTCTTTTGATAGCTACTGGAGAATGTCAATGGTAACTCAATTCTTTCATTTTTTAGGGCGTTAGTCATACCAAGTTTTACCTATCCTATAAAATCTGTCCACACTGCGGTTTTATCACAGCAAGACAAAAAGACATTACCAAAATTTAGTTACTTAGAGTAAATACCATTATATCCTTCATTGATTTTCTAGGTTCTTCTTTTACTATTAACATTGGGACTATTCTTTAGGGGTTATTTTGATCTGATTCGAAAAGATATTTCAGCAAAGTAGTAAACAGGGTTGACTAACCTCTTCAGATGTCCATGGAATGTATGAATCATCAAATCTGAACTCAACAACAGGAGACGCTGAAAGCATTGCCTAAAATAAAAAATAGTAAAAATCGTAAAGATCAGTGACATTAATGAATACCATCACAATAATTACACATCCCTATAAACAGGTATTCCCTTATTATTGGACTGGCTGTATGTAAAAGTATTTGTCAAGTTAATTTGTCGCTGAGAAAAGTTTGGTGTATATTGGGGGAAGGACTTAAAATAGATTGATTTAACTTCTTTAGAACAGCTTGAAACCTGTCTGGATACCTGCGATTTAAACTAAAGGTTAAATGCCTTTAAAGCCTGCAAAAATATATCATATTTAATTCTTCTATTTTATGATTTTACATTCGCAGTTTTATTTTGTTTTGTATAAAATCGTTCCATATTCATTTTCCTAACATAATACATATTTGGTTCGCACGTAGTGGGTTTTACTGTTTAATCAACAAGACAGTGACAACATAAGTTTGTTCAGTAGTAGAGGATGATTTGAACATATTTTGAATCAAGTTTGGAATAGTAAAAAAGACTATTTTTGTAAGAGGTAAGGATATTTCAAGGAACTAGACTTTACAGAGAGGTGGGGGGATTATAACCTCAAAATATGATGTAAAAATCTTCTATTCCTGAAGAATGATAGAAACGCGGCTCAATATTAAATTAAATATTAAATTAATATTAAAATGAGGTGCAAGTTATGGGACAAGCAAGTTCACGGTAGATTTCTTGATTTGAGCTCGCAGAAAGTGAACAATGTGAATCAAAACAGTATAAGAACATACACATTATAAATCATTGCATTCTATACATTGTTATCTATATCTATACATTCGACTTATGTGTGTCTGCGTGCACGGTGAGGCCTAATCATTGGTTTCTTTTTTTTACATCCGATAGTTAGGTCTTAGAAATCGTGGCCGCACAGAAAAAATACGCTATTCTACGTTAAAAGCCTTATTAAAATCAGTGACATATTAAAGTCATCGGATTGCACTTATAAGTCTAAGGCCAAATAACTTGGAAAAGTTTCGGAAAAATTAACATTTTCTTCTGTGTGGATAAATAGGGGCCATCCAAGACAAAAATTAGTCAAATTCCCCAAATCTGGGCCAACTTACCCGTTTTGAAATTTTTAAAAAAGAAAAATTTGTTCATTGACGCGTCATTGATGATATAGTAAAAATCTTTTAAATCTTTTAATCTGTCTGCCTGTTCAAGTGAAATAATCCACATGAATTAAAGGCCAGTCTTGCAGTATTTTCTACTTTACTTGGATTTCAGTTACCAATTAGGGTCACAGATATAGCATGATATAAAGAAAAGCACAGAATTTAATTCTTACCGGAATTTGGACAATCATTTCTCCACTTATCGGTTTATGATCACTACTCGAATACGACATATGACTTGCATATGTTGTTTGTTCCATACTTAACACTTCTTTGGTTTCTTCTTGCCATAATATCCTATCTGTATAAGCTGGTAAACGACCTTTCGAACTATGGTAAAATAGAATATAAGAAAAATTTGCATTTGCCAAGACCTCGTGTTGGAGAATTATTTTACTATTAGAAGACATTTTAGGTAGATAATACATGGTGTAGAGTTATCAGTCAACAAAAATAGGCAATTGCCATTGATACTGCAATCAAAGAACGAATAAGTCGCCTTTGGTTTCTCCTGCCAGATATAAAGGTGAGCTACCACCATGTCTACCTAATTCTACCAATAGATGTCTTCTTCCAGTCAGGTTTTAAGAGAAGCAGAAGAATTGTTTCACAGATCGTGTAGTTTCCTTTATTTCTTTTTTTGGTTGAATGAGTTGAATCCAATGATTGTAAGGAAAGCAAATCAGTCATAGTAAAAACACTTTTCGAACTAACAAGTTCTTTATTCTTTAAAGCATTAAGTTTTTGATTTTCAAATAAAAAAAAATCTAATTTATTATCTGCTTTGTGCACGGTTTGGTATCATGTTATGTTCATTTTTTGGGTATTTTTTTGCTCTAAAATATATTGTCGTCATGTTTAAATCAGGTCACAATTTCTTATACAGATAGCATTGAAGAAAAACTAACAGTGAAAAAGAATAAAATTACCTATTAAAGTATCAGATTTTATCTATCATAAAACGAATATAATGCAAGCTATTTTAGAAGGCAAACGACATCTAGACACATCCACTATTTGAAGTCCTGGTATGGTCGTTTATTGCATGTGATTGATATTTTTTACCATTGAATTTGAATAGTGTAACAAATATCTGGTACACTCCTTCACAATTGAGATATAATTCTAATTCGAAAGGTGGTAGCATTTTGAGTTCCAATATCCTTGTTCCGTTGTTTTCTAGGATTATAAGACCTTCTCAAAATTCACTTTTGTTCTAGCTATCAGAACTTCATGTTTTAAAAAAGCATTTTCAAAAAGATAAACCTGGTCCATAAAATTTTTTGAAATATTTTATTTAGTTATCAAGAATATTACATACCTGGTATCAAAATCATTTGTGTTGAGGTCGTATTTATACGTAGGTGGAAACCTGATCTTGTACTCATTATATCCAACAAAACACTTTTCATCATTTTTGTTTTTACTTAGCTAAAAAAAGTGAAACGTGATTTAAGAAATATCTCCCCCACATCATTCATGCCACAACCTAATGTGATGTACGTAATGTATGTTTAATAAATTTGAAAAATGACTTAGGAACACAGAAAATGCTTAAAGACAAGTAAAATATCAGCCACAGATTACGTTCAGCAATTTATTAGATCAAAGAATACTCCCTGGCTGTGATATAAATGCACCCCAAGCAATGCACCGACATAAATGCATTTTTGCTTGTAGAGCACATAGCTACATTTTCTGATAGGCTCAAAGCTTCCATCACGAGCTTTCCTATCTTCTTCTTTCAAAACACTTGCCAGTTATTAAGTTATTCAAATTTTCATCACTTATAATTTACATTTTATTATCATTGTATTTAGTTTGAACATCCTATTCACTATCAACATTGTTACAAACATGTTTTCGTTCTAGTGACTGGTTTTGCATATTTTTATGTTTCACAGGTCATAGCATCAAACGCAACCTTCCAAAAAGTAAATCAGATTTGAACTTCCCTTAGATCTAAAACAAGGAGCTCTGGAAAAAGGCAAGTAATTATTTGATCTAAATACGGCAGGAATCTTCCAGATGTTGAGAATAAAACAGAAAAAGAGAAAGCATCAAAGTTTTTTTTAATGCTGTTTTATCTATATTAGAAGTGGAAATTGATATTGATTTATTAACGAATTATTTTCGTTGAAAACTTATAAATCATGTTACAACGAAAGTTATTATTGGTAATTTATTATGGGAAGAAAAAACAACATAACTACATTTTTATCAAAGCTTATTTAATGGAAGAAAAAAAGCCTTTTTTATGACAGCAAGCATTAAAAAAACTTGTTATGTTGATGGATATCATCATGGTCTTTATATTTGCAATTTCAAAAATAATTTGTGTTTATTGAAGAACAGCACCCAGCATACATACAATTTCATATTTAGTCGAAAATAATTAATTTAAAATTTTTTCATTATCGCTAGTATACATTTACTATGATGACATTGAAGAGACATGCGCTACAACCCCTAACATAATTTAGCAGAAATGAGGGCAACATTTTTAGGATCATAACCACAAATAACTGAGCATGCTGCTGTCACCTGAATAAGTTATGACACAAACATGAAAAAGATTGGTGTTATCAAATATATATAATTAGCAAAGTAATATGGACACTAAAGAAAATGTCTGATGACAAGCAGATCAAAACTTCAAGATACAGTGTAGATCAAATAATAGTGGGCTTGAGGGAAATTGCAAAAGTAGCAGTCTCAGTTTCTTAAGGTGTACAAAGTAAATTTATGGAAAAATTGACAACGCTTGACAGAATTGATATTCGAAAAGCTGGCAAAGAAGCATACAAATGAATGATGAATAGTATATGTATAACCTTTTCTGGTATCAATCCTGGCAAAATTATAGGTGCTTATCATATTACTGTTATTACTGTTGCAGGTCTTAAATGACATTTCAAAGAAAATGTTCTGCCCTGGGCAAGTAAAGCTGAAATTTAGGAAGATTAATGCATTCCTCTTGAAATGTCAGAAGACATGACTAGTTATAGACTTGACAGAATGTAATTTATATGTTTGCTTGTTTATAAATAATAATAACTGCTGAAAAAGCAATCAAATGGATATACCCATGTTCTATTTAAATTCTACTCATCACGCAACCTTTCTAGTTCAACTTATTTTAGATAGAAAAAAAAATACCGACATAAGAATGTCACTTGCTTTACTTCAGTAAACTTATATTTTACAACAGTATTATTTTATTTTGCTATTGCATGATGTCACACAACAGCATGCGTGGCCTTGTGGTTATGTAGTGCGCTTCGCAATCACAAGGTCCGTGGTTCGGTCCACAGCGCGGGCATGTTTAGCAAGTGCCTTTACCACAGCTACGGGTTAACCCATGCCATGTGAGGGAAATTGGGTAGGTATTACCGGTGTATACTTAATGTATACATTCCGAACACAGGACCCACATTAATAACAGTGTATCAAACACTGAAGTGGCTATATCCTGTATAAATATTCGGAATAATAATAATAATAATAAACCAGAAATTGAGATTAAAATTTTCCTATGTTCAATTAACATTCGGGCTGCAAAAATTTACCAATGCCATAGTTTTGGTTAACAAGTTGGCATTAATGTTGGCAATTGTGGAGTGCCGACATGAGGAACAAAAACTGTTGATATTTCACTAAAGAATAAAAATGGCCTCTACAAACGCAGTTGTCTTTAAAAACATTCTACAAGCAGCAGAAAATAACTAACCTGATCATTTGCGAGAAGAGCTTCAAAATCTTGTTTATTGACTAATTCTTTTATATTAGATATTTCTAAGTCCTCTATACGATAGTTGAAATCACCAAGCATGATAACATATCTTAAATAAAAAACAATCTCAAAATTCATAAACCAACAAAAAATCTGATTGCAAAAAACACCAGATTAAGCAAAGAATCAACAGAATAATTTACTACTGTACAATCAGTAAATCATGTCGTATAACTCGAAAAGGAATATTTGACTCTTTGTATTAATATGGCAGTTGACATGAAAATGTTACATGAAATCAAAAGGAGAGCCAGTCATAGGTTAAAAGTTTTTTCAGCAACAGGGACAACTGCCATGTTTTAAAATGTTGTCTCAAGTTTTTGTTATAACTTCTAAAAACATACCATTTTATTGGTCAGAAGTTTCTATTTTAATCAGGATTATTAAAAAATTTGCATGATGTAACACATATTGCTATTGTAACTTATTGTTACAATAGCAAAAAAAATATAGCAAAAAAACAATCTTCTTCAAGTGATTGAAAATGTTGTTAATATTTTTTATCATTTCAAAACCCTCTACTCGTTTCAAACTATTTCAAGCAGTTACAACCATTTTAGTATTTTTGGGTGATGATTACACAATTTTCCTTCTATTAAACTGTATTTCAAACTGTAATTTAAACTGTATTTGAACGACCTAACACTTATTGTCACAACACCGTGCATACTTCATTACTTTCAGAGGGTTATTTTTTAGCCCTAGGATTAATAGATAAATGTGAATTATAGAGTTATATTAAAATTTGCTGATCTGCTGATCTATGTTCAGACAAGATCTAACTTTTTACTCTATTTCTCCTTTTCCACTCAGATACCTTTGACATACTAAACAAATGATTCACCTGTTATCTGTAATCAGTGCCGATTTGCAATTAGGAAAGAGAGTTTTTGAGATGACAGCTTGGAAGTGCTGTAAGAAAGACAATACTATGTTATGCTATAATAATAATTATAAAAATTGAAAGAAAGCTGTTCACACTTTCATATTTTATTGAGCCAATCAGCATAACAAACACACCAAATTTAAAATAAAATCTTACATCATTCCGTTGGAGGGTATACTGATCACCAGCAACAAAATGGTTATTTACAAAACAAAACGATTCATTATAAAGATCAAATCTAATGCTGACAGCTCCCTTGGTACCCTGCACAAGAGAACACAAAGAAAATTTAACAACGAGATCAGACAAAAATGATTTCCAGTTCAAAAATATGGTTTTAATTAAGCATGACCAACTTACTAATAATCCATAGAAACCTGTTCGTGTGTACGTGGTTCGAATTTCTCTTATGTGTGGTAAATGGCGTGGTTTTGTTGCTACCAACAGTAGCAAACCCATCATTCGAACAGAGTCAACCTAGAAGTTAGAGAGAAAATACTTTAATGTTAAAAATTGCAATCCAATTTATTTGGACTTCAAGCTGTATGTCAATCAAATTGTAGTAAAAATCACAAAATGTAAAGCAAATCCTTTCAAACCCTAAAAAGTTAAAAACATTGGATGTTCCATCATGTAACAGTGCTCGCCCTGAGCAAGGCTACACAATTTTTTTACCAATTATGCCAGGAGCTTTTGTACGGACATTTTGTCAATACGCCAAAGTTTTCTCCGTTTTTAAGCTATGAATAGCCTTAGTAATAGAATAAAACATATGCCATATCTATTTTATGGGCAAGTAAATATATTTACAGAAATCAACCTCCAGGTTTATAATATCAAATATTTATATAAAGTAACACCCAATAGAATGTGTTATTAGAATCCAATATCTCAACAGGGTATACAATTTTTTTTTCTGGAAAATTATATGCTCACCATAACAATCCCTTTCGTAATAAGAAATAAAAGTAGTCTCTTGGTCCAAGGATCATTTCGAATGTAGTAGTCAAGAAGAAGTGATGGTGGACTTGATGGAATTTCTTGAATGCTAAAATGTAAAACAGGATTTACCTTAAACAAAAACAACAATTATATCTACCGTTAAGGTTAAAACCCTAACCCAATATTTTTAAGTAAAAAGAGATTTTAAATTTGCACACCCAATAACATAGACATCTGCCAAGTTGTCATGATGATCTTCTAGTAAGTGCAACCACTCATCTAAATTATCATTTTTAGGTGGAAGGCCATGAACATTCCAAGATGATACCACAAACCTACAATAATTGGAAAGAATACAATCTTTTGGTGACCATCTTGACAGAAAAACGATTTACATACATATATATCAAAGAAAGGGTGTCTGCAAAAAATTTTAAGTTTTTTCCCCATTTTCATGGCTGGTTTCACGTTTTTTTGCGGTAATGTTTCTTATATTCCAAAGTCCTTGAACACAACGAAGTCAAACGTAAAAAACCCCAAAATAGCATTGGCAAACATTCCAGAAAAGAAAGTATTAAAGAGCTGCAAGTACAACAATTTACTACAAGAAAACATAAACTAAACAGAAATATTTTTGAAATAATTCAATAATTTTCAAGCACCCTGAAACATCTTATATAGCATTCTGCGTAGTGAAATCAGCTAACATTAGATGAGAACTGAGGTTCAAAAAGCTCAGGACGGTTAACTTACTGTTTTATATTTAGTTATCTGAAAAGTGTTGCTTTTTACAGGCACTTCAAAAGAAATATTGGTAGTATAAAAAATATATAGCTGGGGTTTAGGTGTGTATTTTTGCTAACTAAATTATTTTTGTATTAATCTCCAGCAAAATTTATATTATTGAGAAGAACTTAATGCACAAATAACCGAAGCAGGCCACAAAATTTTGTTCTTCCAGCTTGGTTGGTAAGTTCTGTATCATATTATTGATGTTTTTCACATAAAATTATCCTGATAACTACATTTGTAAATCTTTGTTATATCTGTCAGTCATGGCAATTGACAGCAACATTCGGCAGTAACTTCATACTTTGCATGGGTAATATAATGTGGAAAACATTCTTTTAAGTTGTGTGGCCTAGTCATTATGGAGTTCTCTTTATAATCACAAGGTCCGTGGTTCGCTCCACAGCAACAGCGGGCAAGTGCTTTTACCACAGCTACAGGTCAACCCATGCCATGTGAGGAAAATTGGGTAGGCAATGCTGGTGTATAAACAATTTATAAATTCAGAACACAGAAATCACATTGAACACAGGTATATAATAATTCTCTTTCTTGATTAGAATATCTCTATTTGTAAAAGTGTATCTGCTGTTTCCCTCTTCCTCCTTGCTTGCTTGTTGTGCATTTGTAATGACAACAATACATCAGTATTGTTACTATTTGCATATGTCACATGACAACCAAAACTTTGATAGATATCCTAAATGAAAAGAGTTTAATATTGGTCTGTAAAAGCTTTGTTCAGTAATCATGTTTATCAGTTCCAAACTGCTGTCATCATTCTCACGATCACTCACCATCACCATTACTCACCACCACCATCACGCATCATCATCACCATTACTTACCATCACCATCATGCATTATCATCACCATCACTCACCATCACCATCACTCACCACCACGCATCATCATCGCCATCGCTCACCATCGCTCACCATCACTAACCATCGCCATCACGCATCATCACCCGCAACAACCATTACCATCACGCATCATCATCACCATCACCATCAATCACCATCAATCACCATCAATCATCACCATCAATAGGGGTTAATCTAGGAAATTACTTTGGGCATTGGTAATCCCTTAAATTCTCTTTCAACTTTTTTAGGAAACAAGAAACTCAATTTGTTTATATCAAACAGTTAATATTTTAAAGGAACCTACAAGATCTAGAACTGCTACCACCACATTTTTTCCCTATCCATCATTACAAGAAGTTACGCAGTTTTCATCTCTCTATTTTGGGTGGCCAAATTGGATGTCCCCAAAATCGGTATAATGATGTCTAAATTGACCTGTATTAGCCCCTGATCAATCACGCATCATCACGCATCACCATCACCATCAATTACCATAACCAGATCATCACTTTCAATCACCATCAACCACCATTAATAACTATTATTTATCACCATTGTCATCATCATAAGGCCCTTTTTCTATGCTAGCATAGATTAGACTGGGTACATCGATGATCTTCCAATTTGATATAGCCTGTGTTAAATCTAATATCATGTTCTGTAGCATATCTGTCCCTATTATACCTTCTGCTAATTTTTTCTCAGTTTACCTTTCCACACAAATGGTCAAGATCTTGTCTCATTTGAATAACAATTTCTACACAGGCCTCATACAACTTGACCTTTACCTCAATTGACAACACTCTGCTGGACCTTTTTTATATAATGCCAGGCTAAATATTTTCAAACTCTTAACTGAGATTTAAACCTGAATATTCTCACCTACCTAAAAGTTGTTCCAAATTGTGCAATTTGTTATCCGTTTTGGCCCAAATTTCACTATTTTTTCACAACACAATTTACTACTAAAAATTTAGAAAATTAAGAAGAAAATTATATATCACATGATAAAAAATGGCAAACGTCACATAAAATATTTTCTAGTAATGATCCAAAAGTCACCAAGATATATACTCATCACGGATGTAGCATATGCCAAAATGCAGTCGTCAGCATTTTTTGACCACCATGCTATAACTGCTGAAAATCGACTGGATAAAAGGAGCTATGGGTATTTTTTAAAAAGAAATACAGGCAAAATATATAATTGCTGCAAGCAATAAGTGAGGAATTATCTTCCTTGTAAATTTGTGCTACACTTGGAATGATTTTAACAAAATATATTGCAACAGAATGATTTTTAACGGACTATTTAAATAGAAACTCAAATAGAAGATCAAAATTAAGGTAACTCACATTCATATATCAACAAAACATAATGAAACTATTATAACACAATGTAAATAATATCCATGAGACAAAATATTCTGCTTTTTATGAAGTTGATTTCTCAAAAAGGTACTATGACAGATTGCTTTTTTACCAAATTTCAATCCACAAAAAGCAGAACGAGAAAAATCTAATTGCTAATATTAGAACAATCTAATTGAGTATGGTAAATTTTGAAACAATCTCCTCCAGAGTGCAATTCTGAGATGGACAATCTGGACAAATGTATACAAATTTTAACTTTTTTCTATTATCGGTTCTATTCCCATGTCCACTACATACATAGCAACTAGCAAGAGCAATTCCAGTATGAATCTGATATATTTTATGGAAATTCAGTATGACTTGTGTAATTAGCGAAAGGCCAACTCTCAATACCATTTACAAGTTTTTCAAAGTGTATGTAAATTGTGCAGCTGTTGATCTACTCAGTTTACTCCTCTCATATATGTTAATTGTAGCATTTTATTGCCTTGGGTTTGAGTATGATGTTATTGATAGCCTCTAGGTTGACTGGCTCCATGAATGATGGCATGTTGAAAACATATAAACTACTATTTGTTTTCCTGTAGATTTATGAAAACAAATGACCATTACTTATGTATGGCTGGATTAGGACGTCCAAAGCCTTGTATTTGTCCCCCACATGTTCATATCTTCTTAAATTTAAATTTCACTCCCACTGTTGTCATAGCTACTTGTCATACTACTGCTTCAGCCGGTGGCACTACTGGCGCTTTTAGGACAGCCGACTGGTGGAGATATCTCTGTATGACCTGGTATTTTTTTTGTGGGGTAGCTAAGTGAAATGTATCTATTATCTAAAGTATCTATTTCAATGTCAGTTTGACCTATTTGCTCATATTGATCAGTTACGTCAGCAATAAGTGGGATGGAATTCAGGTTTCCTCCACAAATATCCTCCCCAGGGACTCTAATTCATCAATTGCTGTCACACAACTTTCTTCTTTATATTCCCATTCACTACTGATATATTATAATAGATTTTCACATCATTGTTATCATCAGCATTTCCCCCTAAGTCGACATCAGCATCACTAGCATTCAAAACAAAGTCAACAATTTCATCAATGTGTCTAAATTTTCTCGCCATTTTGAATTTCTGCAAAAATGGATTGAAAAATTGTATGGACTTGTGTTTTTTTGCATAATCGCAACCAATCTTTCTATTTTATATAGCATGAGTTTTGTGAGAATGTAAGATGGGCACTCCATTCCTAAAATTAAAAAAAACTAAAACCCAAAACACCTGCAGGGTGGAGGTCAAGGATTGAAAGGGTAAAAATAGAGAAATTATAGTTAAAAAGACTAATTCCAATGTCTTTTGGATCTTGTGTTTTTTGAAAATCTATAAATTTTATTAATACGATTTTACCCTAATGGTCCAGCTTTTTTGCCCACCAGAATGCACATGCATGTACAAACTTTTGTAAACATTGGCAAGTCATCTGTAATCATTTGTCAATAGCCCTAAACTTTGCAGTGATGATTTTAGATAGGGATGTTGCACTTAAAATGTATTGATAACCAAAAATTACTGCTAGATGTTATATAATTTGTTATTAAATTCCAAGAAATCATTAAAAATATTTATATAAATTTAATGATTTCAAATAAACATACCTTAAAGACATCACTCAGAAAAAAAATCTTCAGTCTTCTCAAATTATATATGTATGTTTATAAACTAAAAATAAAGGGTAATGTGTAATGTGTATTAACAATGATAATTGCCATAACAAATGCATCCCAATATCTCATATCACAATGTTGCTTCTCATTTTTGCTGCTTACTTTTGACACAAACTATACTTTTTGTATAGTGGCCAGGAGACCAAGCATGATTTTTCTGATCACAAGGAAATTGGAAGAATAAGTTTGGAAAAATTCACTGTGGCTCAAACAAATCTTCTGATTGTTTAGTTCTATAGTTCACTGTACACAAATGTACCAATATAGGATACATTATACATTATCAGGGAGTTACTGCTAAATGTGTATCCCAATAGAGAAACTAATGTCCTTGATTGAAGTTGTGCTTATAAAAAGTAATGTCCTTGATTGAACACGTTATAAAACACCCGTCCCTGCAAATCAAAAGCCCTTTTATCTTTCGTTTATCGTAATTACTTCAATGATTTTTGCGAGTGATTTAACAAAAGCTTCACGATAAAACGATGCAGTAATTGTTTTCTCATACTGCGAGTTTCATTGTTACAACTTATTGAAAATAACCCCCCTTAGGTATTAAAATAACGAAAGGATACAATAAATCGCACACAAAACTATTGCTATTAAAAAAGTTTTATGTCATGTTTTTTGTTTCAAATACTGGTGTTTTTAAACAAATATTATCCTTCTGAACATTTTACTTATATTTTTTTAGCAAATTTGCAAACAACTTTTGCAAAATAATTTTAATAACAGGACTTTATGGATGAGAATATTTTTAGATGGAAAAATTCCTTTTCATGTTATAGGGGATTTCCCTGTGCAGAAGCCGTATTAGCCTTCTACATTATTGTTTTGGAATTGGGATCGGGGAGATCATTAGGAGAATCATCGGTAGAGTTACTACATCCGTCTTTGATCTGCAACTTTTTGTGGGACAATGGTCGGGATGTGATATACGTGCGTTCAAATCCTTCTCGTTAACGCAGACAACACATTCAAGGTTATTTTAAATAGCATCACCATCACTACCATTTTGATAATTTTCAAGCAAACTTTGGGCTGTATTAACCTTCTACAATGCTTTTTTGACAGTTTTCAAGCCAACTATGATGCTGGACCTGTTTTGATAGTTTTCAAGTGAACTACAGCGATTTTACAGTGGCAAAAGTTTATTCTAGCACACAAAAAGTTTGTTATGCAGCACATGTGTATCTTAATTTTAAAATTCCTCATGTGAGTTCTTTCGATCGGCGTCATGATTACTTACACAAGTTACGAACAATGCATGTAATAACGATGTATTCATATTGTGTTCCGAAAGTTTAAGATATTTTTATGACTAAATTTATAGAAGGATGCAAATTTCCAGGTTTATTTACTACATTCAACTGCTTTTATTAGTCGCCAAACTTTTGATTTTTTATAAAGAAATGACCACGAAAATCAACTGCAGTGAAAATGTTTTACTACACCTGAATATTACGATCAAACTCTGGTAAATTTTGAAAACTTTGAAATACAATAAACGCTGTTCGAATAAGCCTAATTAAAATGAATATATCTCATACAAAAGTTGTGTCACAGCAAATGCCTAAAATTTAATTCCACCTCAGAGTAAACCCTGAATTAACATAGACCAATAAGCACAAATCTGGTGTGGTCACATCTTACCCTTATAAATAATACAGGAATTAATTATATTTATTCAGGTAAGTAGGGCCATTCGCACTTAAAACGTGAGGAAAAAATAAAAGTAACCAATCAAAAAGCGTGGTCAGTATTCTGACCGCAAGAAATTCGGTCGCAACCCAGCATAACTCTTAGATAGATAGATCAAAAGTGTTAACTTGGATCCAAGAATATCACGTATTGGCGTTACTCTAAAAACAATCATTATGATACTATTGGAAGAGCTAGCTACAGCACAGGCAGCAAAAAACCAGTTGACAGCCATTCTACTATTTATAGCTAGCGCTAACTTAACTTAGTAAAAATCACCTGATTGGAGTAAAGTACTGTAGTTAATTTAGTTTACCTGCGTGATTGTTTGCTAGCTAGTAGCTAAAATTGAAACCGTCAAATGATTTTTAAATTCTAACTTAGTAGCTTAGCTAGCTATAGCTAGCAAATATATACATAAATATAATAAAAACTGGAAGGGTTAGTACAATTTGACAGTATGGAAATCAAAGATTGATGAAAATATTTTAAATAATAACGACCATAATAGGTAGATAGTTAACAAAAGCTATAATAACAACATCATGTACATCTGCTTTCTTTTCTCTTCGCATTTTGATCTTTCTCCGAAGCGAATGTTTACATTTTGCTCTCAATTAGGCCTAGGATATTACAGACCAAAGAAATGCGTCTCCCCCCTTACCCGTTTGACGGAGATTTTGGCGGTGACAATCGCTAAATTCGCAAAATCAAAATGACGCTTAAGAAATAGTATTCTGTCTTTTAAACAGTCGAGTTAACAAGGGTTAGGACCTTTACTTACTCCTCCTTACCACGAAAGTCTTAATTATATCGGAATCAATAATAAATTTGCTGTGTTTAAAGAGCCGGGGAAAACATTCCCGGTTTCCCGATCTCTGGTCAGCTAAAGTACCGGGAAGTGGCCTTGTGGTTCTGGAGTTCGCTTCGTAATTACAAGGTAGGTGGTTCGGTCAAAAACGCGGGCATGTTTAACAAGTGTCATTATCACAGCTACGGGTCAACCCAATTGAGTAGGCAATGCCGGTGTATACCTAATGTATACATTCTAAACACAGGACCCACACAATGATGATAACAGTGTTTCCAACATTGAAGTGGCTATATCCTGTATCAATAATACTTAATCCATGAAAAAGAATTCTGGCTTCTGATCACTTTTTTAGCCAAGAAAAAGCGTCGTTTGTCCTTATTTATTAGAAAATTTCAGCTCAAGCTGAATGTGCCGATTTTCCACACCTTTTCAGCCATAAATGTTTTTATTTGTGTTCTTTAAAAATTAGGACAATATATGGTGGCGGAGGATGATAAATATTTTTAGGATTATGAGAAATAGATAGATGACGTTGAAATTACCTTTGACAAGCTCAAATTGCGTGAACCTAGTAATTAAATAGCCTATATCAACCTCGTCCCCAGGACTTGTTAGGCTTTTTATATTAGGACTACTTGTGGGGGGGGGGGCGAACTTCGAAATTTGCCATCTTATCTAAATTTCGTGAGGATTTTAAACTCACATTTTTTGTTCTTATAATATATAAAAAGAATTAAAGCTGAGTACTAATTTCATATGTTCTTTTTTTTTTTGGCAAAATCTCAGCCTTTTAAACCAGGTTCTTATAAAAAAGATGTTCTACAAAACCACGAAGCCTTCACAATCTGACACTAAATAACTACCTGCCATCTTTGTAAATTAGCTTACAGACTATAGCACAAAAAAATACTACGAGTTTCAACGTAATAATTTGCTTTATCCATCGCAGATAGCAGACTTAGTGACAGATTATTTTGTTTGTTTGGTTAAGACGGGAAGAGCAGAGATTGAAAGCCAGATAAAGTCAAATATCTTTCACAGGTAAATCGTTTTCAAACCTGCTATGTGTGAAGAGAAAAAAGAGGACGTTTTCCTGCAAGCAGCTTATGGGAGAAGATGCTTATGATAAAATTGACGACACCGTGATTAGGAAAATGGCCTATGAAATAAAACGAGCAGCGGACCCTTCATCGGTGGATGCTGACTATTGGAGGTGAATCTTAACATCTTCTTCCTTTAATGAACACACTTAACAGCTATGTGATGCAATGGCAAGGATAGAAAAAACCTGCGTCTTCAATGATATGTCTGCAACGATAGATCTCTTCATGACTTCCTTGCTTGCTGTTTAATTCCTTTAGACATGAACACTGAGGTACGACCAATTGGAATCGGGGAGAATCATCGGTAGAGTTACGGTCGTTTACTGCATCCGTCTTTGATCTGCAACTTTTTGTGGGACAATGGTCGGGATGTGATACACGTGCGTTCAAATCAATCTTTGATGGAGAAGATTGTGATAGCATCCTTCTCGGTTGACGCAGACAACGCATTCAACCGAATAAACGGAAAGGTTATGCTACATAACATTACCATCACTTGCCCGAAATAGCACCATTTGTAATCAATTTATACAACAAAAAGTTAGACTATTCAAGGACTATTTGTAACGGTAAGAGCAGAAATCACTTCGTTATTAGGCACCACCCAAGGAAACCCAGCGGCGGGACCAGCATACTTACTAGCTACAATTCCGTTGCTTGACATAATTACAACAGATTCAACAAAACAGGCTGCATTCGCAGATGACCATGTGATAGTAGTGTAGACTCATGTAGAAAACTGAGTTAGATCTTTTATTCAAAAAGTACAAGAAACGTCTTTACCTCGACATTAATGGTTGACAAAAATCAGTTAAAAGTAAACGACATAGCCTGTGCGGTTGAAGCTTAATCGTAGTTAACCGCTTTGCCGCCGGGTAAAGAGAAATTTTCTTTGACGAAAAGGGAATTTTTTGATGCGATTTATTTGCAGTATGGCTTGCCGACAAATCGCCTGCCATCGAACACTTTCCTGAAAACTTTGTGGTTTCATCCATATGTGACAAACGAACTCGGCAGATTTAGTATCATCGCTGTGATAGGTGTGCCCAAAAAGTCAGCTCTTTAAACAGCTCCAGGCAGCAATGGAGACCTTCGATGATGACCCTGTGATGAGAGGGTTTTGGCTGAGGGAACAGCAACCACTTGTCGATGTGAAGGTATTTTATATTTTCGCTCCTAGTCACCAAAACCAGACCTTTAAATCAACAATACGATCAATGAAAATGAAAACATCCAACGGTGTTTCTTCATTCAATTAAGCGAACTTATTAGCGAAAACATGACACTGTTTAGCCTTCTTCGCTCAGCGACCGTTCGTATAAAAAGCTCGAGGTCCAGAAATCACGTGGTTCTTCTAGAATCAGTCGCAAGTGTGAAATTGTATATCTGTCATAAATTTGAAGGATTGATACTCTAGAACACGAGGATAGACATTCTATTTATGTAAACATGATTTCAAAAAACAAATATATAAAAAAAATTTACAAGGTTGCAAAGCGGGGAACATGTCCATATTTCGCAAGTGAAAAATTGTAAGTTATGATCTATGAGGAACCAAATCAAAAATAGAGGATGAATAAGAATACAGGAGGGGATTTCAATGGTGTGTGGTGTGTGGTGTGTAGTGGGAATCTGTCACTTTGGGAAAAAAATGTTAACGTCAATCAACCTTGACCCCAGGGTACCTTGTATCTTCTTCACACGGGGACGGCGATACGAACATTCGCCGGTTTCGATGTCAGAAAAAATACAAGATTCCCTGGAAACGAGGTTGAACGTCAATTTAGTAAAAAGAGGTGGAAACTAAAAGTTGTACAAATTTGAATACGCTTAAATTTTGAATTTTTTATCGAGGTATGTTACGGTTTTGTACATTTTTTTGCGTATGTATCCGATAATAAAAAAAAAGAATGCTTACCATAAAAAAGTGCCGTTTATTTAATCATAAGTTCTATTTCGTCTCACTTTAAAAAGTTCTTGTTCTTCTTTTTTAAAAGGAAGGAAAATAGGAAAAAATAATTAGTTCTTCAAGAAAACGTTTTTCGACGAGGATATCATCTGAGAAACAATCAAGTATATTTGATTGTTTTTCAGGGTTGCCCGTTGCTAAGCAAAATATGACATTTTGACGCTCAACAGCAAATTATATAAATTGTTGATGAACGTGCGCGAGTTCAAACGGCCGTTTCTTAATATTCTTAAGCATACACGTTAATCAACTATTGATTTTCTAAGGTTAAGTCATCTTCCAGGCAACTGATGCAGTATTTCTATGGTGGAAATAGACTAACAGGGCGAAACTGGAAAATTTTTGGCAGACTTAAGCACTAGTTAACACTAATGCCTTCAAAGACAGAAGAAATTGCAAGTTATGTGTGCTTTGATATCGAGATTTCCTGTTTCGTGTGGTTTCCGAGCTTAATGGCACAATCGAATTCACCTTTCAGGCCAAACCATGGAGTCTGATTTGTGAGTTCTTTTGGCCTAATTTAATTTAGCACTTCTGAGAATAGAAACTTGTTGTAGGAGCCGTATAGATTGAAACGCGTTAAATCGAAGTTGAGTGGTTGGAAAGCTACTTTAAGTCGGTGAAAATGGTTGCTATGTGTATTACTATGCAGTCATTTCCGCAACTACAATCTTAGACAAAAATAAGACAAAAAATAAGACATTTTTAGCCAGCAGGTTGCAAAGTCGCTACTTTTGCCACACGTAGGACAGGCAGACAGCTATTTGCACTAGGAAATAATCAACGTTGGGGCCCAACAAGAGGTCCGAAATTTGTGAAAAATTGACATGCTGACGTCAGCAACAGCTAACACATTTCAAGAGTGTGGACTCAACTAAATAACAAAATATCGCAAGTCCTAAGTCGTCTTGTCTCAACATATTTTGACCAACATTGTAGTTGCAAAAAGTGCAGCATCGCGCAATATAAACGGAAACTTATTATACGCACAACCCACCGCCGTATTCTAAAAAAATTTGGTGTCTGAAAACTGATAAAAAAAAAATTCTTGAAGTTGATCCTTTTTTCTAGCCAAAACTACCTTAAAAGTAATAATGCTATGCTCAGTAATACGTACATTTTCTCTGATTTTCTCCGCACCTAACACTTGGTGAACATATTGTATGTGCAGATATATTCTGCTACATTCTCGTCCCCAGAGCTCTTTGAGATTAAAACCTCAAGGTTTATCTCAAAGAGTTCTGGGGACGAAAATGATCCTGCTAGTCTTTGGGGTATCATCCGAAAATTTATTCGTTAAACTTATCTGCAGAATATTACGCTAATAAAGAAAAAATACATTCTTTTAGAGTCTCAGCGGTGCAAAGGTTGGGTATTCATAAAATAACACGAATTTCACGAAACTGCCCTGTAGGAATGCTGGAATTTTTGTTTATTGTTTATTATCGCTAAAAAATCTCAACGATGGAATGTATTTATCTAACCACGCGCGTTGATGTTATGATAAGTTCTTCATGCTCGCATTTTGATGGATCATTGGTTTGTGCCAAGTCGGCTTTCAAGGTTTAGCATTTCCCAGAACTCTGGTAGTAATTTTCGCGAGAATTAATTTTTGCGTATTTCGCGAGTTATTGTCAATTTCGTCTAAGCGCGATACCTCTAATTATAAGACAAAGAGTGATTGCACCAAATTAACTAATTAAAAAAACGGCCGTAGTTCTACTTTCCCTTCATTTTTAAAGTTTCCGATTATGCACAAATATTCTTCACTTGTAATTGTATTCTTCACTTGGTCTTTAATACTCATGTTTCTTAAGACATTACCCAACCTCGTCCCCAGGGGCTTTTGCCTTTTTAACATCGGGGCCGTCAAGTAAGCGCTAGCGGCTTTGACAAAGGCAACAAACCCTGGGGACATTACCCTTTTGGTAAAGTCTTTAGAAAGAATCTCGGGTGCAAAAAACTTTAGGGTCCGCTAGTCAGGAAGTTACACAAAGCGTTATTTTCGGCATACCACACAGCTGCTGCATACCTACCAGTCTAGTCTGAAGGGTCCCCCGAAAGGCGGAAAGGTAAGATAGATAGATGTTCATATTTTACATGGCTAGCCTCACAAATATTGAGGGATATACCCTGCCTATTATTTCCAGGAGGGGCCATGGCTTAGATGGGGAGTCCTAGAGTATTTAATGCTCATTTTGAGCTACGCAGACCCAATTTAATTGGGTCTGCGCTCTACCAGACAACTCCCCCCTGCAACATCCAACATCTCCCAAATTTCCCTCACATGGCTTGGGCTAACCCGGGGCTATGGTAACATTCACTCGCCCCATATTGAATCGCCGCCAAGGGGAATCGAACCCTGGTCTCCTAGCACAAAGTGCAAGACTTATAACCACTAAACTACGACGCCAGTGGGATGTAAATGAAAAAAGGACCAACAAAATTTCACTTTTCTGCTTTAGAATCTCTTTTTCAATTTTTACGGTGTCAAAATATTAGAACTTAGGCCGCCATCAAAAATATGTTATGTTCGCGTCCTCCGACCGACTCACTTTTGGCAATAAAAACCCGAGTCGGTAAGTCGGAAAAAACCCAGAAAAAACTTTTTGATCCAAACGATATATATTTGAAAAAAAAAATTTGTGAGAACTAATTTTCCCAAAATTGACAAAAACTCGCGAAAATTAATTCCCGTAAAAATTAATATCTTTAGGGTACTCATGGCAAGTTTACAGACAGGGCGGCGAAAAAAGGGTCTGTCGAGTGGCGCTATACTGTTTTTTGGCCCTGGGAACGAATTTTTCCCCCATCTGAAAATCCCGGGAAAAAATACGCCCGACCGACCGACCGACTCATTTTTGCAGGGTCTTCAGGACGCGAACATAACATATTTTTGATGGTGGCCTTAGGGGTCGTCGACAAGCAGTTTTCGTCTCTGTTAACGGCAAATTGGCTGCTAGACTCGGACCCCCCTCCCCCCTGCCCCTTAACGGCAAGCCCATTTCCCTTACGTTAGTTTTCGTCTCTGTTAACGGCAAATTTGCCGTTAAATAGAATTTTGCCCCCCCTCCGCGCTTTACGGAACAATCTTTGTGGAGACTTATACGAACACAAGATTTTTAACGGACGATGCATTACCCCCCCCCCCCCCAACGGCCAATTTGCCGTTAACGGAGACGAAAACTGTTTGTCGACGGCCCCTTAGTGGGTTGGGTTGACTAATTTTTACTTATTTTACCATAAAATGTGTCACTTCCTTTTTTCTAATAATGCCACTGGAAATTTACATCCTATAATAACCAAAGTTTCTTGTCTGGCAGGAAAACAGTTTTCAGAAAACAGTCAATGAAAATTTTACAAAAAGAATGAAAATTATTAATGAACTTTTTACGCAATGCTAAAACATGTGGTGATGTAATGTGGTGATGTAATTTATCTGACCTAAACTTTACAATTCCGAAACATATTCAACATAGCATTTGCTATAATTGTTACAATTTTGTAATCAAAATACCATGTCTTCATTCTTTTAACACATATATAGCAATCATAGCATTTCAAGAATAATACAATGATTTTTTACAATGATCTTCATTGTTCTTTAAGGTAGTTGTATTTATGTACAAGATGGATGATGAGAAAGGTCAGCTATGCTCTAAACCAGTACATTCCTGTCCCAGTTGGACAACCTTTATTGTTTATTCCAGTATAGTGATTGTAACAGCATCTGTGTTGATCCCATTGGAATTTAATTATGGTCTATTGAACTTGTACATGCGACTGGGAGAAAAGCTCCCTGCAGAATTGTCAATAAAAGACTATTTTCTTCACAAATTGGGATATATCAATACTGAAGAATTGCATAAAGAAGTAGTTATATCCAAGGAGGAATTGAAAAAATATTCTGGCGAAGCAGATAAAATCTACTTGGCAATATTAGGTAAGAATTTCTTGAACTATATAATATTTTTTTTACACATTAATTCGGAATTTTCTGATTCATTTGTTGTTGTTTAACGGTGATGTCCTTCTTTGCCAAGGTGATCAATTAATTGACCAAAAACAAACTTTTGTTAATGTAGTGATCTATATATACAGGTAAAAAGCATATGTTGCAATTTATTTGGGTATCTGCAATTCAGGACAAAAATATATATGGGAAAACTATGGAAAATCACAAAGTATTATGTAAACATTTCCTTCTTTTAAGGTATAGGTCATTGACACGCTTTTGATTCGGCATGGATGTTTCTTACATAAAAAAAAAAGATTTATACAGCCTGACCCTATTTTATGCAGGGTTGTATACTCCTGGAAACTCCTAAAAACTATTATATGTAGCATGGTCCTAGAAATGTTGTTAAAAAGTGTCAGCTATTTTCCTAGAAATCTCCTGAAAAATTGATTTGCTCTTTGTTTTAAATTGAAAGGGAGTATTTTTCCCATGTAGTTTATACATATTTTTTTGCACAATGCTGACCTTGTGAAGTTTTATCTTAGAATGTTCATATTCAAAAAAGCTAAGTTGTGTATGTAGTACGTTAATATTTGGAAAACTCTAAACTTGTTATGTTGACGTATAGGTTTGTGACCACGAACCCCCTTAAATTTCCTATTCTAATATTTCACATTTAAAGGTACCTATATAATCTCAGCCTCATGATTTTTAAGTTTAAGTTTGTTTTATAAAAAGCATGTAAAGAAGGGAAAGTGGGACTATTTCCCATTACCAATCAGACACCCTATAATAAATGTTTATATGTTGTGAAACGATAACAGTGCAATTTTTTAAAAAGTGATTCACATTATCAAAATTGCCCTAATCAACCAAACTGCACCTACAGTGTTCCCTTCTCCTGGAAACTTGTACTTTTCCTGGTCTTTACCATTATTTGTAATTAGGCAATTTCAAACAAATCAATTTATCGATTGCCATTATCTTGACTAAACCACAGATGTATTTATTTGCCCATATTATCACAGAAATTTAAAAACTTTTATTTGTTTCTTTAAGGAAAGGTATTTGATGTGACAAAAGGTGGAAAACATTATGGAAAAGATGGCGGGTACAGTTTTTTTGCTGGTATTGATGGTTCACGTGCTTTCGTTACTGGTGAATTTAATGGAAAAGGTTTAACTGATAACATTGAAGGACTAAAGCCACAAGATTACGTAGGTTTGATGGACTGGCTGCAAATGTATTATAAAGACTACATATATGTTGGTAAAGTGGATGGATATTTTTATGATTCTGCTGGAACACAAAGGGACGGTTTCCGAGTTTTCCAAGCTGGGTATGAAGCAGGAAAGAAAGAAAAAGCTAGTGACGAAAATGATCAGATACTTTTTCCAGGATGCAATTCGCATTGGACAGCTGATACTGGAACAGAAATTTCATGCGGACAAGCAAGGTATATATAAACTTTGTTATTATATATTAGACACACCTTGAGACTGCAAGGACCTGTTTTCAGAATTATTTTTTGCGAATTGCTCGTGGTACTTGAAAATTGCAGAATTAATTTTATACAGTCCAAGTAATTTTTGACATTTGTGCCACTTTTCTGGGGAGCTGTTTTTTCTGTGATGTTTTAAAAGGCATTATGAGAATCAAAATGGTTTAATCAGATCCACCATGTAAATATCAATTTTTATTCTCTCCTCAAGTTTTATCCAATGGTACAAGTAGTGTTTTGATACACTAACGTGTAAAATTTATTTTAGGGATTCCCTACCTGAAGTAGGTTTTTAAGATATTCTGGTCTGTAAAATACCATATCGCCACCTAGTTGGCCAGAAAAACTATACCGATTTGTGATGTATAGGTACTTGTTCCATTCGAATTTTTTTTATAAAAAAAATATCTTTGAAACAAAAAGAAAGAATTTTTATCTTTAAAGAAGGTTGACCACATCCTTCCTCTACTTGCCCGACCTTATATGTATTTAATATTAATATTTTTTATACCTCAGTGGTGGTGTTCGAAGGGACTGGATAGGATATCCTCGTATGTTTTTCAAACCTGGTAAAACATCTCATCGGTGCGCTTGCATAAAACGAGAGCATTTCTCTGATCCTAGATTTAAGGAGTACGCAAACTGTCCACCCACAGCTAGAAAATGTAAAATCGAGGAGACATAACATTTGATTTTTATACCAATGATGAAATGGTGAAAATCAAACTGAGAGATAAAAAAAACAAAAATTAGATTTTTTATATATACTTTTGTGAGAATTGTTATTTAATACTTTCTTATACCGTATATATTTTTATATATTAGTTTTTATTTATATTTAATATTATTTAGGTGTTTGTTTACGAATTAAAATGAAACTGTCTGTATTTACTGGTGTTTTGCGCTTTTCACTCCTCCACATTTTTTCACTAATAAATGCATCGATCTATATTTTCTATTGTTGAAAAATCTTGATCGTTTCTTAAGAAAGTTTCACTAATTATGCATGACATCATCAAGTAGCTGCGAGGTGTTGTATTTAACAGTTTTGCTAACGCATTAGGGTCATAAATGTTTTTTAGCCAATAAATTTAGCTCATTTTAGATGAATTTTTAGTAACTCTATGATTAATAACAGCAATTATTTGTTTACGAGCTACTTGATGATGTCATATTTATGCATAATTAGCGAATTGTTAAAGTGCTGCCTTATTACAGGAAATTAACAACTCAGAAAATTAAGGCTCATGATATTAACGTGTTTGTTCAAAATTTTAATTTCGGGAGCATAAAATGAAAGCGGCTTTCTAAAAAAATACATTGCATGCGCATGAAATTAACGTGGTTAGGAGAAGTGTAGTAAATTTTTTTGCCCTTTTCAAGCAAAAGGGCAAAATTTAACTACGGCACCATTCTTAGCGCGAACCACCCATGCTGCCTTCCAACCATTCAACAATGTTTGACGTCCTGCTTTAAAGTTAATTTCATGTAATAAGGTAATCTGGAAAACCAATAAAGATTTTCCAAAACAATGAATTTATAGACAACTTTTTAAGTTCTTTCATATGAAATCAACTTGTTTTTAATTGGTAGGTAAGCTTTAAACCTATTATTATATTATTATAGGTACAAACACGTTCAGGGTTACAGCTGTCCAATTTTTTGTGCAAATATTTGGTTCCGAGAATTTTAAGTAATTAATGCGTATTTTGTAAACTTGCACATTAAAACAAGATTTGCTTGTTGCAAACATACAAAGAGTATATATATGGTTTAATAAATAAATAAATAAACCAAATAGCGCATAGTGATGCTAGTGAAGAATTAATATTAACATGGTTTTAAAAAAAATTACAAGGTGTACGGTGTATTTAAAGGGGTATTTACAAACTGTGTTTAATTTAAACTTGTAAATTTTCTGCAATTTTTATGTCTTCGTTTAGTTTTTCAGCACAAGTCTCAAATTCCATAGATAGTTCACTTGCCAGTTTAACATACTCTTTTTTAGTTAAAATACCATCATTTTTCTTGGTTTTCCCGTTATTTGCTTTATCATTTTCCATGACAACATGATGAAGCCGCAATTTGTCCATTTTTAATGCAAATGCCTGCATTTTTTCTCTCTCTCTGATTGTCTTTGCAACTCGAAGTTCAATTCCATTCTATAAAATTTCACATTACATCATAAATCTGTCTTTCGGGAGGCTAATTTCTATTATTATTTTGTATTATTATTTACAAATCATTTTTTTCGAATTTTGTGAAAACCTAGGTCAAAAATTTTAGCGGTAGACAGATCCGCTCGTTACTATGGTGACACTGTCGAATAGTTTAGTCGGGAGGAAAAAAATAAATCTTGGTAGACTTTTTTTGGGGAAATTTTAAAGCCACTTAAAAATACTGAATGATCGTGATTGCGAGAAAAAAGCTTTTTACAAATACTAAAAAATGAATTCCAGGAAAAAGGATTAACTATATATTGTCGTACTTCGACTGGAAGCAAGAAACAAAGGCGGAACCGGAAACATTTGTTTTGGCAAGAAAATATTTATAATTTATTCTAAAGGATTTCCGAGCATATTAAAAACAACATGCTTTGTAGGAAACAACAATAAGAAATTATACTTTTTTTTGTAGTTTAAAAGAAGTAGGAACCTAATTCTGCAGCCAGGTTGAAATCTTAACGAATTCCTGTGATGTTATTATTCTTATCACTATCTTACTAATTCGCCAAATTAAATACCCGCTAAAATTTTGATAACTGACTATTCGCCAAATTTAACATAATTTACCGTTCGCCAAATTAAATCCCCGCCAAATTTAAAAAAAAATACGTTTTTTTTTTAATTAAGAAAAGAAAAATGTTTTTTCCCCAAAAAAACGAACTTGTGTTTACATATACGTTTATTCTTATTTTTTATAAAACATTTCAAGACAAAAATTAATTTCTTTGTGTCATTCGCCAAAATAAACATTTTTTTGTATTCGCCAAATAAAATCCTCGCCAAATTTTATAAAATTTATCATTCGCCAAATTAAATCCCCGCCAAATATTCCATTTTGGTCATTCGCCAAATTAAATACTCGCCAAAATTTATCCACTTAAGGTATCTGTTCATTGTCATTGAATAATATATATTATCATAAACGAGCGAGTTTATTCCTGGCTATGTTTCGACAGCTAAGTTAATGTAAACAAAGAGATAATTAAAAAATTTTCAAATAAATTTTTTAAAACAACAAATATATACTGAACAGCAACTTAAAACTTCTAGAGAAAATATGTATTACCGGATTTCAGTCATTAATTTTTGCGTGGTTTCTCCTAAAAGGTGCAAATTTGCATACGATCGCAAAATGTGATTCGCAAAAATAAACCTTGCAAATATATTTCTTGGAACCCTTTTCGCAAAAATTTATCCTGCAAAAGTTAATCTAACATTAACTTTTCATAACTTATAAATTTACCTTTCGTCGAAGCTCTGCAAGTTTTATTTCTTCCTCAATTTCTGAGCCAGTAGGTTTCTTCTTTACTTGTAGGCAAGAAGACGATAAAACAGGTTTATTATTACGTTTAGGTTTTTTTCTGTCAACACGTTTGTCAACTTCTATTGTAAAGCTGTAGTTTTTAGGTGAACTCTTCATTTTGTTTTAATTTGTCGTTCTGTTACTCTTTTTATTGTAGTAGCTAGCTGAAAAAAAATTATTTCAGTCTACCGCCAAATTAGCATTTTGTTTTTAAACTCGCCATTTTGAATACGTCATTTTGTCAACAAATATACTGTCTCCAGCACGGTCCGTAATTAAGGTTCAACGTGAAGTTGCGAAGAGAAGCTAGCTACATGACATACGACGCTTACATATACATCCTAAAAAGTACCTAGCTAGATGAATGAGAAGAACAAAGAGATTACGCTGGATTACTTTAGGGACACTCCAGTACGATATTTAGGTAGCTAAGATTTTTTTAAATATGTATACACTATGTATTTTCTGCTGCTTACTCACTGTGTAGCCTCTCCTGCAACATCAACTAAATCTCTAGCTAGAGGCTACAGTCCGAGCCACTAGCTCAAAATGTAAGTTTTTTAATTGCCTCTGGAAGTAAATTCTCCATTGGGAGGTTTCATTAATTGGAGAATATCAAACTTCCCAATCTGGAAGTTATGCCACTATGTTGACCAAACCTCCTGGATTGAAGAAGCCTCAACACCATCAATGGCTTCCTCACTTCTCTGTTTTAATTTAAACGAGAAGGAAAGTAAGCAATATTCCATTGTGTTGATCATGGCTAAAACTAAAACTATGACAATCAGTTGCACAACCTCATTGTTGTTGTTTTTCATGTTGTTCTCCATGTTGTCACAGTACGGCACTTTTCCCTGAGGTAAGTCTCCCCGATCGGGGGGGGGGGGAGTGTGCAACTTCAAAATTAGTTGAGACTTACCCGGATCGAGTGAGTACTTTTTGTGAAAAAAAATTGTGTTGTAAAAGGGCAAGCCGCTGGACAAAAGTGCGGGCCAATTTTGTTTATATGAAGTCATGTGCGTATTTCGTGCCCATTCACCAATTAAAAAAAAAAATTCACCATGCCGTTCTGGCGCTATTAATTTTTATTTACGTTGGATCAACAACATGGTAAAATACTATTTGTTTCCTAACATGCTGGAAAGATTTTATTATTTTGATGTCTTGAAGTAAGCAAGGGTAGCTAGCTTGTGAATAATAAGTATATTTGAGTCTTTTATTACGTGTACAGATGACAGAGCTACTGCATACTTACAGCACAGGATACACCAAAACGGCTATCTAGACATATCTATGTAGCTACTCCTAGCTAGCTTAGGTGACAAATTAGGCTAGCCAAAGCAAAAAAAATATGTAAAATATATTCGTGAAAGAAATAATGATTGATACCCTATAGCGCTAGCTAGCTAAAGACATAAGAAACATGTTATTGGTGTAATGGCTTCACATATATAAAATAAACTCTGAGCAGGCGAATCCATTTATAATGTAGAAAGATAGGCCAAAACTTTTGTGAAATATGTCGTAATATTGATTGGGGGAGAGTCACTCCATTGACTGATTACAAGCTCCAAAGCACCACTCACTCGATCAGGGTATTAAAAAGTTAGCGTCCGCCGCCGACTCGCCCAATCGGGGTAATTACCCCCGATCAGGGGGAGACTCACCCGATCGGGGAAAAGTGCCGTACTGGTTGTAGCGGGAAAGCCTCGATTGTGGCAGGAAGGTGCCGATAAGCTGCAAACGCCCGCATATATAAGGGCAAGTTCAGGCAACTTTTCAAATTTTTTCACTTTCCCGAACTCGCCCGGAGCATTTCCGAATTGCAATTCCTTGTAACATACCATGCGGACAACAGTTGGAAGAAGGTGCTTTTTTGGGCATCTAACTTCTCGAGCATAATTTCAACGCATAACAAGAAGGTTCTTTCAGACAGCGTGACTCATAACAACAACGCAACCTGCAACTGCAGACGAAGAGATGCGTGCCCTCTAGACGGAAAATGTCAGGATAAGCACGTAATTTATCTATGCAACGTGTCCACAATTAACAACGAAGAAGATGCAAACTACATAGGCTTGACGGAAAATACATTCAAGTCCCGTACCAACCAACATATACACACATTTAGATACGAAAACTAGGCAAACTCCACAGCACTGTCTAAACATGTGTGGCATTTGAAGAAAAAAGGTATAGAACCAATATTTTCTTGGTGAATAATCCACCATGCCTCTCCTTATAAAAATGGTGGAAACACATGCAACCTGTGCAACATGTTTAAATTCATTTAATAAAATTCAAAAAATTGTACTTTTGGGAAATATTTAATTATCTTAAAACAAATTGTGTATATAAATTTTATTTAACTAACTTTTGTTAGTTTATATAATATTATTTTGGCAATATTGATTAGCTTGTGTATAATTCATATAAAATTGTACTTTTGGGAAATATTTAAATAACTTTTGGAAAAAAATTGTGTATAAAAAGTGTATGTATCTAACTTTTGTATAATATTCTGAAGATGACTTTGGTAAAGTCGAAACATGTTAATAAAAATAAAACGTGTCGTAATTTTTATGAAAATTCTGTATTGTTTTTAGATTTTGGAGAATTTTAAAAATGATTTAGATTTGAAGCTACTGATTTAGCCTTGAACTGTTCATAATTTTTGTGGCTATATATGTTGGCAAACTCAGAGATATGTGTTTTTTATAAAATTGTTCGTTTAAAAAAAATGCATAGCTGCTTTAGAAAACTTTTACCCCCCTCACTCTTATTCTAATTAGCTGATCTTTGAGTAGTTTACCAGAATATATAAAACAACTTCATACACTCCAGTTAACTTTTTAAAGCCATTCTAATGAAAAGCTACAGCAGTGGGTAGAGCTCAAAGAGATGACAAGCATGTTATTATATGTCAAATTTACTTGTTACTGTATCATATATATTCTGTTTTAAATGTTAAAAACAGTCTAAGTTTGTCATTTAATTGAATTTTATAAATATCAAATTCAGTCAATTAAATGAGGATTCTAAGATTTGCTGTTAATAAAGTAGTTTGTTTTGTTTGCCAAAAAGTTCTTAAACAGCTTTTTTACTGTTTTGGCAGGACTTAAACAGCTACATATATGAAGATAACATATCTTGTAAACCCATCTCAGCAGAAAACATTTTATGTTTATCATTTTCTATCGTTTTTTGTAACAGTGTGAATAAAATTACACAAGTCACATGTTCTATTAAGGTTGGTTTCCATCTGGCGTTAATCAAATTGAGTATTTAGCGCGTCCAACAACATAGAGGAGAACATTATATTATGGGTTTTCATGATTCGAATTTAAAGGAGAAAGAAAAACCAAAACAGAAAACAGTCGAGATTTTAGACCGTGAATTTCTTGTAAAACGAGGGCAATATAGAGAATATAACCATCTTCTTTTAAAAAAATGAATATAATATAATCTTTTAAATACAAACCTTTTTTGTCCGCCGTTGTGAAAAAATTTTTTTGTAGGAATGGCTTTTGCACACATTACATGCACAATTTTTTTATACAAAGGTGCGTTCGCGCTAATTCGATTTAAAATATCAAAATATTTTGATATTTAGCCCGCGCGCTAATCGGAGTTAAAACAGGTGCGTTAATTAGTCATCGACGTTTCCATTAGGCGTTAAAAAATTAGCCCTAATTAGCGCATCTGATTAACGCGAATTAACGCCAGATGGAAACCAAGCCTTTAAGTATTGAAACATAGCCCTGAAAATTTAATTATTGGTTACAAATTGTTTTTTGTGTTTCTTATGCTGATACTATATATTTAGGATATGCAAATGAAGTTGGTGAAGCCTTTCGACAGCTCATACCAGTGAGTTTTGTGAGGTTGAGTTATGTTGTGGCATCAACTTATTGTTTGTCTGATGCAACTTCTAAAGCATTCGATGTGAAGAAGGTGAATAGTTCTGTCTTTTAATTTTTAGATTGTCATTCTTGGGGTCTGGTTTTATGAATAGAAACATAAGCAACACCAAAATCTATCAAATTTATGATTTGGAAATGTGTTCAGTTCAATGATGTTATTTATACCTTTTCCAAGAAAGGCACAAAATTAACGTTAATTAAATGCCCCTTATTAAAGTGTAACGTAAATATCCAGGACGTTAAAAAAATACTAGGTAATTTAAGACCTATAATTAAAGTTTAAAAATGTATATTTCTAGCGATTGCAATACAAATCTTACGCACACGTATACTGTGTTATTTAGTATCGTCCTGACACGGTTGACTCGTCCAGTGTGATTAAGACAAGCTGCAAGGCATCTGTTATTGTAAGCGTTTTGAAAAAAACAAAATATACTGGCTTTTAATGAATCACTTTATTAATGATTAATGATATTTCCTGATTCGCGTTATTTTAATACTTTTTTTACTGCTTAATCGCGTTAATTAAATTCTTTTGTAAGTTGTTACAGGTATTCGCGTTAATTTCTTTCGTGTTAATTTCATGATCGTTAATTTTGTGCCTCCCTAATTTCCTGGGATAAGGCAATATGTGGTTAAATCTGAGCTGCCGTAAGTTTAGCGTTTTCTGTGCCAGCCTACTTTTCTAACGGTTCTTAAATTATATATAGGAAGATTTATCTACAAATAAAAAATCACCAAATAAGAAGGCAATAGAAATGTTTATTGAAGCTGCAGTATGGCAAGGTCTTGCTTCTGTCATCATCCCTGGTTTCACAATCAATCGAATTTGTTGGATGTCAAATATTGTAATCAGAAGTATGATGTCATCATTGTTATCGCCAACAAGGCAGAAATATTTGGTTACATCAATCGGACTTGGTTGTATACCAGTTATAATTAAACCAATTGATCGGTTAGAAATTTGTTTTTTGTCGTTAACAGAAAAAAAAATAATTCGTCTCATCTGTTATTTCAATTTACATGTTTTCGAATTCATATATTACATGGTATTAAAGGTGCTTATCTAATGACAATTTTTTACTTTGATAAATTTGATGCTGGACTAAATGGTTTTAGTCACCAAGCACCAAATAATGCAATCTTTTTCTGTTGCCACGCTTTGTTACCCTTATTATTATTAACATTGTTTCATCTGATTGCATTATATTTCCATTATATTTCATTATATTGTTGTTGTTTTAGTTTGGTGGATGCTGTGATAGACAGTGGTGTGAAGTTATCAAAAGACGTGGGTGTTGAACATCGTCTTCCACATGAAGAAAAAGCCTTCCACGATATCATGGAACAAGATTCTCGAAAAAAGCATAAGTAACAGTGGAATTTACCTTTTCATAGGTTTTTCACTTTTGAATTTACTTACTTTGTTAATAAATTTAGCCGGTTTTTGAGTTTGTAAATATTTGTTCCACTGTTCATTATTTTTGCACTTGCACTTTTTAAACTAAGTGTTTTTAATATTCCACCTGATATATATTTCAATTTTTTAAATGTAACAAATGTATAATTATTAGGTATTTATTCTAGACATTTGAAGCATGTAAATTACGTTTGATGTTTATTTCTATATGCAAAGACTTTCCGCTAAAGTACTTGTCTTAATTTTTTCTTTGCGTTGGCGAATCTAGAAATGAGTAAATTTCTTTTCGTAAGGTGAAAAAATGCATTTCACATAGATTAACATTTTCGAGAATTATTTTGAGATATTTCATAAAAAAATATTTTGCGACTGTCCTAATTATTGAAGTTTTGAACTTGAGCTCACTGACAGTTACAGATTTAACCATAAAGGTATATCTTTATGATTTAACAGAAAACATGTTAAATGTCATGAGATAAGCTGACTGCCAGACCCCCTAAACAATTTCGCGAAGATATTATTTTTAGGGAACAAATTGTTTCTGGTAATTTCGCGATTAATTTTCGTAAGTTGATATTTCTAATGACATTTTACGCACCGCAATTTTCGAGAGTATGGTTAAAATTTCAAGATACTTCCCCACAATGTGTTTCAGGACTTAAATTCAGATCTTGGTAACTGGGTTTACCGCATTTCCTCTAACCTCCCTTCTTCAAATAAAGCCCTTTTATTAGAAACGCTGTTTTCTGTTTTCCTGTTAAATTTTTTAAACTTTTTAATAAACACTCTCCTAATGCGAAAAAATTGCGGTAGAGTTGCACCGTTCAATTGATATGGAATCATTTTGACTAACTACTGCCTATCAGTAAAATGTTGAATCCCTACAGATCACAATGAATGTGATAGTGCTCTTGAAAATTAAATTTCGCCATCACACAAAAATTTCTTGACCTAAACTGCACCATTTTGACGTTGACGTCAATGATAAAAAAAATCAATTTGACGTCACATATCTATAAGTACTCTCTACTTCTTGACAGCAAAACAGAAAGGATAGAATCTTCAAAATGGAAGTGAGTAGAATAGAAGCAGAAAAGTTTGTGTGTATGACCAAAACAAACGGGACGTCTTTACGAGATTCTATTAAAATCACCCTTGATCGAGTGTTAACAGAACGGCCAACAAATGCTGCCGGCATTATTGAAAATATTTGGCAACAACAAGATAAAGGTGGTAAACTAACTGCCACAGAAAACAGTTCAGCGACATCTCAGTTTGCACAGCTTCAGTTGAAATTATTTGACAAAGCAATTGATGAAGAAACAGCCATTGCAGAACAAGAAGATGAATACGAGATTCCAATACCAAATTTACCCCTTTTATCGTTCTATTTCGAACAATCTGGAGTGGGGCTGGGTCATGAAGAGTTGTACCGCATTTTGTTATCTATGAAGAAACTGGCATTGGAAAATAACATTTCTTCAGCACGTTTTTGGGGTAAAATGTTCGGAACAAAACAAAACTACATCATTGCTGAAGTGGAATTTCGTGAGGGTGCAGGAGATGATGATCCAATCAATGATGAAGAACTGGATCTCGATGAAGTTGCCAAAGTTTTGGAAAATAGTGAAGTTCCAGCTGAAGTTGATGATTTACCAGAATCAAAGTGGAAGGAAGAACCATCTATTCCAATGGAGGAGCATCATGCTGGAGTCAACAAGAACGTGTACTTTGTATGCAACGAAGCTGGAGAAGCGTGGCGTCGCCTCCCTCATGCAACTCCAGTACAGATTGTCGCGTCACGTAAAATTTGCAGACTTCTTACCGGATGTTTAGATTCCAGCTTGGAAACCTGTCCACCATTTCCTGGCAACGAGGCTAATTACCTTCGATCACTGATTGCTCGAATCTCAGCATCGACACACATTAGTCCAACAGGGTATTACATGTTTGGCGATGAAGAAGAAGATGGAGAAGACGACATAAACGACACTTGCCTCAAAAATCAAGAATTTGAAGGTCTATCTTTAAAAGAATTTAAAGATATTTCTATGAGTAGCTGGGTACATCATAAACAGTTTATTCTGCCACAAGGAAGATGTTCGTGGTACAATCCCTACATGAAGCAAGATGGAGATGAGGAAGATTCAGATGAAGAGGAGAATACTCAAAACATTAAAGCAGAAGGTGGTCCGCCATTACTTTCTACTGCTGCTAACGACAAACATCACCATGTCGCTGCATGGTCCTCTGCTTTGTCAACAAATTTGATGATGAAATACGCAGTCTTTGTTGCCAGGTCCAACATATGGCCGGGTGCATATGCATTTGCAAAAGGAAAATTTTATGAAAATGTTTACATCGGTTGGGGAAAGAAATACTCATCAAAATGTTTTAATCCGTTTTTTCCTCCCCCTGCTTTCGGGGAATATAAGCATGATTCGAACGTGGAGGAAATGGAAGATCCCGACGTTGATATGGAGAATGCTGCAAGAAATGAAAACGGTACAGATGAGATTGATTCAACGAATGAAAACGAGAACGCTGATGGCATGTAGAAATTTTTAGTTAAAAAATGAAATGTATGTTAATACTGAATACTTGTCCTGTTTCTGGCTGATTAGATAAAACAGAATCCCTTAATAAAAGTTGGTTTCAATACCTAGCTACATACATTAAAGTTTCTTCACGTTGTTGGGGTTTGTTATTTGTAGACCTCTACTTCAAAGGATGCTACTCAGCGAAAAAGAACGGGTTAAAACTTTGGCAAGAAATGAGATCCTTTATATATCAGGCATTGTGTGTCTACTACAAGAGAGTTTGGATTTCATCAGTACTAGCCATTGTTTGTTTGTCTTTTCTCATCTCACTTTATACTTACATTTCACTCACATGTCACTCAGGACTGGTAGCTAAAGTGTAAAATAAAACTTACGGATCTCTCTCGAATCTGATTTTAAGGATTTTAAATTTCAGATCAAAATTTTATCACCCTAAACTGTTTAGTTTATAGTTTCGATGATTTCCATGTTCCCCCAAAATATATTCTAATCCAAATAAGGCAAGGTGCGTCGGAGCAAAAGAAGACAAGGTGATTTCCCTAATTTTTTTTTTCTTCCTGTAAGAGGAAGCACGCATCCAATGTGACAGCTTTCAAATAGCTGGTAGGGAGATACCATTTCATTTACCACACCTTGGTCCGGTAAAACCTATATCTTTATTATTATTGTTATTATTGTTTCGTCCAACGAATCCCATCACTTAACAATTGGAACAGCAAACGTTGCGTAGAACCAAATTATCGCATATAAAAGTATTCCACAGGATTATATCGCCCTGATTAAATTAACAACCAGGGTGCTGAGTTTCTTATATTACGTCACAGCCATAGAAGAAAAGATTCCCTGATATTCACACGACTTTTCTTTCAAAATTCTCTCGTAATTTTCATGATTTCCGAGCTAACTGTAAACCATGTATGGTACTCGAAATAAGAAAAAAATAGTCCGCAAAATGGGTCCTATAAAATGTACCTATATTTAAATTTTATCAGAAAAGTAAATATATAATTCTAGAGGTTTTTAAAAAGACGATAATTTAATAATAGTTGAGATTATATATACACACTAGTCTTGTCCCCAGGGCATCTTGTATCTTTTCTGACATCGGGACGGCGATGCGAGATGTTCGTCTCACCGTCCCGATATATAAAGAGACAACAGGCGCTGGGAACGGGTTTAATATACAGCTTATTTTGAGATACAATTTTGCACTCTGGTGATCGTGGTGTATGCTACACAGCGAACGTTTAGAAAGAGAAATAAATTGGAACAACATCTCGCTTTATATATTCACTTTTCTGATAAAGTTGTGCGGCCCAGCTTAGAGTCGTTTATAAATAAATCAGGCTATCCGCTTAAAAGTTGACATTTTTGAATTTCTTCTACGTTTTCCTATAGTTATCCCCCCTTTAAATAGTTATCCCCCCTTAAAATAAAAAGCATATGCATTACGGGGACTTTAAAATTCCTGGCTTTTTTTTGACATTTTATAAAAACATCAAATTTTTATGACATTTGTCCATATTTTCAAAATTCCAGATATTTATTCATTGTGAATTCTTACGGAAATTTCTTGCTTGTCGATAATACGGTTACGCTTAAAAGGAGCCATCTTTCGACAAATTTCGACATACAACATAACAAAACACACAAGTTATTTGATTGGATGTGTTATACAGTGATAATAGATACATAAAAACACATAATTAAAAAGATTACAAACGTTGGGCTGAATGATGATAAAGTTATGTATGGAAGTGGTCAGTAAAAAGTTCAAGCTTATCTTGATCGACTACGACTTCTAGATCTTCTTCGCAGAGACTTACTTCGTGACCTATGGAATGAACGAATATTTTTTATAAATAAATGAAAATCGGAATCAGACTGGAATGTGCTTATATGAAAACCAATACCAATCAATAGAATTATTTCTCAAAACAAAGAGAGAAATGAACGGTGTTAAAGTCTGGTCGAGTATAGGGGAAAAAAAAGAACGTCCAATTAAAAAGCCCATAACAAGTAAAAAACAAATCAGAAGGATTCACCAAGGCTAAGAAATATGCTTATAAAATTCCGCTATCTAGGTCTGAATAGGTATAAAAACCTTTCGCTCATTAAAGAAAATTATTATGAAAAGTGCAATGAACACCCAAAGTTAAACCGCTGTTAAATACTCCAAAAATCCTGCATAAGGACGCGGACGTCTCTACCCACACTTCCTATACAAATGAAAACAGCGCACAACTGGAATATTTTTCACAGCAAACGTTTTTCTACCAAATTTATTTTAACACTTGACATTTTAACGCAGGTTTTCAGGTTTTTAATTTTTTTGCAGATGACTCTTTTTACATATTTTTAAAACGCGGGTTCATAGCAGCAGTTAGTTTTAAGATGTGTAAAAATACAGTAATAATATATTAATATTTTAAGTTTTTTTAAGAACACATACACAAGAAAAATCCCTAGGAACAACTAAGACAAATAAAAATAGACTCCAAAAATATCATTGTCAAGTATTCACAAGGTTTCAAGGTCACGCAGTTTTTCTTCAAATGATGCTTCTGGAGGTGGGAAAATATATATACTTGGTCGCTTCACAAGATATGCATACGAAACGTACAACAAAAAAACAAACCTCGACCTCGAAGAATCTCTTTTGACTCTTATATATGATGTCTCATTCTAAAAAAAAAAAAAATTAAAAAAATTAACACTTTGCTTTCGGAACAATATTTTCGCTATACTCAAGGACAAAACTTAATTTAGTCATTGAACTAGTCAGCTGACAGAAAATTGCAAAATTTATTTTTTGCTAGGAATTGACTAAAGTTTGTAAAATTTGCCCAAAGTTAGTACACTTAAAATTTATTTAAAAATTTATTTAACTTTTATTAATTTAATTTGTTCACACAAGAAACATTTTTAGAGGTCGACCACATCAAGATTTCAGGAAGATCACTTTGTGAAATAAAACATAACCAACGGATCCTGTACAAACACGTTAGCGAGATTTCCACTATTTGTGAGACAGTAGCATTAGTAGAACATGCAAAAAAATATATTAAATGAAAAAAAAAGAATTATATAGAATAAAAAACGTAATAACTTCAAAATAAACACAATCAATTTTTCACATCACAGTGAAAAGAAAGTTAAAACGGCATAATTCTGATTCCTGGCTGACTTTCTTTTAACCTTTGTTTCCCTAGTTTCGTTAAGAACAGTAGACTCTTGTGCAACATGAAAATATTACAAACCCGAATTTGTCAGTTCCTGTTTCCTTAAAACATCCGTTGTCAGTAACAACATCTGTTTCCCTAGCAACAAGTGTGTCCTTAGTTGCATCTGTTCCTTAGCAACGTTTCCTTAGTTGCATCTGTTTGCTTAGCAACATGTTTATTAGTTGCATCTGTTCCTTAGCAACATGTTTCCTTAGTTGCATCTGTTTCCCTAGTGTTTTGTATCCAGCTAGAGTGAACGAGGTAAAATTTATAGAAATTAATGTAAAAACAGTTCATGTCAAATTACCCTGAAAAAACAAAGAAAAAACAACAACACCAGTTCGTGTTTTAAACATTATTTTTGTTTTGGAAAATTATCTTTACTTTAACATAAACGAATCCCTTGTTGATGAATTGACTTTAAAAGAAAGTTTAATATAATAAGGTTAGCATGCTTCCATTGAGAAATGGATTAGATGAACACATAACAACAAAAAAACAAATATTCTAACCTCGTGTGACTTAAATTTACTGTCATCTAAATATTTTACAGCCCATTTCATATCGCTATGGGATGAAAATTCACAAACAGCTGTTCCATCTTTATACACATCCGCATAAACGACCTCTCCTGCTTCCCGCATATGATCTTTCAAATCTTGCCAACTACCAGTGGCTGGAAGACCAGACACTAATACTCTATTTTCAGATCGACGTATAGGCTGACCTCTTCCCCTTCCTCGTGTATAACCTCCAGCTCTTCCTCGACTGCTACCAGAATTTCTATCATCGTAGCTAGAAGAGTTGCCTCGTGGAAATTGAACTTTTATCGCCTGACCATCAAACTTTGTTCCATCCTTATCATGTACTGCATCTTCTGCATCTCTATAAATGTAATGTATAAATGCAATGGACATTTCTGCACAGAACCACTACACACAAATCTCCAAAACATAGTTGAAATCAGAAAATATTTTTGTAATTGAAAACATTTGCGTACCGTGGATCTTCAAATTCAATAAATGCAAAAGCTGGATCAAATCTGTTATGAATATTAATTCCCCTTATAGTACCATATTTGTCAAAAATATCTTCCAAATCTCGGTTACGAACAAATTGCGGTAAATTTCCAACATAAACTCTACATTCTGAAGTAGTGGACTTTAACAGTGACATTTTTAGTGTTATATTGACCTGAAAACACAAACCGTATGGATGATGAGTTATTATGCATGAACAAGTAAAAAATATTTACAGTAGATTGGGAAAAATGATTTTTAATTCAAGTCAAGCAATGCAAAACATCTAGTATTTAGGGTTCACAGGATAGAAGGTACCCACTTCTTTTAAACTTTGTTTTCTACTTGATTTCAATTTTGCTTGTATTACCCAGGAACGCAATTTATCACATGATGATCACTTTTTAACTGATTAGGGTTGACATTTTCTTGACAGTTTCTAAATAAAATTCCAACACTTCACTGTCCACCACCTAAATCAGAATCTTTGATTAGCCCTGATCAAGGAATAAAATGAGGACACAGACTCACAAAAACGCTGAGGGTGAGCTTGGGTACTTTTTTGAAAAATTTCATGATTTTTGTCCGTTAACTCCTGGGGTTTCCTGAACTTAATCAAGAAACAAATGTAGAACTGTCCCTTAAATTACTATTTTGATGTCTCAATGTATTCAAGACTTAATGGCTTCACAGCTGTGTAGCTTTGTGGCGTCATGGCAATATAATGTTTTTCATTTTAAAAACGAAAAATGAGTAAACAAAGTCATTGCATTGAGCCATGAAGCCACAAGGTCAGCAACTTCTTTGGTAGAAAGATAAAAGTGTTTATTCTAAAGTCTAGTCCACCGGAATTATTCCTGAATGCAAAACAGCTTTTGCTTAGTTGCATTGATTTTTATTTACAAAAAAGAACTTTATTACGTCATATATATTTTTTAGCAAATTGTATGAAAAATGTATATATATATATTTATATATCAACAAAATATCAACATAATTGGTTGATTCCACTATTCAGAGTTGTTTGTCTTATTATGTTTTTCGCTAAAATGTGCAGGAGTTTTGGGACATAAGGCTCAATGTCCCGCTTTAGTAAAAACTCCTGCCACTAGGGAAGGTATCTTTGGCTCACACAAATCTTGTTAATAAACGAAATAATGTTGACATAAACTCTATATTTTTCTGATTAGTAAGTTCTTGTAGGGTTGATTTATATACTTTTAATTTTTAATAATGATATATATGTGGTGAAGGGTCTCTTTAAGAGACAAGAGAGGAGTTGAACGTCCTCCACCATACCTTAGTTTAAAGGGGCGATTGTGGAAGTCCCATGAAATGCCACATAGTGATGGTGTCACTTTAAAAAACACCCAGTCCGGTCTGTGAACGGTTGGCGCTAGGAAGGGCATCCAGCTGTAAAACAATGCCAAAACGCTTTATTAATGGCCGTTAGAACAGTTGATCAGACAAACTGCGTAAACAGGGCTGGAACTCTAAGGAGTGAAGGTGTCGCGCACGGTAGGACAGATGTCAGGTGTGAGCATCGTCAGACCGTTACCCAGCTATCACATCACAAGGTAGATAACACTAGGTTGAGGATGGCTAGTGTCAATGTTGGTACTCTGAGAGGTGAATTAGTTGAAATGTTAGAACGTAGATCTGTTGATATGTGTTGTGTTCAGGAAGTCAGGTGGAGAGGAGCTTCAGTGAGATTTGTGGAAGGTAGGAGGGCAAGGTATAAGCTTTTTTGGATAGGTAATAGTGATGGATATGGAGGAGTTGGCATATTCGTTGCAGAGAAGTGGGTAGAAAAAGTAATAGATGTTATGCGTGTTAATAGTCTTATTATAGTGATAAAGTTTTTGATAGGTAATAGGATTGTCACTTTTCTGTCAGTTTATGCTCCACAGTGTGGACTCAGTGAAGAAGATAAAGATAAGTTTTATGATGAGTTAATAGCAGTCACATCGAAGTTTGGAGACACTGAACTTGTCATGGTGGGCGGCGACTTTAATGGTCATGTTGGGAAGTCATCTGAAGGTTATAGAGGTGTGCATGGAGGCTATGGATTTGGGAGCAGAAATAAGGAAGGGAAGAGATTGCTTGAGTTTGGAATGGCAACGGACATGGTGGTTTGCAACACATCATTCAGTAAGAGACAGAGTAGGCTGATAACATATGAGTCAGGTGGTTGTAAGACACAGATTACTTCCTGGTTAGAAAGTCAGACAAGAAAGTGGTGAAGGACGTGAAAGTTATATCGGGGGAAGAGTGTGTTTCCCAGCATAGGTTGCTGGTTTGTGATATTATCTTGAAGAGTGTTAAAGAAGCCAAGGGAAAGTACAGGCCCCGTCGTAAAGTCTGGAAGCTGAAGGAAGAGATTGTAGCAAGACAATTTAGTGCGAAAGTTCAGCAGTTAGCCCACAATGGTCAATGTGATAGTGACAATGTTGAAAGTACTTGGACTACTTTGAAGAATTGTCTTCTAGAAGCTTCTGATGATACCTGTGGGTGGACGAAAGGACCAGCTAGACATAGACAGACCTGGTGGTGGAATAATGAGGTTGACCAGTGTATAAAGGAAAAGAGGAAACTTTGGAAAGAGTGGAAGTCAGGTGGTAGTAAAAATATTTACTTAGAAGCTAAGCGTCGTGCTCGTACAGCAGTGTATAAGGCAAAATCAGAAGCAGAGAGAAACAGATTTGCAGATGTGTTAAGAAGGGAAGACCAGCGCAATGAGGTATTCAAGATAGCAAAGTAAATGAAGAAGACTAATCAAGATGTTGTAGGTGAGAAGTGTATACGTAATGATGAAGGTGTTTTGGCTAGCACAGAGGAGGAGAAAAGGGTAGCTTGGAAGAATTATTATCAGAGGTTGCTTAACACTGAGTTTGATTGGGATGAGGATAATTTGTCTGATGATGATGTTGTAGAAGAGCCAGCTATGCAGATCAAGACAGAATGGGTAGTGGAGGCTATTAGGAAATTGAAGATTGGCAAGGCTGCAGGAGTATCAGGTATTGTTGCAGAGATGGTAAAAGCATCTGGATATATTGGAGTTGAGCTTATTACAAGTCTTGCTAATCAGATTATAAAGGATGGTGCTATTCCGAGTGAGTGGCAGTCGAGTGTAATAGTGAATTGTTTCAAGGGCAAGGGTGATGCATTAGAAAGAGGTAACTATAGAGGTTTGAAGTTGGTTGATCAAGTAATGAAAGTTATTGAAAGAGTGATTGATAAGTTACTTAGAGAAAGAATTGATATAGATAAGATGCAATTTGGTTTTGTTCCAGGACGTGGCACTACAGATGCAATATTTTTACTCAGACAGCTTCAGGAAAAGTATTTAGGAAAGAGAAAGAATCTCTATTTTGCCTTTGTAGATTTAGAGAAAGCTTTTGATAGAGTGCCACGTAAAGTTATTTGGTGGGCTATGAGAAAATTAGGTGTGGATGAGTGGCTAGTTACGATGGTACAGTCTATGTACAGCAATGCTAGAAGTCGTGTCAGGATTAAAGATTCACTTAGTGATGAATTTAGTGTAAATGTTGATGTATATCAGGGTTCTGTACTTAGTCCTTTGTTGTTTGTTCTAGTCTTAGAAGCGCTGTCGATGGAGTTCAGAACAGGTTGTCCATGGGAATTATTGTATGCAGATGATTTGGTTCTCATAGCAGAGTCGATGGAAGAATTAGTTGAAAAGTTTGAGAAGTGGAAGAAAGGACTAGAAGAGAAAGGGCTAAGGGTGAACACAGCAAAGTCTAAAGTCATGATTAGTAGCATTGCAGCCAAGTGTGACCTTGTAGTTGGAAAGTGGCCTTGTGGAGTTTGCAGGAAAGGGGTTGGTAGTAACTCAATTTTTTGTCAGACTTGCAAGCATTGGGTACATAAGAAGTGCAGTAGTATTGGTGGAAGGTTAAGAGCTGACATTCAGTTTGTATGCAAGCGTTGCAAAGGTGAGATTATAGAGAATGAAGTATTTCCAGCTTTAATGATGTACAACAGTGGCTCGTTAGAGATAGTTGAGAACTTCTGTTACTTAGGTGATATGTTGGGCAGTGAAGGGGGTGTTGGAAGAAGTGTTACTTGCAGGATAGGTTCATCTTGGAAAAAGTTCAGAGAGTTACTGCCTTTGTTGACTAGCAGAGTCTTGTCAATTCAGGTAAAAGGTAGGTTGTATGAGGCCTGTGTAAGAAGTGTTATGTTGTATGGTAGTGAGACATGGGCAGTGAAGCAGGAAGATTTTGACCGTTTAGAAAGGAATGATATGAGAATGGTTAGGTGGATGTGTAACGCCAGTCTGAGAGACAGAAAGAGTTCAGATGAGCTAAGAAGCAGGCTAAGTATCCGTAGAATTAAAGATGTTATCCAGATAAGAAGATTGAATTGGCTGGGGCACTTGGAAAGAATGGAGGAGGATAATTGGGTAAGAAAGTGTAGAGACTTGATAGTTCCTGGGGCAAAGCCCAGAGGCAGACCGAGAAAGACTTGGCAGGAGGTTATAAGGACAGACTTGATACAGAGGAAGTTGAGTTTAGATCTAACACAGTCTAGATCAGATTAGAAGAGGGTCATTAATATACCCCGTCCAACCCATGCTAGCATGGAAAACGGACGTTAAGCCGAGAATGATGATGATGATATATACTGGCTTTTTTTAACAAAATTTTGAGAGTCTTGTAGCCATTTGAGTATGGGTCTGCCTCAAAGGCTAAAATTTTCTAATTAACTGAACAATTAGCTATTCTTGTGGATGCGTTGCCACGTGATATTGTTCTGTGCTCACACTCAGATGGGATAAAACAGACTTTTGCAATCAAACCTTTACCATGGAAACCTTAATTGCGTTTGACTGATAATCTGTCGCTGAGCAATAATTTAAAGACCTGATTCTTGTGTTCGCTTAAGTCTGTTGACCATAAAACTTGATGGCCTGCATCTGGAATAAATGGTCTGTGTTTTATACAACCTTGCGAAATCAGCAAAATATTTGTTAAGAGTATCCTTGTAAACACGACATCAAGAAAGTGGTACACATCAGAGGAAGCTGCTGAACTTATACTTGATTCACATTTTAGTGATGGAGGATCTGATTTCACTGACTCTGGTAATGATGATGAACCAGAGACTGAAGAAGAAGTTATAGAATCAGAAAATGAGCAAGGGCAAGTTATGTTTCAATACCAGAAGCACCTCCAGTAGAAAGGCTTGCTAATAATAATAATAATAATAAAAATATAAATAATAATGTATATTTATAGTGGCAGTGCCCAGAATAATCTTTCAGCTTTTAGACAGCTTTCAGATTTTTTCCACTGGGGGCCACTTTTGAGAATTATTATACATCAGAATTATTTAATTGTGTTAAAAGAAAAGAAAAAGGTTAAAATATTTTATTAAGAATGTAAAAACTTTAAATTATTATTTAAAGTTATAATGTTTGCCAACTGCAACCTTGAATTGTAGGAGACTATTTAATTTTCTGATTTTTTGCTCTTGCTCCAGTTATTGCCATTGAGAGGAAAGATGAGGAAAATAATAATTACTTTGCCTCAAAAATTTCCCAAGGGACCCCCCTGAAGTTCATGCCACGGTGACAGATATCGATTTGTTGAGTTTGTATTGACTCTACTTTACCAATGAACTGTTGATTTGATTCCTACACAAACTAATTCGCATGCACAACAGTACATAGATTACTGTACACTCCAGAACGTGATATAAGCATTGATGAATCACTATTGCTATGGAAAGGACACCTCTCATGGAAACAGTACATTCAAAAAAGGTATATAGCCGCTTTGGCATGAAGTGAAGCTTCACCAGGATACATCAAGCCTTTTCAGGAGAGGCGTGCAATAGCACGCGCACACCTCCACACACACACAAAATGGCTTAGGCGTGCTATTGATAGCGCCTGCAAAATGACAAATTTTACAAGAAGTTAACCAGTGCACACACCCAAAAGCACACCTAAAATTTTTGAGGCGTGCTTTTTGTCACACACGTATCAAAATTTTCCTGAAAAGGCCTGATACATATGGCATATCATCATCATCATCATCTATTATGGAAACTTTGATTAAGTCGCATCAGAACACTAAAACAAATAGGGAATTACCTCATAAAAAAATCCATATACAGTACAGTCTGAATGTAATCAACCGCGTACACGCTAATATCACACCTTTGCGTGGAGGACGACAGTCGTTTGTCTTTTGTTATAATTAAATCCCTTAAGGGTTTTGCGAGTTGATATTTGCGTGTTAAAAAACAATGCGCTCGCGAAGAAATATCGGAGCAATTATATTTCTTGTAATAGCGAGATGCATTGTGTAAATGTATTGAAAGCTATGTACTTAAGTATTAGCGTGAAGTAATTAAATAATAAAAATCTTTCGCGATCTAAAAAAACATTTCTATCGCCGCTTTTCGTTGATAAACTTTTAAAATGCGATCTAAAAAAACATTTCTATCGCCGCTATTCGTTTTTAAACTTTTAAAATGCGATTTAAAAAAACATTTCTATCGCCGCTTTTCGATTTTAAACTTTTGAAATGCGATCTAAAAAAACATTTCTATCGCCGCTTTTCGATTTTAAACTTTTGAAATGCGATCTAAAAAAACATTTCTATCGCCGCTATTCGTTTTTAAACTTTTAAAATGCGATTTAAAAAAACATTTCTATCGCCGCTTTTCGATTTTAAACTTTTGAAATGCGATCTAAAAAAACATTTCTATCGCCGCTTTACGTTTATAAACTTTTAAAATGCGATCTAAAAAAACATTTCTATCGCCGCTTTTCGTTTTTAAACTTTTAAAATGCAATCTAAAAAAACATTTCTATCGCCGCTTTTTGTTTATAAACTTTTAAAATGCGATCTAAAAAAACATTTCTATCGCCGCTTTTCGTTTATAAACTTTTAAAATGCGATCTAAAAAAACGCTTAATTACTGCAATTAAAAATTTCAAAAGAGTTCGCGCAAAATAGATTGCTAAAATTGATCTTGCAACCTATTGTGATTAAACAATCGATCGCGTGGGGTCATTGTTTATCAGCGAGGCAATTATTTTCTTAAAAAAACAAAAGCTATCGCAATGTTATTGTTCTGTGTAACTATTCATGCGAGTTTCGCGTCCGCAGTAGATTACATTCAGACTGTACTGTAGCACCCGAATACATAATCTAGTGTTGTAAAGCCTATTCTGGTATCACATTTGTTAGTAATTTTTATGTCAAGTTTTATAATTCTCTTTTCTCCTCTCTACAATGAAAACAAGATGCAGGCGCTGCATAAACTATCTCGCTATTAAAAATGCACAACTATAAAACATCCACAATGCGACCCAATTCTACAATTTCTGCTAACAAAAATACAGCCTATCATCCATGGTTAAAAGTCACGCGATTGAAACGTTTATGGTCTTAAACGGCATTTAGGTGACAAAAAATCAAAATTTTGATGTCACCATCATGTTCAGCATACTTTTTTTGTTATCTGTGCCAAATTTTGTCGAAAATAAAGTAGTTTTAATTTCGGACCAATTTTGGCCTAAAATGACATTTAGGTGACAAAAAATCAAAATTTTAATGTCACCATCATGTTCAGCATTCTTTTTTTGTTAACTTTGCCAAATTTTGTCTAAAATAAAGTAGTTTTAATTTTTGGACCAATTTTGGCCTAAAATGACATTTAGGTGACAAAAATCAAAATTATGATGTCACTATTATGTTCAGCATACCTTTTTTGTTAACTGTGCCAAATTTTGTCGAAAACAAATACCAATTTTGGCCTGAAACGTCATTTAGATGACTTCCAAGTACTTAGAGAGTTTAGGTACGAAGTTTAAATCTGTGACGTTGCAATTGACCATTTGGGACATTTAGTTAGTTATGAGCTGGAAACCTATCCCCGCAGGCGAGATAGTAAAAAGAAAAAAAAAAAGTAAAAATAGTTACCAAGATGAGATTCGAACACACGACTACTCCCGTGTCGGTGCTCAGAGAGCCAAAAATTTCCATTTTGGGACGGACAGCTGTATTTGAATACTCCTCGCAGGCGAGATAGTAACAAGACGAAGTTAGTTTTCATCTCCATTTTTTCTATTTTAATTGCAAGCTGCTTTACCCCTCCTCCTACCTAATGGCCAATTTGCAAAGATGAAACCTATTTGTGTCAATTCTCCTTTCCGTGTTAATTTCGGGAAATCAGAAAGCACAATAGTCTTGCGCAAACTGCAGCAGTGAACAGTCAGGAAAATCCTTGTAATTAAGCTTTACAGCTTAATTTTTAGATTTCAGCTTAATTAGGATGTATGATACAGTCTAATTAGGCGTTTTACAGCTTAGTTACAAAACTTTGATCGTCGAAAACACACATTTAACTGAATTTTAGCATCTATCTAACTGAATAAATCCAATATTTACTTGCATATAAACATCTCCAATACATTAGTTTTTTCGTAGCACCCTGGAGATCCGCTAAATTTGAAGTTTTAAAAATGGCCGCTTAAATAGGCTGCATCACGTGACGTGACATCCTAACTAGGATGCAGTATATACAGCTTAAATAGACTACACACTTTTTTTTATAATAATAACTTCTATAAGAATATCAGGCTAAAAATTGCCTAAATTGTAAAAATATCTTAAGAATATTTCCAGGGTGAGTTTGCTTAGAATAAAATTGTTAGTTAACCAAAAAATTAGGGAAATCAAAATGAGACAAATCTTTAATTTCTCCCCAGAGATATTAATCAAACCAAATATAACAGATTATTTGGTTTAATTAATATCTCTGGGGAGAAAAACATAAACATGCTGTAAATGCGTAACAGTATACTAAAAAATATGTGTGAACATCTCATTCAAAAGAAACATATTCAGCTGTCACGAAATAGTTGTTCTTGTGTGCATACATGTGACAGAAACTTTTCTCTGAAAAAATAAGAATACATTAAGAATACTTCACCCTCATATTTTGCCAAATCATAAGAATACTTCACCCTCAACGAAAAAACACTATTCTTATATAAAAAAAGCGTGTATCGCTAACGATGATAGATTGTTGTCAGTATTTTTTTGCAATACTGTCGTTTTTATATGATTTAATTATTAGGTAGCTGTTAGTTATGGCTTCTTATAATACACAAGATTTACAGGCAGAAGCAACAACGGATTTGCTGCACGGAACGGAGACTGGTAATAACCAGAACCTAAACAATTTTCCAATTGCAGTAAGGCCACCATCAAAAATTTGTTATGTTCGCGTCCTGAAGACCCCGCAAAAATGAGTCGGTCGGTCGGTCGGGCGTATTTTTTCCCGGGATTTTCAGATGGGGGCAAAATTCGTTCCCAGGGCCAAAAAACAGTATAGCGCCACTCGACAGACCCTTTTTTCGCCGCCCTGTCTGTAAACTTGCCATGAGTACCCTAAAGATATTAATTTTTACGGGAATTAATTTTCGCGAGTTTTAGTCAATTTTGGGAAAATTAGTTCTCACGAATTTTTTTTTTCAAATATATATCGTTTGGATCAAAAAGTTTTTTCCGGGTTTTTTCCGACTTACCGACTCGGGTTTTTATTGCCAAAAGTGAGTCGGTCGGAGGACGCGAACATAACATATTTTTGATGGCGGCCTAAGGTCACCAACTGAATTTCTAGCTACATAAGTAGAGCATCAGGATGTACAAAGTACTTTGTAAGGTGAAAGAGATTAAGTTAAAGACATTCTAAGCCTTCCAAAATAATAACAAGAATAGAATCAAGTTGGTTTAATTAACATAAAAGGTCAATCCGAAGCGCAAAATAAAGGTCCCATTTATTCTGTTCCATTCAACACAGTTTCAGCAGCTTTAGCAGCCATATTTATGACCCTGTTGCCGAAGGACACATCCATATTCGGAAGGGTACAAAATTTTACGGCGAGTGTTTCTCGCAGCACAGTAACAGTTTCGGTAAAAAAAATAGCGGGAAAGAATGACAAAAATTTTTTCAAGTAGCGAAAATTAGTCTGGCAATATCCTGCGTTGTATAACAAAAGATCTAAAGATTTCAAGCACATAAGTATAAAGAATAATTGCTGAAAGTAGCTCAGGGCGCAAGATCGAAGAAGTAAATAACCAAATAACTGCCTTTCTTCTCGCAACCTCAATTTTTATCAACAACATGGCGAATCTTGCGCTAACAGTGTTATATCCTTGTTGTACACACACGTGAATGAAATTTCTTATCATCCTTAACACCACAACGCCTTTCTAACACCTTAATACCTTAACGCCAATAACGCCAATAACGCGATTAACACCTTTAGCATCGTCAGTTTAAACAATACTTTACGAAATTTTCACGGTCGCAAAGAAATTGTTTGAATTAAGGAGATGTTCGAATAATAGGAAGTCGAATTATAAAGATGGTTTAAATTTTCCGTTTAATTTTTCTTCGATTTTTTTTTTATCTTAGCCTTTTTTAGGACCATAAAAATTAAAACTCGCGGGATTTCAGAACCTTATTTTTGAATAAAACATGAAAGCATATTTACAACATATTGTCTTTAGGCAAACTCGTTTCCAGGGCATTTTGCCTTCTTGAATAATCAAATGACACATGGATGGATATTATTAATACGTATACAATCTTTTCCTTTTTTCAGTTTTATCAATCTAAAACAATAACTTTTTCTCTTTCCTTTCTTTTTGCCATGCTAAACATTTCTCTAATATCTTTATTTCCTCCAGTACTTGTTGCAGCCGTCTTCTTTTTTATATTTTGCGCTGAAACAGGTGGAGTGTTCACGATTGGGGATAAAGTCATTACAAAATTGAATAGGTTGCCAACCGCTCTGTTTTCTATAGGCTCAATATAACACGGTAGAAGAATTTAAATTGTTATGTCGTAGCAAAATTCAAAAAACATTGGTAAAGATGGAGAAACCGATGACGAAACTGATTCTGAGTGGGAAGTTGAAGAAAATTAGTTCAATTTTTTTACTTCAAACAAAGACATTATTCTTTGCTCATTCGCGAAAGTTTTTTCACGCGAAAATAACCTTTTTCTTCAAATCTCGAAGGTTTTTTCCGCGAAATTTGTTCCCAAAACCGCGAAACGCAGAAGTTTATTCCATAAGTTTTTTTTACACGAAAGTTTCTGCCCTTAAAGTAGGTGGTGCGTGTTTAGAGTAGTGAAACGTTTTAAAGAGGTTGCCGCTTGCAAGGAAGAAGCAGGAATGACAAGTTTCGCTTAGTATTTTAAAGTTAGGGAGGGAGTGGTAAAAGAAACATTTAAAATGGGAAAGTTAGTCTTCTTTGAGAGGAACCACCTAAAGAATATGTTGCCAAACAATGCTAGCTGCGTAATAAGAAGACGAGTTGAATACCTTGAGGGAAGAAACTATTGCGCAAGAAAAGATTGCGGAATTAAAGATTGCCAATTTGCTCAAAATTCGCAATCTTCTCTTCCGCAATTTCCAGCCAGGAGTAGCAATTCCCAATCTTTTCTTCTCCAATTCCTAGAAAAAATACAGAGTTCGCAATCTTTTCTTCCGCAATTCCAAGAAAAATATAAAATTCGCAATCTAATTTTGTCGATTTGCAAGAAAAAGACGAGTTATTTGTGTCGTTGTTTTTGCTACCCAATTCCCTTTTATTTTCGCGCACTTAGCTTGCGCAAGAATTAAAGGGGCGCGAAAATAAAAGGGAATGAAGGTATATGAAGGGAACCCCTTAATTATTTGCACTGAAAGAAATTTTTATAGGAACAAATCTTAATGACCAAAAAAAAATTGAAAAAAATTGAAATTTTTTACACCCATTGCCAGAACGGGCAAACTCGAGTTTCACTCTAAGAATTTTTAGAAAATAGCCATTATTTCTGGTTCTCTTCGTGTGCTTAATAAACTGAATATAATTAGAAAAATCATCACACATTAAGCCATCAATACATTTTCGCACAATTAAGACTGACCTTCTCTCAACTAAATTTATAATATTCTTTTGTGGAACATTAGTGATCCTCTCAGCTCGATTTCTTATTGATTGAAGTTTATATTTTTCTGTAGAGTTCAAATTCAAATTTGTTGTACAATTGTACATTAGTGCAGATAAAATCATTGATTGGTAAATTTTGCTAGAGCATTCATTGTCCAAGCCATCTCTCAGGTTACTCAACATACGAAGTTTATTTGATGCTTGTTTATAGAGGTAATTAAAATTTTCCTCCATGTTCAACGATCGATTGTTTCGGGTACCCAGATATTTGTATCGAGCTGTGGCCACAACGTCCTTATGATCGTACGAAATGCTTAGTCCAGTTGGAAATTTTGATAGCTTTATAGCTGTTCCAAGCAACATGGATTCGGTTTTTCCTTTACTGAGATTGATAATCAATTCGTTGGTATAAAAACAGGCTGCAATCGATTGCAAATCTTCATTTAGTTTACGTTCAATTGTGTTAAAACACTTATCTGATACATAAACAACTGTATCGTCAGCGAATTGGATCACTTTTGAATGTTTAAGGATGTCTTTAAAATCATTAAAGTAAATAAGGAACAATAAAGGTCCCAGAATGGACCCTTGCGGTACGCTTGACGCATTTAATATCCTAATTTCGAGTTTAATTTGTGTGTAACAGGCAAAGTAGATATATTCTTGGCAAATAAGGTATATTATTTTGACATTTTTGTCATTTTTGCACTTATGTTTTTCATGCCAACTAACTTAAAAAAATCTCAGAAAGGGAAACGGATCAAAATAACTGACGACGTCATCTTCTGGATTGGGGATCACGTGGGATTGAAATTAGTCAAATTTCTTAATATCGAGGCAACCCAACCATGGAATAAACAGGAGGTCGCCAAAACACTTCAAACCCTCATATCTCTCTTCAATCGTTCGTCAGAAGGACATGATCACACAATATTTTAACCCTATTCGGTCCAAGGAGAGGGCGGATTCCAGAATGTGAAAATTCGCTCTAAAGTAATTGAATTTTAAGCAGATAGTGGTATTTGGAACAAATTTCAAGCTTTCGACGACGTCATAGAAAAAGTGGGGGCGGAATCCGCCAGTCATAATATGTTCGAAAAACCCCGGACTGAATAGGCTTAAACCAGACAACATAACAGTGATACTTGATTTTTTTTAAAAAAAAGAAATTAGTCTGTCTCCCTTCGACTTTCTAAAATTTCAAATCATGTGACGGGAATATTTGATGTAAAGTATATATCACGTTATATTCAACGTAAGAAAATATTATCCAAAAAATATTTCAACGATCACGCACGTATGTTGTTGAAAAGGAAAGTAATTGTGTCCTCGTGATGAGAACTTACGTCTGTTGACACTCGTTTGTGGTTTTTGAAGAAAAGAGTATCTACAATTTTGCTGGAATTTCTACAAACCTCGAATTGTTATAATCAAATCGTTTTGGAACTTTACCAAGAAAAGAACGCTAAATTACGTTCATTAAATTTAAATTTAAATAGAGAAGAGGATACTTTTACGCTGTGAAAAAAATAAATACTGTTAAATCATTCCTTACAAGGTAGCATTCAGAAATCATCATTTTTAACCTTTCAAAACAACTTTTGATCTTCATTTCCTTTCACTAAACAAAACATTCGAAGAATTTCCTGTCAACTTTGTCAATTCCAACAAAAAAAGACATAATGGCTACATAGTTTTTACAACACGTTTCAAAAACAAAGAGCAAACGGACAGCCAAGGTTGCAAAGGTTAAAAAAAAAGTTTTGTAAAACATCAAGGGTTTTTTGTGCAAGTTTGATTTCAACTTTATTAAATATATTTTGTTCTGCTGCGAAACCGAACTAGACATTTCATTTTAGACAGCATCCTTAAAAATTAAATACTTTTATTTTTAATGAACATGTAATAACAGGAATATCAAAAGGGAAAAAACAATTTAGCCCCTTCATGCTTCTTTTTACTGCAAGAAGAGACATACAAATATTCTCTTGGAGATAAATAATTGATTTCCTTTATTGTTGTTGACTGCGTCACCTTTGACACAAGATGTCAAGTTCAACTTTGACGTGTGAGGTGATTATTACATTCTACCAATTTCATTTCCATGACCTCCACAGCATGCCTCTTTGTAAGACGACTGAAAACGAGGTTGGCTTTTTTCGCTAGTGATTTGATTGATTGCTATGTATATACACACACATCACTTTGGGATTGGCGCATTGTTGGAACTACTGTAAAAATGGCAGGACAAATCATTATATTGGTAATTTTATGTTTCAACATTGTCAAGGGGATTGAAGCCTTCGATGAAAAGGAACTTGGTTAGTATATTATGAGTGATTTTATTTTAAATACATATTTAAAAAGCTTCGGTTTCAAATATTTTTTGTTTATGAAATTTTGATTGGATAGCAAAATGTCACCGAAGAAAAATAAAATTTGACGTTTTGTGGGGTGCTTATTTAGTAAATAGTCCGGATCAATGAAAATATTCGATTTATGCTTATATGATAGCTTTCGTTATTTCTGTTTTTTTTTGTTTACAGTGAAGAAAGTCGACGATATATGGACTCGAAACAGACCTCTGATATTAGAAGATGGATATCTTTCTCCAGAAATTCCATTAAAATGTAAGTAGCACTGTTTTCTTCATCAAGATAACGACGATGATTAGACGTTAACTGCAACGTTGCAACCCAACATTCAACGTTACACACATTGGTGTCACAACGTCGATTCAACTAACTTGAATTCAACGTCTTTTTAACGTTAACTTCAAACGTGGATAACTGACGCAATTTTCAATGACATCTTTTCAATGTTGCTTTCTTAACTTTGGACCGACGTTGTCGTGCCCACAGGGTTTATAGCTACTCAAAAAGACGGCGACAGGATTTTAGCTTTTGGCATATCAACAGTTCACTGTGCCGCCACAGGAGAACATACCGTAGCATGATAACTATTCTGCAATCGGAAACTAATAACGTTATTTTTAGACATTCTTGTTAATTTTATAATCATTGAAATTATCCTTGTAACGTGGGTTGTTATATATTACGAGTTAAACCTTAATTAGCGGTCACCTCCTATCAACAGAAAAAAACCAGACCTTCAGTGATTTACACTCAATTCTTATAACGGACATAATTGTTTTCTAGTTCCATGTCGAGATTCACCTAGAGAATCAAGTCTTGGTTTTTGTAAGGATTGGCAAGAGATCGGGGCGTGCAAAAACCACAGGGATGTCATGATGATATTTTGTAGGAAAACTTGCAATCTTTGTAGTAAGTAGTCCATTTTTTTCTTCTTTTCCCAATGGTAATTCACGTTTTATGTGTGAAACTTATGAGTTGAAGGGCAGTTAAAGGTTTTTCCCCTGCCACAAATCACTTTTTTTTGTTTTTTGCGCCAGCATGATCTAAACAAACGTGTGAATTAATTATATCCTTCTTTTATATAATTGTATTATATCGGATATCAGTTCCTACAATTAATTGTACATTATTGCATATTATATATTGAAGCAGTGGAAATTACCTTTCATGTCTAACCTGATTGACAAAACGGTTTGTCACCTGAAAGAATTACTTTTGTTCGACGAAGAAAATGCTGAGTTTCAAGCTCTCTTGTTTATCTTAACCGCATCTTTTTTTTAGCATAATCACTGGACCAATCTGTCTCTTCTACTTTCAGTCAATCAACTGTCAGAACGAAAACATAATGTAAATACTTTTTAGTTGACGAAAATACATATATAAAAAGATGTCTTTTTTTTACTTACTGCAACTTGTATTGTGTAAACCAAAAAAATCCAGAGATCAATAATAGTTAATAGGAATGATTACGTTTTAAAAAATCAACCATTCCAAAATCGTACGAAAAGTCATGACATTCGGGAAAAAAAATTTCACCAAGTATGTGAACTAATGGTTGATTACAACCCTTTGATCTTGTTCAAAATAGTTAAACAGATTTTCAGCTACTCATCATATATAATTGAAAAGCGTCAAATGGTCCTCATTATAATATAAACAAAATTATATCATAAGCAAAACCTCATATCGATAAGTGAAATATATCATGTTCTACCATGGCAAAGAAAACAGTTTTAAATTTTCGTCAAATGGTTACCGCCCCGCAGCAGGTAAACTAAAAAATATTTTTAAGCTACGTAGACGGAGTGGATAGGACTATGGAAGAATCCATGTCTGATAAAAAAGATAAAAAAAAATGTAAAAAAGGGTCATGGTGATTATCAATAAAAATCAACATCTTTGGAGATTTAGGGAAATTGTTTAAAGGAAACCGAAGATACTAAGGTGCCTGATTCCTTCCATGTTTTTACTAACTGCAAAAAATTATCTCATAAAATATTTTTTTTTGTAAACGAAGTTTCATATCACTGTCGCGGGATGATTTCTTTTATGATCCTTAAGCCTTTGGGCCACGAGCAACATTTTTCTTCCACGAGCAGCAATTTTTTTTGCTTCAACTGGATAAAATTTACTGAGGGTGGATGAAAAATGTGTCTCGAAAGAATGTAGCTGGCTAACTCTAATCGGATAGAAAATTCAATACACAAAAGATTTTTTTAAGAATATTTATTTACGTTAATAATTGACAAAAATATAAATAACATTGAATATACTTTATATCGTGAAAGTTTCATTATATATCATGTTCCACGAAAGAAGGAGTTCTTATGAAATAAGAGGGAATGGAGGATTTCCCCATCGAAGAATTTAAAAAATCCTTTAAAAAATTTGGTCAACTATTACCTCATTTGAGCGGAAGGTTTTGAAAACAACGTGAAAGGATTTATATACCGGTCCATCTCTTCTCAACCTCCCCAGTTCCCAGGACTTGTTAGGCTTTTTGTTAGACCGTTTAAATAAAAAAAGCCTTAAAAGTCCTGGGGACGAGGTTGATCCCTTCTTTTAAATAAATATTTATGTATGCGGTTATAAAGAGTTTCAACATTAAACCTAACGAGATGATCGTTTCTTAGAAACGTCAGAAAAAATAAACACCGTCTTGCTTTGGGTTAGAAATTTTAAAAAAGAATTTGGAATAAGATATTGTTTAACACGATCACAAGCTTTTTTTATTATTATTGAAGTTACTTGTTATGAAAGTTTACTCAGTTTGTATAGCGGACATCAAGAAGCACCTCTCCCGATATGTGGAACGTTTTCAAGTATTCCATTCGATCCAAGTCTGAAAATAAAAATAAAAAAAACGTAAATTGAAACGCTTTTTATTAATACCGCATATAACCGCCCACGTCCAAATAAACGCCCATGGTTATAAACGCCCGTGCTCTAATAACAGAACACTCAAATGCCACAGAATTGAGTTGTTTCTTCGTATAAAGGGATTGGAGAAGTAGAATTTTGGGACTTGTTGCCTTGAGTACAAATAGTTGCGGAGGAAATTTTTTGCTAAATTCATTTTTGCGAATGACCACTCATTCATTTTGCGTAATAAATTTTTGCGTATGAATATATTTACCCGAAATTTGCGGAATTAATTTTTGAGGACCCTGAAGATTTAATCCACTGTTAGCCAAAATAGTTTTCAGAAATATTTTCAAATGGAGCAACGAAGAATTAAATGGTTTAGTTTCTAAAAGAAGTTGAAATACAAAGGAATGAAAACTTTTGCGGTAGAAATTCTTGCGGATACAAGAAATGGAATTTTTTTTTACGCAAATAATTTGGTACATTTCAGATACGTTCATTTGTGTTACGTAAACAGCAAAATCATTTCAAGAATTTTACACATTCAACATCTCAGCAATATATTTTTAAAAACTGATTTTTACATAATTTCCGCCTGATGTATCTAATGACATTTTTTTCAGGGTTGTTTGTTCAATATTGGTTCTTATAAGCACATAGACAAGGAAATCTCAAAAACAATTCCTAAAAAAAGACCCTAAAAATGGCGAACATCCAAGCTCCCTATAGAAAGACTGCAAATGCAACTAGCTACTATTATCTTACAAAGTGTTCGGGCACATTCATATTTTAATCTTTAAGGTTTTAACTTTTACTGTATCCCTGTATCTTCACAACACGATAATAAATAAAAATCATGAAACTATCAACTTACGTCTGCTGCATGTTGTTAACAACTGGTGTTAAAAGACGTTTGCACGATTCGGTGTAAGCGAATTTGTATAACACCTGAAAGATATCAAATAATATTGGAATTAACTCACTTCGTTCTGACGAATAACGTTGAAACATTGATCAGAATTGTTACTTTAAAGTGTTACTTAGCAGAGCATAGAACACTGACCGTGCGCGGAGGGTGTTCGATCCTACTACTGCCGTCACTCGCCATTTCGGGTTGTTTTTATGTGTGTATACAAGTTATCAGTGTAATACACACACTAAGTGTATACAAGTTATCAGTGTAATACACACACTAAGTGTATACAAGTTATCAGTGTAATACACACACTAAGTGTATACAAGTTATCAGTGTAATACACACACTAAGTGTATACAAGTTATCAGTGTAATACACACACTAAGTGTATACAAGTTATCAGTGTAATACACACACTAAGTGTATACAAGTTATCAGTGTAATACACACACTAAGAATAAAATAGTAGAAGTGGCAAAAAAGTAAAAAAAACTCGTCGCTTTAATAACTGGCAAATATCTGGTCGGAAGATATCCAGGTCTAAAAATATCCGGTGTGCCATTTCGAAGCTATTTCGCAGCATATGTACTTTTCACGATGGAAGTTTTGTGTTGTTTAGCGTGAGTTTTAAACTTTTTACGGAAAAACTATCTGCAGGAACATCCAAAAATTGTCGATAAGAACAAGGATTAGACACAAATAGCTCCAATTTTTTTATGTCCCTTGATACCTCTTTCCGCTTCCTTTATTTTTTCCTTTTAATACATTTTCAAAAACAGACAGCTTTTGAGAGCTTTTCTTTTGAGAATTTTGTCATCAAAACTAAGGAAACCAGCGGTATTTTTGTGACACGCATCACATTTACAATATTGCATACTTACCAAACACACTATTACTGTTTTATCACTTGTCTACTTAAGTTTAGCTACCTGCGAATTATACTATGCCTGATGAGTAAAAGCATCCAGCCACAATTTTACGTTTTGTGATAAAAATTGCTACGAGAAACGCCCGCAATGAAAATATTTTTCGAAAGTTGAATATGATTAAATTCTTATAACATTTACAACTTAAAATATACTGTTTTAATAATCAAATGGACGTCTCATTTTGCTGTCTTTTTTAATCCCTAATCCCTGATGACGATATTAATTGGCTTCGTTCGCTAAATATTTATCCACACATGAACATATGAAAAGAAGGGTCTATGGCAATCGTTTGTTTCAAAGTGTGAATGGAGATTAACAGTGGGCTAGATATCTCCCAGTGTGGATGTAGAACAGCGTAATATGTATTTAGCTGCAGGGTAATACGCTTTTACACGTGGTAAAGCATTTTCTGCACCTTTGTTCGCAAATTTCGAGCTAATTAGCAAGCACTTTAAACAACCTCTAAAAACCACTAATTTTATCATGCAAAATTCAGTTTTAACATTTCCCAACAACATAGAAATTTGACGATCTATTTGACATTCTAGCGAGCACCAAATTCTCATAAAAGAACACTGGGCATTTAATTGATGTTCTTTCAAAGTCGCAAATTCGAACATCAATATATGCAGTAATAATATGGACTCCAGGTTATTCGAAGCTTCACGGGGGGATAGAAATTTACTTCGAATAACTGAAATTTTGAACAAGTGAAAATTTTTTTTTTCAGCAAAGTTTTGCTCTTAAAAAGTTTTAGAGGTATTTGATTAACCAGCTGGGTAATCTGTGTTTTACTTTAATATTTTTAACACAACAAGTTAATAGAAATATGACGAACACAAGTCATCGTAACTTTAAAAGCAAATAATAACTCTATGAGTAGGTTATTATGGCTTGGTCCACGGGGGTTAGAAAAATTCGAATAACTGAAGTTTGAATAACTGAGACAGATTTAGCTGAAATCGGGTTAGTAAATTCACGGGAAATGAAAATCGTTTCGAATAACTGAAAATTTCGAATAAATACAGGTTCGAATAACCGGGAGTCTACTGTAGTTGTTAACCTGTGGAAAAATCCACTGGAATTAATCCGTCGTACATCACGTCAATATTTCGTCTCTTAAAAATATTTTGGGTGTTCCATATTGCTTTAGTTTCGACGCAGTAACAAGCAAAATACTACAACTATTAATAAAGAGACTTACCAGGAACACGAGACAGTGCAACATTATAGTGTAAAAGAAGACTAGTGTTCTTGCAATCTTGTTGGATAATATAAACCGGGCCTAAAATAAAAAACATGTTTATGTACAAAAATTGATTCTATTGTCAATTTTTGCACCTATCGCCTGTCAGCATTATAGCAATTTTGAAATAATATTTTTGCACATATTGCATGAACATTCGTTGAATATTAAGATTTATCCATCCGTTTTTGCATCATAAAGAGCGGGCATTACTTCGCCATGTCAATCAGAAGCAAATTTAAAAAATTTTTTTTTGCTTACCATATTCAAGGTTACTTTCTCAGGAGCGCTCAAATTGCTGTATCGTTGTTGCTTCTCCTACAAAAAAACAGTAGTTTCAAAATAACAACGCTGACAAGATTGTAAAAGCTTTTCAATCCCAGGTTTTCTCAATTACGAATTTGCCTAAAGTTATTAAATGACGTGACTCAAGTCCGCGTCGGTACCAAGAGAAAAATTTGAATTAAAAAAGCGTTCAATTTTATCGTAGTGTAACGGACGATGGTTCTCGGTAAAAACGTAATCTCATTTTACATGGGGTTAAATACGAGACCCGTAAGTAATTTTCAAAAAGAAAGAGTCTCAGGTTTATCTTTTTCAAACCTATATTCTCCAATGTGACAAATTCACAAACTGTCTGAAAAACACATTACACACCTTTCTAGAGAAGACATTAAAAGGATCGATTCTTTCTTCATAATGACCACTGTATCGTTTCACAGATTCATCATCTACAGTCACTGAAGTGCTTCCCTAGAAAGAGAAGGTTATCGCAAGAAATAAATCACAACGTAATGTGGCATCGAAAATTTGTTTGGATTGTCACGAAAGCATAATTTATTGAATTTTCTTCAGCAAACAAACCTTGTAATTCCAAAAACTGTAATAAATTCGTGGATTATCCATCTACTTTGTTAGGGTTCATACAGAATTTTTAGAAAACAAAATCCCTGAGTTTCCCTGAGTGTTCCATCGAAATTTAGTCAATTTTTTATGTATGCATTTTGAGTATACTTTCCCTGAGTAATTTCAAACAATTCATAATTACTATTGGAAAATCATAAGAATTCTTTTTCTTACTTTAATTTTCTACAATTAGAAGTGACATCTTTAAAACATATCATTATTATGTAAACCTAATTTAAGAGCAAATAATGATAAGATTGTATAAAGTAAACTCAATATTACTTTCGCTTTCTATAAAATTTCTTATCCCGATTCTTCCCTTGCTAGAACATGAAAAATTTCCCAAGCTTCCCTGAGTTTTTTAAAAGTATCCACTTTTCCAGGTTTTCCACGTCTATTTGAACCCCGTTATTGTATGTTACAATCTAAAAGAAAATCCTCCCCCTTCTGATGCAAATCAGATTATACTAGCTTATATTAATTTGGATTTTGAAGAAGAAATAATTACCTTGCTTGGGTAACTCTGCAGGAATTTGATTTTTTCATATAGCTTCACATTATCTTGTTTCACTGTATCCACTTCATTTTGAAGCATATTTATCTGTCGTAATTGATGACGTGTTTGCTACAAAGAAATCAAAGCCTTGATGAATTTCCGGCGAGGTGCGTTAAAACGAGTGCAATATAAACCTAATTGCTAGGAAATTGGAACTTTTTTTTAATAAACAACCATATTGTGAAGGGTTGGAGCAAAAATTTGGGTCAAAACCTAAGCACTGAAACTAACAAGCAGCGTAAAAAAATTATTTTATAGGACAAAAAGTATGTTTATATAAGTAGCAGATCCTTTGCCATTTTAAGGCTAAAATCAAAATATTGCTTTACTGAAATAATCCACGAAATTCCTGATAAATATATACCATCCCTCTGAAAAGGGTAGTGAACTTTTATGTTGGATAAAAATCATCCAGAAAATCAATCACTGTGCACGAAATTGCGTAAGGATAATCTGGGTGTATGAGATGGGTTGAATATATTCAGGTTTCGGGTTTGGGCTACAAAACCAACTAGAAAAACAAAAACATAAAGAATACAGGAATAATCAATTTAAAGTATTACTGATTCAAGTTCCAAATTCTTTTCTCGCAATCTTTCACGTTGACTTGATATGATTGGTAGCAACGAGTCTGTGTTATGTTTCTCCAATTCATCAACTATAAAAATACATATTCTAACTTCACAGAAACAACAGCGAAAACATTTGCAAGGATAATTCGTTTAAAGAAATTATCTTCACCACACACAACGATGCGACCTAGTCTCTAGGATGGCAAAAGTTTATATATATATATAAAAGTAGCTGCTACTTTTTTACTATGATTTTAAAGGACTTGTTTATAAATTCCCTAAATTTCGAGGATAGAGCATTTTAGAGTACTATCGTAAGTTTGCGTGTCGAGAAGTTGTGAGCTCAATCACTTTGCAGAAGCTTTACTGTCAGGATTACAGTAGGGAGATTCATTGAAAATATAATACATCGAAATAGGAGTTTATCAATATTCCTGCAGCAAAACTTAATAAAATAACCTATCTATAGATGGGCTAGTCAAACTATAAAGATGGTGTCCCATCTTCAAATGGATTGCCCATCTTGCGAAATTCTGCCCTGTCAATTAGAAGATCAGGTTTTTAGGTTAGATTAGGTTTTTGGCTAGAAGATGTTTAAGGTTTTTTTAGTCGGATTAGGCCAACCACCGACTTTTAAGGATGGTCTCACCAACAAAAGAAACGACAACCACAAAAATAAAACAAGTGTTGTGTGTGAGTGAAGTAACGAGTTCAATCACTTAGAAAAAAACTCACTGATCTTCAGAGTCAATATTGTAAAGCTGATTATCGCCTAACTAGATTTCACCATGAGTAGAATAAATATCGTAAATAAAACAAAGTGCTGAATAATACCTTCATTGACATTAAGACCTTGAACAGCTTTGCTTACAAGCTCAGCATTGATATCAGACGAAGGAGCTCCAACCCCTTCACCTCTATAAACACTAGATGGTAGCCCTCTCACATTCATGAGATCTCCTTCCAATTGTGTGATCAATACTTTTTGATCTTTTAAAGTTCTGTATGCATCTGAACAGTTCTTCTGCAGCTCCTCAAATTTACCTAAGTGTTCATAGGATAGCAATAAATTTGGTTGCTTCAAAAAAACAATGAGCAATACATATTTTTAGAACCAATGCTAGCAAAAAGTTTAAGAAAATTTCAAAACACCACTATCGGCCTTAGTGACAGTCGGATATTTTGACTTTTGTAAGCCTTACAAATAATATTTTGATTCTTGAAATGCAAAATAAAGAAGTTATATATCTTAACGACTTAAAATATAAAGTACAGATAATCTTTAATATAGTTAATAGAGTATATGAAAATAAAAATTAGAATGGCAAGGGGGTAACATAGGAATCATTTCAATTAAAAAATTAGAAAGAAAGACAGTTAGTTAGACAGATAGTTTCAGGTAACCTTACCAGTCAATTCGGCATTTCGTACTTTCATGAAGGTACATTCAGATTGTAAAGCTATAAAAAAAGTAACTGAGTATAAGCCACACTGCTTGTCACACATACTGTCATGTTTGGCTACATTCAAGTCCCCACTAATGCAACAAATTCTCATAACCTTCATTTGGCTTCGCAAAGTAATGGAGACTAACAACGATATGATTTTAAAGCTAATTGCCATAAATATGTAAAAATTGTTTTTGAATATTTTGTTACATTCATCACTTCTCTTTGTTTTGTTTTTTAAGTGAATAATTTAATCTTCCAATGAAAAGGCCTGAAATTTAATGAGATATCAGATATGCAATAATAAAAATAATAGTTTGTTTTGACATGAAAAAGGAAGTATTCTTGGCACACCACATCTTGTTTTCACGTCTCCTTACCCAATCGGACAAAAAAAAATTCAAAAATTGTGTAAAAAGTGTGCGTATGCTATTGCGATGTAATATTCCAAGTTCATTTTTAGACATGTTTTTCTCGTTAAAAAAATTTAGCAGTTAATCTGCAAGTGACTTTACTTTCTTTACGAAAACCATTTTTTATTAGTTTGTCTTCACTTGAAGAGATTATGAGGCAATGATTTTAGCTCCATCCTGGTTTAGGTGCCTGATTCTTTTGTTTATTTTGTTAACCATATGGTTTTGCAAGTAAGCAATACAGGATTTTGCGGTACAGCCCTGAGGGATCGGTTATTATTGCATTAGCATTGCGTTTATCGTTTTAAGATTTCTAGTTTCTTTGGGGAAGAGTGTTAAAACTGCGTTTTCTTGTTTGTTTTGTAAATTGAAAATTACAATAACATTTGGGGATTGCACATAAAGAAAAGTGACAAGATGACGAAACATTTCCTACTACTTTTTGGGTGACGAAAGTTGATCGCCTTCATTAGAGACTTAGGTTTACTGTAATATTAAAACACATGGTGATACAGAAAAGTTCCACAATCTTACTTTTGTTCTTCTCTACCAATAATTTTTCTAAAGGTTTGGCACACGATGGCTAAATAAAATGAAAATTAATGATTTTTTTTATATATATATATGAAAATAAATTAGAGTTGTAACATTGCCACAATGAGTAAAATATGGCAATTCGTGACAATTCTCATTTTCTTGCAAACCCGCTTAAATCTACAGAAATTCACCTGCCACTTACTCTTAACTGCCATCTTTGGTTCACAGGCAGTTGGGTATTATAATATATATTTTAGACTTATAAGAACAACGAATTCTTACTTCTCCCTCTGTGTATCCTTCAATACCAGAAAATTCAATTATCTTGAGCACACTAAGAAATCAATAAACACATTTACAATCAAACACTTGATTTGATCCACTTGCTGTTTAGTGATTGCTTACAACTAACTCCACAGGTTCACATGCAAGAATAGCAAACAAATAGGCTGGATAAGATGGGAGAATGTAACCTGATTTCTCTTTTAATTTCAGCATAGTCTTCTTGCTGCTTCAACTGATAGTGCTGCAATGCAAATATACAAATATACAAATATACAAATATACAAATATACAAATATACAAATATATATACAAATATATATAATAAAGACAAAAAATAAATAGTGCACAAAACCACTTTTATACATTATTTTAAGCCCACACCAACTAATAATCATACCAGTGATTCAACCCATTTTGTTTTGTCCTCTATCGTCTTTTCCAACAAAGCAATCTGTAAAAGATGTTACAAGTGGATGAATGTCCATTCAATGGACAAGAAAAGAGTGCAATAGCTTATTACCAAAATCACAATGCCCAATTAAAATGATTAGAAATTAAGTGAATGACCAGCTCTATTAACATATTTTGAAATTGAAAGTGCTTCTTTGTGCATGGCTGCCAGTTGGCTGGATTCAACCCACAGTCGCCAGAACTACGAGCCACAAACAAACTAATTATACTATGCACAGCAATATTTTAACGACACTTGCAAATAGCTTATCTTGATTATAAGAATTAAGATTTATCATGGGAAATCAGTGTATTCACTCTCCAGTGAGAATGGTTTACCCTGGACAGGCCTTTAATTATGATGGGTAAAAGTATAATTCGGTACCAAATTGAGAAAATACTACTTTCTGCATTGTCAACATACTGCTTGGAAGTGAACAAATTTAGAGATTGAAGTGTCAATATATCAAATTAACATTCTTTTTTCATTTGGATGGATAACATTTTCATATTATTATTTTCTATGTGTGATATTTAGAAAGCTTTGCAGACCCCCTTTATCTCAAATACCTTTACTCTTAAATACTTGGTTGTTTCAAGCGACTTTCCCTCTTTATCTTAAACGGTACCCGTTCGAGTTGACCGTAGTTTTAATAACATTATACCTCTCTCTCCGAAGCATCTTTTGTTTTAGCTGATATACTTTGTTGGTAATGTACTTCTTCCATCAACTGAGACAACTATAAAATATTTTTGTTTATTTACACACAACATAAATGTTTCCAATAAAGACAATAATTGTTGTGTAACAGTTTTTGTACAATTTTGTTGTTTATCAATCGTTTCGATAAAGTTGTAACGACAACAGTTGCTCAGCACAATTTATTTTATTGAAAATCAAGCTAAAAAACAGTAATCACCAATTTATTTATCAACTTAGTTGAAGATCATAATGATAAATCAAATATTGCCCAATCACCCCACAAAATAGCACTGTGCTCTGAGTAATGGAAGGCAGTAGAAAAAAATCATGCCCTAGTACTGCACAAACAAGACCTCATATCAATTTGGGAAGTATCTAATTATAATTTTACTTTCTATATAATTTGTCCATCTATTAGGAAAATAATATCAAAAGATTTAGTTGATTCATGTTTTCTATAGGCCAGACATATCTGAAATATAAGCTCAATAACATAAGCTGTTGTTGGGTGTTTTTTGCGGGGTGTGCTATTGTGGGGTGTACTTTTGCAGGGTAATAGGGCATAAAATCTCATTTTTAAAATTAATACTTTAAATGCATGACGGTTTTAAAAAAGGGTAACAACCTTTAATACTGGAATAAACAATGTCCCAGTATTATCAAAATTATTTACCACCATAGAAATGGCCATTGGTCATCAATTGCTTTCGCATCATATCATGGTTTTAAATACACATGCAGCAAGATCGTGTTACTGTTATAATTCAAAATTAGATAACATACTCCAAGAGACAGAAAAGTATCACTGGATTATACCACTATATCATCTTGTTTTAATAAAATCTTACTTACTGGTCTTGTTATTTCTAGTTATTGCACATGCAGGGTAATATAATTTGTATCCAAATGTCTATTTGCAATCAAAACATTGAAAAGAAAAAGTAGTTAAAAATAAAGATTATACCATTTTGTTTTCTTAAAAAATATTATATACAACATGGCAGCTATCTATTTATTAAAACATTTTATATACATTGATATCTTCTGCAGCAAGAATACATAAAAAATTAAATACAACTAGCTAGCAAAAAGAAAAAAACACGTTCAAATAAAACACAGTACATATTACAAATTCATTTTTTTTTGAAATGGATGATATATATTTTACAGTAATACTTCAATTAACACACCCTCCTAAAAACTTGGATCAAAATTTAAAAAAAAACAATATTCTTATAATGTTGCAAGAAATGATCAGTACAGGATGATATAATTTTATATCTACTTGAATTTAGTAACATTTTTTTCACTCTAGCTAAACTGACTTTCAAAGCTTAACAAAACATTAAAAGGATTGATTAGGTGTTTGTTGTCCATAAAAGTTCTGAATCACAACATTTCGTACACCAGAAGGTATTTGACTTGCTGATTCTTCATTCTTTTTCTGAAAACTTTTCTGGATTTTTTTGACTTTTGCTTTCGAAACCCATTGAAATCCCTTAAAATCACAACCACCATTTTTAACCCAGATTTTAAAACTCTTTTTACTCTTGGGACCAGGATGCTCCTTTCTGTATTTTTTATATTCCATGAATGACAAACTTTTATACTCTGGAAAAGAAAAAGAAATCTTAGCATATCATATTATTTTTAAATTATTAAAATTTATTACTTGGTATCATACCTTTCCCTTTAGAAGCACTTGCAGGTACTACTGCTGCCATGTCAGGATTATCTAAAAGCAAATTATATTTATTGTAGAAAAAGTAGCAAAATAAAGAAGCCAGCTCTCATTTTAGGTAATACCTTCTCCTATTGATTGTTCATCCTGCTTTGAGTTGTTAGACTTTACTATTTGTAAAATTTCAGAAATGCTATACGATAAATTTAAATTTTTTATTCAAATTACCTTCACATTCAATCTTGCACTCACTCTCCTGCTTTGTTGTATTTACATTAGTATCCTAAGGTGAAAAGTATGAACACCTTAGACAGTATTGATGACAATCACTATAAAAAGTATCTTGCAAGAATTTAGCAAATAAAAATATAACAGTCAGTTTTCTTGATTTTAAATTAATTTGCTACAATTTGGCATAAGACAATTTTGTACTGCCATCTGGATAAAACAAAGGGTGGTGTAGAAGTAAAATTTTTGACATAAAACCCATCCCTCTTTTTTGACCAAATATAAATTTTTGGTATTTTTCTTCTATTATTAGTTGACTAGTATTTAGTCCCGTGGAAAAATCCACTATAGATACCAAATAAAAAAACAGAGAAATAGTGAGCGAAATTAACCATAAAATTCATTGTTCTTTTCGTCAAAACGTTTTGTTGTTAATTCCATTCAAGCAGGAATAAATAAAACCAATATGTTTTTCATATAACAGTAGACAATAGACACGTGCTTAAGGGAATAATAAAAATTAATTACCCGTGACTTTTGTGTAATAAAGTTTACATCATTACACAAAGTTTTTTATGAGAACAATAAAATAAATTAACCGTGACTTTTTTAAAACAAAAATTTTAAATCAATTTGAAAAAGTACACAAAAGACAGAATAAAAATAAAAGTTTAGCAAAAGTGACATGTTACCGCGGCTGTTTCTTTAGAAAAAACAACACATCCACTTTGCCTGTCACAAAGACACGGAACTGGTGTATTATTATATAGACTAGTATTTAGTCCCGTGGAAAAATCCACTATAGATACCGAATAAAAAACAGCGAAATAGTGAGCAAAATTTACTATAAAATTCATTGTTCTTTTCGTCAAAACGTTTTGTTGTTAATTCCACTCAAGCGGGAATAAATAAAACCAATATGTTTTTCATATAACAGTAGACAATAGACACGTGCTTAAGGGAATAATAAAAATTAATTACCCGTGACTTTTGTGTAATAAAGTTTACATCATTACACAAAGTTTTTTATGAGAACAATAAAATAAATTAACCGTGACTTTTTTAAAACAAAAATTTTAAATCAATTTGAAAAAGTACACAAAAGACAGAATAAAAATAAAAGTTTAGCAAAAGTGACATGTTACCGCGGCTGTTTCTTTAGAAAAAACAACAAATCCACTTTGCCTGTTACAGACACACAGAACTGGCGTATTATTATATAGATTAGTATTTGCCATAAACCACACATACAAGCTACTTGGCTTATGTGGTCTTAAAGGCCATGCATTTGTGACGTAACAGAGCATAAAATCCCAATTATAAAATTAATACCTTGAATGCATGACGGTTTTAAAAAAAGGTAACAACCTATAATACCAGTAAAAAAGTCCTAAGTACTATTGATATATTTCTTACCTTTTATTTGATGATTGCCACTCAATCAATAAACAATGCACTGAAACCATTTTAATCGTCGCTTGTGCAAGAGATAGATAGTGTTGTAAGTTACAATCCATACGATACACAGAAAAAAACAGAAAAGTATCGCTGCAAATTGAGTGATCATTTTCTACATTGTTCTACCACTAATTATTAATGCTTTAGGATTATCACTATATTTCCAGACCTCCTCTCTGTAATAAATGAGTTTATTAACCAATCACCTTCCAGAAGTCAAAAACTTGTTTAATGCAATGATAACAATTCAGGAAAACAGTGTAGTTTTGTTCAATTATTTCGACTTGATTATAGAGGGCAAGCTGCATATGCAGCATGGTCAGGTCTTTTTGGTCTTAAATCCTTTTGTTAATTTTTTACACCTTTAGGAGGTCATATAATCAAAACAACGAAAAGAAAAAAAATTCAAAATAATGATTATAACATTTTGTGTTCTTAAAAAATATTATATACAACATGGCAGGCAGCTATTTATTATAATTAAAACATTTTATATACATTGATATCTTCTACAGCAAGAATACATAAAGAAGTTATAATAAAAATTAAATACAACTAGCTAGATAAAAGAAAAAAACGTTTAAATAAAACACAGTACATATTACAAATTCATTTGTTAAAGTCACTTAAGAGCAGAAAGCATTTTTTTAAACAGCTAAAAAAACTGGAATTTCATATTTTTTCATTTCACTCAACTTTCTTTTGTAATTCAGCGATTCATTTTGGTAAGGTAAATGACTTTGTACACTAGAAATAATATTCTAACAGAAATTTCTAGACTTTAAACAGCTGTTTGTCTTATAATGGATTTCAACAGTAATGTTTCAATTTATGGTAAAAACTTTGTTGATGTAAAAAAATGACGTGAAAGAAATCAACCAGACTAAATAAAACCATAGTTTTCATTCTCTCTATGCTAAACTTAATTTAAATTTTTAGCATTATTTTCCATCATAAATAAAGTGGATGATATAAAATACACCATAGTGGAAGCATAGAACTTTAAAATGACTGATTAGGTGTTTGTTGTCCATAAAAATTTTGAATCACAACATTTCGTACACCAGATGGTATTTCATTCAGAAGTGCTGACTTTTTGTTATTTCTATTGTGCTTGTGTGTGCGCTTTCTCTTTTTTGTGGCCCAGTTAAACCCATCTATATCATGGCCACCATTTTTAGCCCACCATCTAAAGCTTGTCCTAGTCAGAGGACCAGGATGTTGTTTTCTGTACTTTTGATATTCCACAAATGAGAAACCTTGAAAATCTAGGAAAGAAAAATATAACTTCAGTATATCTTTGCCTTAATGGTACTACTGCTGCCATGTCAGAATTAAAATTAAAGGCAAATTATATTAATTGTAGAAAAAGTGGCGAAATAAAAAACCCATCACCCATTTCTGGTAATACCTTTTCCTGTTGATTGTTCAACTTGCTTTGAGCTGTTAGACTCTTCTGTTGCATCTAAAATTTTAGAAAATTTGTAAAATCTCAGAAATGCTAGACAATAAATTTAAAGAATTTATTCAGCTTACCTTCAAATTTAAACTTGCACTCACTCTCCTGCTTTGTTGTATTTACATTATTATCCTAAGGTGAAAAGTACAACATATGCACACCTTAGACGACACTAATTTTACACTGATGACGATTGCTGAAAAAATATCTTTCTGTAATTTTTATAAATTTCAATTAAAAAAGCTGGGCTTTAATGTTAGAAATTACTGTCAAAATAGCCGACAGGTTTAACATCCCACACTGGATATAGAAGAACAGCAAAACTGTCTGCACTATTGCACAAAATAAATTCTCACAAACAATCAACCAATCAATACGATAAAAGCTTGGCAGTAATAGTTGATATAAATTCGAATGAGCTTATCGTAAAAATTATAGGCACATTCCACGAATCGGTACGAATAGGGTTAATTTCCAGTAAAATACCCCATCAAACTCAACTTAGTTTCCACAGGATATCATGTGCCATGAATTAAAGTTTGTCAAAATGTCCCGAAAAAGTAATTAAAAAATAATACTAAAATATGACTTGTATAGTGTGCCACGTGTAAAATACCTACGACTTTGGTAATATTAACATTCATCAAATATTCATTCTGCATAGGTAACTTATACTACTTAGATACCATTTTGAGTCACAGACAGAAAGTTGTGTATTAAATGTAAACACCAGTAATTTACTACAATGCAAATATATTTTATGATACAGGGTTAGGTACAACAGTATCTTTACTGTTGTCTGGGTAAAGAAACGGACAGGCTATGATTTAAAACGTTTTGATGTTTGGTACTAACTCATGTTTTTTTTGATTTTAGGGTTGAAAGGATGGTGCCAAGCAAACGCATTTATTAAGGGGAAGTCATTATTTTTTTTCTTTTATAATACTGTCCTTGTTAACTACACACAATAACCTATACAAGGAAAACTGTCTCTGATGTTCAATTGTGTGATCTTTTGTCTAGCTAGATATGAATATAATACTGCTTGACAGTAATTGAAAATTCATAGTGCAACACTGGATACTATTCCACTATGGCATTACTGGCATTAGGTTGTTACCCTTTTCCCTAAACCATCATAATACTAATGCTAAAAAAATACAATTTTGTAGTTAATTTAGACTTTCAAAAAACATTTTTAGTCCAGACATAATATCTGGTAAAATTTAAAATAGTTTTTAAAGATAATTTGGCGTTCGAAATTAGATAAAAACTTACAAATAGTATAATACATCAGAATTACCTCTCTCTCTTTTGATAATAGTTGATATTCCAAAGCATGAATTGTTTCAGTGTCACTCTACCATAAATAAAAAAATAATGGAAATATAAAATAGATGGCAATAATGTATGGATAAACCTCGCACAAAACAATGTAATAAATAAAACATCAACATCAACAACATAAATACAACAAAATACCAAGCTACACACATATGATATATACCTAGAGTTTTCTATTTTCCCTTGGTTCTAATTACTGGGTATATTTAGAGAGATTAAGGCTTAGTGACCTGGGTACATATTCTTGCGGTTTTAGAGAAAAGACAAGAAAAATCACACAAAAAAATTATTTTGTTTATCAAGATTAATCATTTTTTGACATCTCAAGTGTTTGTTATTTAAAAAACAAACTAACAAAAACAATACTGAATTTTCTTTTGCTGTAATTGCCAGATTTCTGTGGTTTAAAACATTAAAATGCTAGATAAAAGAAACAATGATCCATATTTGCACTGGTATGTATCTCCAGAGTGTCTGCACATCTTATTAACATTTTTTAGCAGTATATCAAGTTGTTTCCTACAATTTTTACCATAGTTTAAGGTTTGTGCACATGGCAAAGTCTCAAGGTACAATCACCTAGTTTGATTTCAAGGTTTTCCAGGTCAGGCAGACACTGTGCTCTATTTTATCGTAGCAATGTCCCTATACTTTTTATCGCAAATTTATTTACAATATAATTTTGCGAAAGTACTTTTTGTGAATGAATGTATATCATAAAATTGTTTATGGTTGCAATTTCAAAAAAGGTTTTGGTATACTAAAGGCCAAAAAAAGTTTTTGCTCATTGATTTTTTGCAGGTAGTTATTACAACAAGATGCTATGTATGATACAATCATTTCTGCTTCGAAGTTTATTGCATGAGAGCAGTAAGATTCATTGTAAGGTGAAGCGATGTCCTCAGTTCATGTCACCGAAGAATAAAAATATTATGTGAAATATGTGAAAACAGATCAAATTGTTTTAACAAGAAGTTCAATTTTCATTAACAAAATTCTTCTGCTGTTTAGGTCAGCCTCTTCACACTTATAGATATCTGTATAACACATTCACTAAGATTCACTCATATTTTACTGAATGCTTTTATAAACAATGTTTTAGCAGCCTTTTCAAGAGATTAATATAGAATATTTAACGACAACACACCTCAAGTTTTACTGTAGAAAAACCATCTGCCTAAAAAATAGAAATAATAATGAAATCAATGTATATAATTATATTTGCTAACGGTTTAAAACAGGGACTAAACTTCCAGTGCTCAGAAATTTAAGATATTTTCTTGAATGAATGAATGGAAAATAATTTTATCTTCTAACCAATCAATATTACTTACATTTGTTGAGGAGGCTTCATTTTGAAACTGTGCCTTCAAACTTTCAGCATATTTTTCTACAGTAAGCAGATTCTACAAAAACAAATAGACACAAGTTTACTTGTGAAAAACAGAACACTGAAATCTGCATGATTTTTTTAAAAACAAGGGTAGGCTTATGTAAGACGTTTGTTTAATCACCTGGTTGGCACGTTCTAGGTCAGTCTCCAGTAGTTCGATTTCTGATGTACTAGAAAAAAGAAAATAATGTAAGATTGCACCCATGCAGGTAGCCATCAATCTAGTCCTTCCAGTCCCAATGAACTATGAGATCCAAAGTTGTTTTTCTTGGCGCCAGACCCTTAGAACACCCCTTTCAAACATGTTTAGCAGATGTCCTTGAAAACATTTTCAGCCAATTTTGAGATTAATGCAGAAACCAATCAAGCACCAAGTATTCTTACCGAGCCAATAATTCCTCCTCATGCTTGGCCTTTAGGTCAAATATCTCTGCTGTAGAAGATTCTAAGGCTAAAATAGAATAATACTTTTTGTTTTTAACAAAGTGATACTAATGATACAATTAGCCTTGCTTTGCAAAAGCCATTTTCATCATCACTACTTATAATTGAAAGGATATTAATACCTTGTGTGTATTGTTTTAATTTTGCTTCCATATCACCCAATTTTGTTGCGAGCTCCAATTTGGACTCGATTACTTGTCTAAGATAAATCAGTAGTTAACATTTGTAAAAAGACAAATACACATTCAGGCCTGGAAATTTGTGGAGTCTAGGGAATCGATCCATCGTTACCGTGATTTGAAGCTGACGGAAACGACCAAAACGTCTTTTCGTTTCCGCGAAGTAGACCTTGCGGAAACGATACGTTAACGACGGTAACGATTAGTTTTAAACCGATAAATAAGTGGAGAACCATTTCATAATGGTCCTAGTTAGTGACAAGACCTATTCCATAGTAGTAAAATATTATGATATAAATATATATATATTATAATATAAAATTTATTTTGAAATATTGTCCAAGGAAAACGATTTATCGTTACTGTCTTTATTGATTCGCGAAACGTCGCGGAAACGAAACGATCGTTTCTGCCAAATTTCCAGGCCTGTACATTTCAGAAAATGAGAAAGGCAAAAGGTATGCCTATTGGTCACCAAAAATCTATTATGTACTATCATTGGAAAAAAAACACAGATTCTAATAATTTTTTTCTCCATAATTCAAACATCAAGCAATGGAAGCTTTAAACTCTACCAATACATTGACCTCTATAATAATAGCTGTATTTCGTTCAAAATGGTTGCTAAATCACTACTTCGTGCTAAGGCTACAAAAGATAGAGACGCCCAGCATTCATACGACAGGCAAATAATACCTCCTTACTTTTCACGATCATCAAATTGCATTTGAAGTTCTTTTTCCTTTTCTTCAAGCATTGTCTATAGGAATAACACAATTTTAATGGAATTTTTTAATCAAATTTGAACTAACTCAATTTGTAAGACAAGAAAATTTCATTATGATAAACAAGGCTTAATAACAGAGGCTAAGAAAAAACATGTAGATGTTCAAGTAGTGAAAAACAAAAAATACTAAATTTGAATCCCCTGCAAGGTTCATGAAACAAAATTTCTAGAACAATCTTGCTATAGTTTCTACTGGTGAATCTTAAAAACACTCAGTTGGCGAAACTAATTTTATCCTTACAATAATTTTTTAGTGTTTTTTTTTTAAGATTTTCAGGGTTTTTTTCAGTATGCTTTTCATTACATAAGAAAATTGCAGAAATGAAATCTCCTTTGGTCCCTTTAAATATTACATGGAGATTTATTCTCAAGACAAGGGTTAGAACAGAAAGCAAATTTCAGAAGAGAACATTAAATAAATGCATAATAAACATTCAATGATTCAGGAGATTTTGCAAAACGTTATTTATTTTAAATTACAGTCATTATATAAGTATAATTCATATACACCTAACTTTTTATCAGGTGAAGCAAAATAAGAAAAGGTTACTATTAAATGTAAAAACAATTTTAGGAGGAATTAATATTTTGGTCCAAATTTAATTATCTAGGAGGTCTGAAACTGAAAAAAATACACATCAATATATATAATTCAAAAACAAGTTTTAAAATTTTCCTTGTTACAAATAGCAATACATAACTTTTTTTATTTGTTGCTTCTAGTGGAACTGAGCTTAGTTCTCTAATTTCATAAAGCTTCCCCCCCCCCCCCCCCTTCATTACAGGGTAATCCAGCGTTCTCAGTACCCAGTAAACGGCTATTTTCTAATTGAAATTTATTTCAAATTTCCTATTTATTAGAAGAGCTAATTATATTCACTACAAAATATGGGACTTTAATACCTAAGACCACCTTGATGAAATTCCCATTTGGGATTAAACGGCCCTTATTTTATATTTCTGGATCATACCCTGTATTAGAAGGAGTGGTGCTCATTAAAATATGAAACTTTTATAGGGAGGCACTTATAACTTGATCAAGGAGGCACTTAAATAAGTCTTAAAGTACCTACGTTCTTATTTTTGCAGTTAAGATAACTAAAGTGATATCTTATAGGAACAACGGTGCATTTTTTGAGATAAATTAGTATTAGTAAACCTGCACCTTAGCTTTCCTAAAGTGATATAATTGATTGGAATGTCTCGGCAAAGAGTTAAAGAAATTAAAAAGGGGATGACTCTTGAAAAACTTCATCTGTTGAGGTTCAGGTTTAACAGCTGTTTATTTTATTTTGAAGAGTAGAATAACAAGAAGTTGTATACCTTGAGCTTCTTTTCCGCTTCTTCTTCATACTCTTTTATCTTTTCTTTCAATTTATTTAGAGTTACCTCTACAATAATAACAAAAATATAAAACAATATTATTTAATATTAACTGATAAACATTAATCATTCTAATATATATAATAATAGCCGCATTTTGTCTGTCACCTGAAGGCGGGTTGTTTTAATGCACGAAATACTCAAGCTACAAGTAACAAATGCAACATAGTTTTTTCACTTTTCACTTTCACAGACAAACTCCCGTTGATTTTCCACAGGACAACAACAAGTAGACTAATATTGACATAAAATAACCTTGGTTTTTAACTTCAGCAAATTCACTGTGATACTCGTCCAAAGTTTCACGTAATTTTTGATTTTCTAATTCAAGGTCCTACAAAAAATATACAACAAATGCAGATAATCAATTAAAAACTTTGTCTTTTATTGATAAAAGTAGATTTGATAAATCATGCATACCTTAGCTTTATCCAACTGTTTCTTAATACTCTCTGCCTGTTTCAATGAAGGGACAGGATCTACAAAGACGATAAAGTGTAACTATGTTACATGACCAAGTTTATTATAACTAATGTTACATGACCAAGTTTTTTCTCTTGCATGTGTATGATGAAATAAAAAAAATACAAGTTAACCAAGATAAGACTAACATATCATAGTAGTTGGTAACTGCTGATTACAGCTGATACCTAGCCCTGGTACAAAGGTGTATGCTGTTAAGACACGGATGGAACAAGCCAGCATAATTGCACTTGCAAGCAGAACAGGGAATATATTGCTGGCATTATTCCATTTAAAATTACTTTTTAATTTTATAAGCAAAATGTTTTCTTCAAATCTAAGTTGTTTTCGTACTGCTGTGCCAACGAAGCCGAAACATTAGTATTCATAACTTAGAGGTCTAGCAACTAAGTATTACATTATGTCTACTTTGCTTCATGTCATAGAAGGGATAAATTATCAGCCATAGTTATATAGCTAAAAGTATCACTGAGAAAGACAGTTATAGTGTGTTAATATGTTAATATAAAAATGAAAAAAAAAGCAAATTATTAAAAAAACAAATTCAGAGTAACAAGTTCAGAAATATATATCGTTTAGCTAGTCAAACCTTTTGTGGAACTGGGGACAGTTAATGTCTCAGCTATTATCTCATTTCTCAAAAGTAGGCATGCCTTAGAGTGCGCAACAGCAATCATTCACCCTTTATTGATAGGCCTAGGTAGATTAAACTTGAAATAGCAACCTGGTATTTCTAGAAGGTTCTTGTACAGCATCAGAAATGTACTTTCTGCAGACTTGCTTCTTTTGCTTAGTGAATCAACCTAAAATTCAAAATCATTTTAAGTTGATTGATAGTGCTTTGTAGAAACATAAGTGTACAGGGCTGGATTTCATTCCAAAATGTTTTTCTTTATTTATAAACACTCACATAAACATAAGATTATGAATTTTATGATAAGCGTTTTATATCAATCTTTAAAATATTTTATCAGTTTTAAAATGTTTCTCTTCCTGATGTTATTCTGACTACCTTAATTTCATCTTGAATGCATTACAAATCCTGCTCAGACAAATATACCATTTATTTTATCAAAAAGAGATAAGGCATCAAGTTGCTAACAAAGTTGTATGCAAGGTTAATGTATGCATTAATGTGGAAATTCAAACTAACCTCCTTTTGAAAGGCTTTAATCAATGGTGAAACTTTACTTTTCATATCCTAAAATATAAATCACACATAACAATTTTTTTTTTGCTACAGGCTATATATATTGGTGTATTTCATTTTCAAGGAGAAAAAAGACAGGGGAGGAGTGGAATACACAGTTGGAAATTGATGTTTTATTTCCAAATAATGCAATAAGCAATGCAATAAGTTATGAGGATCTTCTCATTTTGTTCTGAAAAAAGAAAACATTGAACCAAAACATAAAAAAATGAGGAAAAAAGTGGGTTTACACAATGGCCAGCTGATATCATTTGTTAATTTTAAATAATGGCAAAAAGTATCAGTTGTTTTTATAAGTTTATTTCACATAGATATTAGCTTCTGAAAATAAAAAAAATCCATAAGCACTTGATTTCTGAGGGAGGGAGAAAACTTGATTTGAAAAACTGTTAAATCATAATACTATTTTGAGTAAAACGATTATTATATATTATATCATTTTGAATGTAAACACAAAATCACAAAGCGCATGGTTTGTTACCTCATCAGCACCTCGTCTCCACTCTTTTGTTAACTCAATTAAAAGTTTTTTTGCTTTTTCGGCCTCATCTTGTCTCTGGGCTGTCTCAGCTGCAGTTTCATCTAGGCTTTTCTAAAAAAGAAAATGTTATTTTTAGGACAAAAGAAATCGTATTTCTCAGACAATTCAAAGTTATAGTATTTGAAGCTAGAGTAGTGATAGATACTACTTATAACCAATACAGAAACAATAAACATGACAAAAACAGTCATTCAATATTTGGTTAATGTCATTTGGGGTCATGGACAAGTAGTATTTTCTACAGCTCTGTTGTTACTAAGTCGCTAAAGCGATTTTGTTGTTTTTGTTGTATTTTAACGATCTTGCTGACAACTTGAAACATTCTGAAATCATGAGATACGCCGATTATACTGTTTTGTTCTGTGGAGGAAAAACACTCAACGTTATTGAAACAGAACTTAATCATGACATGGATGAAATATCGAGATGGTGTTATGATAACAAACTCATCCTTAACATGAAAAAAAGGAAAACTGAGGCAATGTTGTTTGGTACACCACAAAAACTGAAGAAACTAACGAAACCTTTATGCATCAAATACCGTAATCAAATTGTCAATACAGTTACTCATTATAAGTAACTTGGAACCGAAAAAACGACATCTCGATAACATCTTCTACTTAAAATTGGACCATTACTCACAGTTAAAGCTGCAAAAGCAATTTACCAGACTATGATTGTACCTGTGATGACATACACCAGAATGACTAACCTCAACTTGACGTGTACTCAACAAAAAAAGGCTTCAGTCGATCGATGATCGTGCACAAAAAATTGTACCATCTGTGAACATTTGTTCGATCGAGAATACCATAAAAAGAACTGTTGTCTTCTGGTACGAAAAGGTATAGACAGTATGTTATATGAGAGCTTTAATGAGTATTTTGTATTAATGAACCATGGTCATAGCACCACACATGAGAATTTGTTGCTACAGCTTCCTGCAATTCGCACAGAATATGGCCGCCCTACATTTAAGTTTATGACAAGTAAAATATATAACACCTTCCCAGGAGACATTTCAAACGATAGTAATATAACTAGTTTTAAAGAACAATTATCTGGGCATTTAAAGTAATTTATTTTTACCAAACTTTTTTGCGGTCTATATGTTTTTGTTTTCTCTTTTTTTCTTTTGCCACACGTTCCACTCACTGTCAATCGATACTTTTAACATATATACACATATATTAATTTGTTTTTTACAATTTATAACTGTTTTCATATCCTTGTCATTTGCTTTCACCTTTCCAACAGAGTCTATTGCGGTTTTAGTTTTTCTCACATATTTAACCAATGACTTCTATGGCGTGCATACTTTCTCTGTTCCTTACTTTCAGTTAGTTTTTGGCGTGACATTTTTTAAATTGTTGATATTTATATAAAATCATATATATTTTTATTTTTTCCAAACAGGACCCTACCATAGCAGTAAAGAATATATTTTTATATGTAATACTGAATAGGTCATCCTGTAAAAACATTATTTTAAATAAATAAAAAAAATTTGCTATGTAGGAGGCACATGATTGGGGATGACCCCATACTGATCTTTTTAATGTCAACTTCATTTTTGGTCCAGTCATAAATTTTCCACATGGTGTATTGTACATAATACACATAAAATAGTCTGGTCGCGCATTTATAATTTTGGTAAATATTTGCAACTATTTTTATTAATCTACCTTTTTTGTGCTTTGAGTCGTCTAAAGTTCCAGTTCTTTAAGTTACATGTGAATAGGAAGAAGCAACGTGCCTATATGCTTGTTACAACACCCTTCTCAGTTATAATTAGGAAGTATTTTTTGAGTCATTATTACAATTACTAACACATATTGCATATATTTTCAATGTGAAGAGAAACGTTCCTCTATGCTTGTAAAACCCTCCTACACGATGTTTATTCGAACTTTTTCTTCTTAAATAGATATTGTTTGTGATTTTAATTTAACCTTTTGAATGAATGCTGAAACAATTTCTGAGAATGACCATGGACTAATATGTTAAAATATTACCTTCCTGCGGACAATATAAATTTATGTAAGCAACCAAATAGGACATTTACGTAATCAAAAATTTAATTGCTGGAACAGAGCCCAGGGTGATTTATGTGATTTGATCGAGTACCATACCTGTCTTGTCATTAGCCCACATGCATCTTCACACATGCATGAAATAGTATTGGGCATGCTGTTTTCAGGTCTTAATTACATGCTTGAAATTTAATATCACTTGTGCAAAAGTTAATTTTTTTATACAATTTATAATAAAAATAAATTTTACACTAAAATATTAAAAATACAAGTGAAAAATAAGACAGAGTATACTCATTGTAACATCGTTGTAAAATTCGCGTGATGATAAAAAAATATAATTAAAATATAAAACCGCATGTGTAGCATATATAAAGGCATAAGGCTGTTGTAACATCCTTCTGCGTTATGATTATATATTGCATGTTTTTCTCCTTGTTTTTGACAAAAATATGTAACTAACATATAATATTGCCAAGACTCTTGTTAAATAGATATATAGAAAAAATGCATGTAAAAAAAGGCAGGATATGCTTGCAGTAACACCCTCCTCTGTTAAAAAATGTTGTCAAAGTATTTATATATAGCTATGGCAACGAAATCTAATAATCCTAAGTATATATATATATATGATGTGGTAAGTACCTTGTGTGGGACTATTGTTTTTAGGAAAATATAGGGTGGTTGCTCAGAGTCTTGTAAGTGGCGAATTTACCTGCCCACAGTGAACTAGGGTAAACTGTACATTTTAGCACATTTTGTAGGCTTCACTAGGTACCTTGAATGGGGGGTTTAAAGTCCAACTTGCCCCACTTGCAGGAAAATATGGCTGTGCTGTGCTAATCCAGAAAAGGTGTATTATGCAAGGGGATTGGGTTTGTGGCTTTCCAACCTTGTGGAAAACGTTATTTGTTGCCAGCCCCAAATTCACACTGTTTTTTTCTTTTTATTTACGAGGTGTAGTGTAGCTAATGATGGCATGTAATACACACACGACACACGTTTTTGACACACTCTAGCTAGAGGGTTGATGGCAGTGTCAAGAAAGAAACTTCTCCTGCACTAGTCTCTTGTTCTGAAATTTTGCTTGACGTGTGATCAATCGGATAGGTGCCTTGTTGAAAACAAAGTAGAAGATCTAGCTACCTGAAGCGCGGGCAAATTAAACTCTATCCAACATTTTAGGACTGACTTCAGGTTCGCCATCTTGTTTCGTGTTTGGCCTGCAGGAAGACACGTCCCCCGTCTTGATGTAAATATACAGCTCGCGTTTGTTATAACGACAGTGTTACGGTAAGGGGGATATAAAAAAAAGAAAAAAGTTTGTTTTTTTACACAGCTTTCCAAGACCCTGTGATAATACGCGATCATTTCACTGAATGTTTTAGTGAAGTTGGCTAATATGGCATCACGGCTGCGAAGTCTGCTGAGGAAACACAGAAAAGGGACAAAAATTTTAGATGTCGTTATCCATTATCCATTAGCTAACAAAAATGGCCAGCATATTTAAATTCATCACTAAAATGTATATTCATATGGTATTCCAAATTTCCTATCTTATGTAATTCTTGCTCATAAATTTAAATATGCCACTCATTTTCCTCAAAGGTTCTTGTGTTTTCTTTTTTAAAATGATGATGTTAACTCGGATCCAAGGATATACTATCTCAAACTCAGGTGCAGTTCTCATTATAAATTCACTCTTTCACCACTGAACTAAAACCCTGTTGGTTGTAAGCCAAATAGACCTGTGTGACGTAATTGTAGTGATTTCATTTTGAAAACAATGCAATGGGCACAAAAGGCACGCAAGCACTTTTGAGTAGGTAAAGAAAGCAGAACTCCCACAGTGTAACATGGCTTTAAATGAAGATTAGAGATTTTTTGAATGGTGTAAGATCCAAGAGGAACTGGAATTAAATTTTAACTATATTTTTCTATAATAAGCAAATAGACATCCAAATAAAACGCTAAATCAATTAGACATCTGAGAAGGCTCAACAGTGGTACGTAGCAAATGATGAACCAATTGGATTAAGCCCAATCAAACAGGCATGTCAATGTAATGTTGGTGTATCATAAAAAATAAATAAATAATTTTGGGAAGGGTGGGTGGGAAAATTGTTACTTTGAGTAGGCAAATACTTGTATAGGTATCTACAAATCTTTACTTATATATATGTACCCATTTGTTTTAAACCATGGCCTAATAATCTTTTAAGAAATGATATTTTTCTACTATTGTTATGATTGGTAATACCTGGTTAGGCTAACCGAGACAAATTAATTTGGGTAAATAAAACCGTTGTTTGCACCCATATTGTTACACATGTCATGTTGGGCTTGATCCTATGTAGCAAACATCATTTTTTGGGAACTGCAATTATCATGAGCTACATGCACTCCACGTGTAAAAACCATAATTTGGGATTGTTTCAAAAGAGTTTTTTCAATGACTATTACACAACAAGAGAAATTAAAGGGGGGGGCACTCCAGTAAAAAAAATATTTGAAAAAAATGTTATTTTGATAAGACAATACATAAATATCTCAAAACCTTTTATAATCGTTAAAAATCTTTATTTATACCTTAATCGGGTCTGTAAACATCTTCAATTTCAAATAAATTTGCAAGGTCACGTAAAGTCGAGAGGACTAGGTCCGAATAAATGAGCATACGTCACATCATGCAGAAAGTCCGTGAGCTCAGCAGCACACCTTCTAAAAGTTTGTTTACTTACTGTTTACATTGTTCGTTGATAAGACGTCTTGTAATAATGACAAAGGTTATAACTCAGAAAACTTAGAATCGGATAATTCTCTTCATGAAAAAGACTTTACAAAGCTACAGCCATACGACTTCAAACCTCTTGTGTCTCACAAGGGAGAAATTAATAATGATGCAAAGTGATGAGGTGTCTTTTACTGACTCAAAGCAACGTTCTTAGCAAAATATTTTATTTTTAAAGAAATAAAAAATATACTTAATCGCTTTTTTTTACATTCTTTTCGTCAAAAAACTTTATCATTTGCTTCAGTAAAAAATATTTCTTACTGTACTTATTTTTATTTCACAGTTCAGCAATATCTTTACTCTGCACGGGCTTTTTTGCGCACAAATGCAAACAAATTTTATGTAAAGTTGAAATTTTCTCCGTGATGGAGGACCATTGAAATGCGTGATTGAAAGATCGAATAATGTTCGTGTCATGATAAGTTGGTAAAACGGGGGTATTAATATTGTATAAATAAAAATCATTCTTATGATTATGGTAGGTCATAAATGCGTTGCAGAAGCTACTGATTTATAAGTGGTTGTTTTGACAAAGCTGTTTTAGAAACTGCATTATCAGCATTACATGCAGGCTTAAACAGTAACAAAGATTACTGAAAATGGGCACATTTACCCCCTGAAAATATTCGATAGGTCCTTCCATCGAAAAAGCTTCTTTTTTGAAAAACAAAGAATAGAAACTTGAGCGCTACGAAAGATACATGTGTAACTAGAAAACTTTTTGTCGGTGTTTGTATTGGAAATTGGTATAATGTTCTTTTATTTAATATAAAAATGTACAAAACGTTATTTGGTTGTGTTCTGTGGATATAAGTACAAATAATGAAATGAGAAGAAATGAGAAACTTTGATCGCATTCATTAGCTAAAATGGCATTTTTACGAAGTGGCAATATTTTAATATGGAAGTTTATTTCCTGGAGATCTCTTTTAAAAGAACTATCTCTGAAGTGTGACAAACAAATATAAGAACTTTGATCGCTTAGTATTTTAATGAGCCATTTTTGTCTGAGTTCTTTCTTTTCCACAGACGGGATTCTGTGAAAACTTTACATTTCTCTGATCGATTGGTACATCGAAACGCAGAGCAACTAACCATTTTTTAAAGATTTAAACGTAAATTTTACATACAAAAATCAATTTAAATGTAAGCTATAGGTCTTAACATGAACGTTCTCTGCGCTCGCTTAAACTTTCTGCACGATGTGATGTCATTATTTATAATCGGGTCCAGTCCTAAATGAAATTGCGCCTGTCTGTTTTTTTATGAGAAAAAAATTGAATATGCGAAGGCTAGTACAACAATTTTAAATAAGGAAAACAAGTGAAGTAAGTTTTTTTTTATTTCTTATGCTTTTCTGAGTACGTATAAAACAAAAAAGAAAAAAGTGGTTTTTACTGGAGTTCCCCTTTAAAGAGTAGGAAAAACAATGAGAATTGGCGTGGCATGTAAACAATATGATATTTTCGCACAATTCCTTACCATAGATGATAGCTATTGTGTATTTAAATCATTATCAATGCCTTGAATCATTTACCCAGGATGCAGTATTGATTTTTCTCAACCAATTAGTGCTTTACTCTGTGTAATTTGCCACAGTGACTTGATTTAGTTTTCTTAAATGATAACATTTTTTCTCTTATATTTTCACTACAAATTGCATGTAAAATTTTCAGCCAAAAAAGCTTTAAAAAATATTAGATACTTACAAATAGAAAAAAATATTTGTTGTATGTGAGTCACATACGGGTAAAAAAAAGTATTAAAATATATGGTCATATATAAGTAGCCACTGTTGAATGTTTTGTCTGCTGTTTAATTTTTATTTATTTATGCAGGACTGTACTACAAAAATTTTTAGCTTCAAATAAGATTTAACACTACTTATTTTTTTATTCTTTTTATTCTTTTTGTATTTTCTTTTTGGGTAGTCTTGTGTGTATTCAAATAAACCTTTTTTATGTTTTCTTGAATAAATGTTTCACATTTTTTTGGTGGAATGTAAATCAGGCCTATCAATAAGAAAATAACACCAGAGCAATAAATCGCTCCCCCAAGGTTACAATAATTTAAACTGGGCGAGCAATCTGAATAAATAGAATAAGATTATAAACGCATATTTTATCAAAGTCTTTTTTATTTATTTTATTTTATCTTTTTTATATATTTTTGTTCTTTTTTACTGTAAATAATAAGAAAGAGAACATTGATTTCCATGTGAGATGAATTGATATTGCTCAGCTAGAAAAACTTTTTTTAGAATTGGGGGAGCAATTAATGGCTCAGCTAGTTTCTCATTTCTCAGAATTGGGCGAGCCTTTGCATGAGCAAGAGCAATTGCTCTCCCCTTATTGATAGGCCTGTAAATGTAAATATAGAAGCACAAAATACAATGTTATATACCAACTGACTGTGCATCATTCATTATAATTATTTTAAATCAAAAGAGCTAAATATATATATATATGTCTTATTTTCTGTAATTTTCTATTGATGATGTTGTAACACACCTTTTTGTGACCTATAATTTACCTCGTATTATAACAGATTAGGAGTTTTAATGGAGAAAACGCCTGAAAGAAAAAGAAGAACTGGCTTAAAAGATCGAACTCCTACAGGTGCATGGCGAGAGAGATTTCGACAGGTACATGCATTAATAAAACTAAACCCTTTGAACAGTTTGTGGATCTAATGAAATTGCAATGTGCTATCTAACACAATATGAATTTTTATTGTATAAACACTAGAGTATAAACCATAAACCACTTATCCTATTATAGGAAATTAATGTTTTGAAAAATTAACATCATTCAAAATATTACCCAATCGAATTAAGTGGGTAAAAAAAGTGAAAGGCCTTATGCCAACTTAATTTACACATCTGAGAACAGAGTGTAAAGATTTAGTAAAAAGATACAACAAAACACAACTCTTTTTAGCAATAAAGAAAATAGAATGTAAGAACAAATAGTCTTTCTTATGCAATCTTTTGTCAACCACCACAGTGTAAAACAAGCATTAAACACGGTATTACTCCAGTACAACTCCGCTTTTTAGTAGTTTTGTAGCCTGTAGAAATTAATGTGGCTTTTATTGCTATCTAACTTAATTATTGTAGTTTTAATTAACACCGGTAAGAAATTAACATACACTTACTTAAGAGGCTGAATATAAAACCATGTTAAGTGAAATGTTAATTCCTTGAATAAATTATACACATTTTGCATATTAGGGTTGCTTGAATCGTTTGAAAAGCAAGCGACATGAACTTGTCAGCAACATTCGTCAAGCTTCAGAAAAAGCCGACTCTCCTCAATCTTCACAAGAGTTTGTAAGCAATTTGATGACTGATGAATGGAAGAAAATGAAACTTGAAAGTCCCTTGTTATCGAGTTTACCACATTGCAGAAGGGGAGCAAAGGAAAATTTTGTATGTAAGAGTTTTATTTTTTATGTTTATTCTTTTTAACACCCATGTACACATAGAACTGCACCTAAAATATATGTGTGAGCAACCTCCCTTAAATTACATTTAAGGAACACAAATTTCAACATTTTTCTACAATGAAAAACATGTATATTTATGTTTTCAACTATTTTTTTTTAAAAATGATTTAGATACTAATACTTAGGGTTCCCTAAAACAGTCTTTCTGCATAATTCATATTGGGACTCAGTAAGGCCAACGTAAAAACCATTGTGAATACCAAATAAATACTTCCATGATTAAAGATGTTTAAGGAATTTGGTTAGAAAGGCTGCTAAAAAAAGAAGTTTCTGATGAACTGTGTTTTTTGTAAACATGACATGTGTTTTTAGGAGTTTGATGATCTTGATAGTTTGGAACTTGATGAAATTCTTGGTGTCTTTGAAAGTGTACAGCAGGAGCTTTTGAGAGAAGGTATAAACATAAAACTAGCTCAATTTGTTTAGCTAAGTATGTTTCTGTTGCAATTCTTTATTTTTGTTCTGTGGTGTTTCCTTTAATTGGCTGGGCATTTTTGAGGGTGTGATTATTTGCAAACCTTCTGTGTTAATAACATATATGAGTTAGTCACTGACATTAGCTGTGGTTTTGAATTAGCACCCTGTTAAAGTAAGAGCTTTTGTTAAAAGAGAGTGTTTGAAGAAAGAACACGTTTATTAAAACAGGATTAAAACGCCTCTTAAAAACTCTTAAAATCTTTTTAATTTCTTTGGAAAAATATGAAAATGTCCTCAAATCTCCTTAATTTCTTTTTTATGAAAGTACTGTTATCTTCTCAAAAAAGGTTTAAAATTCTCATTAAAAGTCCTTAAATTTCACTCTATACAAAAAGCAGCAACCCTTAAAAATTTAAATTTTGATGGGTGGTATTTGATGAGGAGGGTGTTTAAAATAAGGTCCTTTAATTGAGATTATATTTGAAGGATCCACTGCTACACCAGAAAATAATATATCTATGCATAACTAATTTTTATTTAGAACAGCGTTTGTTGGTCGAATATGAAGATTTAGTCGCATTTGATGAACAATGTCTCTGTGCTGCGATTGATTTATTATCTGCAGATGCTATTACATGTCCTGTTTGTAAGAGGTATTATTTGTGTGTTTGTTATTTGGAAATGGTTGTTATATCGTTGACTAGCTGTATGAACGGCTTTGCAACGTTCACAATTTTTTTCCGTTACAATTTAGAAATAATCTTCTTCAGAATGAAAGTGTGATATTTTGTATGTGTGGTTTACGCATCGACACTCAAGTATGTATATGCTTTATTTTTTTGTTTGTTTATTTGTTTATTTGTTTATTGTTGCTTACCTCACATTGTTGCATAATCATGTTCGTTTCGGGAGATCCTTCTCCCATCATCGGGCAAAGTAAAATGATAATGAGCGTTTACCAAAATACAAATTTGCGCTTAGGTGTAATATTAAATTATTATCAAGGTAAAATTGTTCGCAATCTCTATGAAGAATGACATGTAATCAATAATCTGTATTTTGATTTAGCATGATGCGATTGATCTGAAGTATGTACAATCTCAATTATCAGATGCAATCCTTGCACACAGGTTTCAAACCTTTTTTTTCTCGATATTGTATTCTAATTTCCTGTTGTGATAAAATACATTTTTGAGTTGAAACACAAATGCTTAGGTGGCTACACGCGGAGAAAAGAATCTTCGATTATCTATTTTATTTTGTTTTTTTACAGTTCCACATGTCCTCAGGAACCAGATTTTGTTGTTATTGATTACACTGGTTTAGATGACATGAAAAACTTGATGCTAACTTGTCGAGTAAGTTTATCGACCTGTTTTCAATCTTCCATCTTTTTAGGCACAGTGGGTTGTGGATATTCCAACATGACAAAACTTTGTAGCCTAGAAATACTCGTTTTTTAGTTGTGTGCAGAATATTATGAAGTATCAGGTTTTGCTAACATAAAAATTACATGTGCTTATAAACTATGTGTGTGTTTTGTGGGGATGTTTTACAGAGGTACATTAATCCTAAATGTAAATCTTAACAATCTAATTAATTTTTAAAACAAATGTCTTCTTGTTTTTAGGTGTGCGATTGTATGTCCATCATCATCTAACTGAAACTGTTATTTGGTTGTATTGTTGTTGTTGTTGTTGTATATAGTTAGATTTGAATACGTGTAACAAATATATGTACAGTATTTATTTTAAAATAAAAATTTCACTTTTTTTACATTTTTTTTATTAAATGCGATATAAATGCCACCTTTTTTCTCCTTTTTCGACGGCCTGAGAGATATTTTCACTTTTCGTTTTTTGTCCACTAATATATTTTTTTCCTAATCTGTTTTAGTTTCTCTTAATAACCGGCATCAATTTTTAACTGACTAGAAAAATTAAATTCCGGGAAAATCTTTCTTGATTATTTGTAAAAATAATACTCTTGAGAAAAACATCAAAGATGAAGATCAGTTACTTAGTATTTACCAGATATTAAATTTGTGGTTTGTGCAAACGAAGATTGCAAAGAATGAGTGTTTTAATTTAGACTAAAAATCGTTGGCATCACAAGCTTTTATTCAAGTATAGGCAATAGAATAAGGTCTGCGGTTTCGACGTTAGCGTAAATACGAATCATACTCTTGAAATCCATTGACCTCCAATTATTTACCGCTTTTGATGAAAACCTTGCATAGAATGTCATTGGACATCGTGCGTTGTTAAAATTAGATACTACCTACCAAAGAATCCACAAAATCGTACCGCAGCCTAACGAAAGTTAGTTCTTTCACAGACATATTGATATTCCAAAAGAGAGGTAGAATAACAGTTCGAAATCGCTGCTTAATGAAAGTACGCATATCGAAAGCTTGAAATGGAGAAATGCGAACCTATTGGATGCTAAATGTTTCTTGTAATGCCTGTTAAATAACGGGACTGTGTTATAAATAGAAGTGAATATTTTACATGGCTAGCCTCACAAATATCAAGGGATATACCCTGTCTATTATTTCCAGGAGGGGCCATGGCTTAGATGGAGAGTCCTAGAGTATTTAATGCTCATTTTAAGCTACGCAGACCCAATTGGGGTCCGCGCTCTATCAACTCCCTGCAACGTCCACGGCCCACACAGTGTGCCATCTCCCCAATTTCTCTTACATATATTGGGTTAACCTGGGGCTATGGTAACATTTACTCTTCCATATTGAATCGCCGCCAAGGGGAATTCTAATTAAAGGTGAAAATTGAAATTAGGGAGAGATTTGAATCACAAAGTTGCCTTTTCGAAAAACACTTCGTCAAATTGCGAAATTGAAACGAAATAAACAATGTTATCCATTGTTTATCCATGAAATTACCTGCAGCGCATTTTTGTGTTGTTATAGGCATATTGATAAAACAAGATGCCAAAACATTCAGAATTCGATGATAGTTTACAAGGCTCATGATAAGATACTGCATAAAAATCCCAGTTACGGAAAAGATGGGACTTGAAATTTTGAATTTTTTTGAATTAGGGAGATTCGAAATAAGGAAAGGAAAATACAAAGATTTAAGTAAATCTTACAGTCATTTTAAATTTGTTAAATTATCAACGGTGTTTTGAAACACTCTTGACCTGTATACCTTGCGGGTTCTCACACACACGCGGGTCTAATGTAAACAGAGCCGCCATCATGGAAGCACCGTTGCCTGGCAGCGCGCATTCAGAAACATAAACACATGTGTGCGAAAGGTCAGTAGAGTGTGCCTTTTATCATAGGGCCAGGCTAAAGCTTTGATGATAGTTATCTAAAACATAAACAAGGAAATATAAACACAAAGTAAAAAATGGCAAAACTTATTGAAGCTCCAACAAAATATACCTCTCAAGAGTGGCATCTATCAAACGATCTTAACTATGAAAAAGCAGAGCAAGATCGTAAAGTTAGTGAAATGATTAGAGATGAAAGTGCTAGACTTGCCAACGAAACTCATATTACAACAATGAAAACGCAAAGTGATGTGAACAAAAAGCTGGAACAGAGATTAAATGATATTAACTTTTGGAAATCTGAACTAGATAGACAATACCAAGAAACAGAAGATGAAATTCAAAATATGCTAGAATACAAAAAGAGGCTTGAGGGAGCTTTAGAAGCCACACAAATTCCTCTTCACATAGCAAAAGAATGTCTTCGAAATAGGGAGAAGAGGATAGGAATTGATTTAGTTCATGATGATGTTGAAGTTCAATTATTAAAGGTATGTCATTAAAAAAGGTAGCTATATATATAGCTAGTGTATACTGTGTCTGTATTACGTGGTTATATATATATCTAAACAAATGGCTTATATGAAGTTCTGGCAACGTCAGTCGCTACATAACTTTATGGCTTTGATTATCAGCCATCCCTTAAAACAAAAATGCCAGTGATCAGGCAGGTTATTTGTGCAGGATCGAGCAAAAAAGGAATTGGCTAAAACGTCCTAGTAATTTACGTCTCAATTCTGTTATGTGTTTATTTCAAACTCAAATTATTTCTAAAGCTATTTTATGATTAAAATGGTTGCAATACTTGCCAACTTGCCCTAGAGTATCTCTTCAAACTTTGCCTTATATTTTTTTCTATTGCTCGAAAACCAGGCCCAGCATTGGGAAAACTTGGTAAAGCGAATTAACAAAGAGGATTTATGGAGAAGAGCACACATGGCGACAAGACTCTTTTCTTAAAAATATTATCCAGCCCGTCTAGTTTCATAATTTCTACTGAGAGTAACTTCTACGCTTTTGAAATTAACTTTAACCTCCTTAGCATTACTGTCCATATTAAGTGATTATCTAGTTAAACAAATGGCTCTGGCATTGAATCCTGTGTAAAAAAGTTTAAAATTTGTATTATTTGTATAAGAAATCATGGCTAAACCCTTTATCATTCTACTAAGTAAAATTCTTGCTTCATTTTTTGTTCTTTAAAAGAATACATTGTTGTGAAATCACAAAGCTGTGAAGACACAAAGTGATAGAGATGTTAAAAATTAGTTGAAAAGGGGAAATTCTAGAGTTGTTTTAAAATTATTATTTATTATATCGCCAACTAAAAATGTGAGTGTTCAGGTAGGGGAAGAGATCAAGTAATTATGCATGTCTATTCTTTTCGAGTTACCATCTGGTTAGTTCTATAATTAAAAAAGTGTACAACACTTAACTTTATCTCCACTCCCTTATTGCTACGAAAAACCAGGTCGAGCACGTTCTGCAAACTCTGTTAGATACAGCACCGTGGACAAGAAAAGGGTTTTGTGTTAAGTGAAGAACATGATAAAAACGACTGCCAAATGGTTTATTGTAAATAAAATATAAATAATAAAATTTTCCTGCATGTATACGGGTTAAATCAGTTGAATCGTCCTTAGCTGCTCTTGTGGGTTTATGTCTGAATTCCATAATGTGTTTATTTTATTGTGAGATTCATTGAAATTACTTCTAACATGACAATTTCTGCAAATTGACTAATTTACAGAAATAGTCATGTTACTTGCCAATTTGCCCTAGATAGCCAATGGCTGGTTCAAGAATTGCCATCCATTTATCGTTTTAACCATTCTTAAAAAAATGATTATCTTAAAACTGTGGTACAGTATGCCAAGTTTGCATGATATAATGGAGTAGGGGTTAAATAATTGTTTTATTCTGTGACTGTAAGCTATTTTCCTGTTTTTGGATTAAACTATCTTAAAGTCGAGGAATACCTTTAAAATGGCACATGTCACAAAATGGCATTAGTGCTTACAATATTCTATTTCATAAACGTTCACAAGTTTCTTTGTTACTACAGCTAAAAGGTTTTTTGTCACTTTATTCCAGTCCTTTGACTTAAAATCATTTTGTTTAAGGTTAATATGGAGAAAACTCATTCATTTTACTTGCAAATATATATATCTTATGAATGTTAACCTTATTATAACAACAGAAAGACAATAGTCCTACATTTTGAACTGATTTGTTGTCTACATGCCCCCAATGGAGGGTATGTGTGAGTGCTTGTGATTTCATAAATTAAGAATATTGAAATTTACATTTTTTTATTTTGATGCCTTGGACGCAGGAAGAAAGGAGATTGACATTTAGCATCATGCCCTTTTTGATTTGTGATTTATTTTCTTACATTTTTGTTGTTGTAGGAAGTTGAAGTGATAGAAGGTGTTCAAGCTTTGTTAAAAAGAACATTGGAGCAAGCAACAGAACAAATAAGGTAAAATTGTTTCATATTTTTGAACCTTTCCCTAAAAATGTAGTGAAAAGTTGATATGTTTGTGATTTTGTATTTAAAACTTAAAGTAATATAATATCATGTTTATTAAAAATCGCGTTGATTAATTTCTGTCATTCCAAGCAAAAACACAAACTTTAGAGCAATTTAGACGAAATGGGGAAGAATGCTAGATTGGAGAGAGAGAAAACCCAGTCTTACTGCGTGTTACATAATTGCAATCTTTCCTACTATACATCTGGAGCACTACCAACCAAACTTTGGTTAGCTCCATATTTACATAAAATGTATGATCCACTATACTTATGTAATAAGAGAATTGATGTGTTGGGATATAGGTTCAAGAAGAACCATTCATCATTCTGTGTGATCATTGACTATGTCCGAGTATGGCGTAACTAGGTATTCCAACTGAAGAAAATGAATTATCTATCAAATATCAAATCATTTAATTCCAGGTTACTACGATCTGCAAATTATTACTTGGGTAAAGATATCACAGATAAATTTTATGCGTTGAGGATTGATGACAAATGTTCTTCGTTAAAAAATACATCTCCTGATAAATACTATGCACCAAATTCTGTCAAGATTCAAGCTAAGTAAGTTTTTTTTCACTATTATACGTGTTCTCATGCAGTATGCTCAGCATCTAAAAAACTCTGCCGTGAGAAAATGTTTGTTTGGCATTGTATATAGACTGAGATTTAAATTTGAATTATCTTCTTCTTTTTTGAAAAAAAATTAAAAATATATTCTACAAAACCTTTGAATGTCTTAAACTGCGAAATTTTATTTGGCAAAAATAATATAAAAAGTTTCAATTACGAAAATAAATTCCGCAATATTCTTGGATTCTAGATTTAATTTTTGAGAATTTGTGCTAAGTATAGTCGTATATGTCACTAAACACCACTAAAAATCTTTGAGTGGGTATTCAATGTTGAAAATGAGAAATTACAAAAAATTACTGTTTTCATTTCGGAAAAGAAAATTTTTTTATCGTGTTCCCAAACAAATTATCGCGAAATCCGTTGAAATTCATTGAAAGTCAACTGTAAAAATTAATTCCACAAAAATGCAAAAATTTGTGACTTTCTTGGTCGTGAATTTTCTTTCAAAAATATTTCTGACCTTATAATTATTTTCTGCAAGATATAATTAACAGAAGAAAAACAAAAACTGACATTAAATTCCTGATGGAAACTTGCCTTTACCATTACTATCACTTATCCTTATTTGTTTTTTTCCTGTCACGACGTGACTTGTCCCAAAGAATTTGCATTACAATGCACTTTTATTGATTTGTCTTGTTATGTAGTTCGGTAACACCTGAAGAGTGGGAACAGTTTTCCAATAAAAATGTTTTGAAAGGCGAACAAGAAAGAAACTCATCTGTAACTTTGCGCAGCATGATAGATGAGATTCTGCAAGAAAGTTTTGACGATCAAAGCAAACAATGCGATAATGTGAATCTAGCCTTAGCGAAACGTATCGAGGAAACGGAGAAAGCTAAAAGAAAACTGGAGGATCATCTAGAGAAGGTTTGTTTTATGACATGTCTTCCACGATGCCATCTACAATCCTGGACAAAAATATTGAGACAAAGGCAGTTTTTTCGTCATTCTCAAATAGGGACAAAAACGTCGCACGTTAAATGATCTGCAAGCAACAGTCAGCAAAGTCGCTATTTAAAATTTACTAGTCAAATTCTCTAGCAAGGCCGCACTACGAAATAATCCACGTCAGGACAAGCGCGAGCCCCTAAATTCGTGAAAAATGGCCATGCTGACGTCAGCAACAGTTAGCACAGAGTTTGGACCTAACCAAATAACCCAAGATCCTAAGTTCTATAGTCCACTCCGAAAATGTGTGAATCTAATATAGAAGTACTTGTGGTGGTGAACTTCGAAATAAGCTGTCTTGTCTCAACATATTTTGATCAACATTGTAGATGTTACGGCAATATGGGGATATTAGGGCGTCATTTTGTTATCTAATCATGTAGCTGCATAGAGAGCCATAATCTTAACCATCAAAGTTCTCCTCGGATTATTTTTCTTGTTTTAAAAGAATTTGAATTTTAAAGCAGGATGTTTCTGGAGCTTTGACAAAAAGATGACATAATATTAAAACTGGAATGTATTTCTTCGTTGAGAAAAAAAATGATTTAACGAATATTTCTTCAGGTAAAAGGTGAGATAGATGACATGGAGAATAACATAGACTTGTTACGGCAAGCCATTGCTGAGAAAGAACCACCAATGCAAGTCGCTCAAACTCGTCTCGACACTCGTACGCATCGTCCTAATGTTGAACTTTGTCGGGATCGTGTACAATATAAACTTGTTAACGAGGTAAGGAAGAGCAATGCATTTGTTTATTTGCCAGAAAAAACAAAACAAAGTTATTCGAATGTTGAAAACATCAGCATCAACCTTAGACAATCTTTGCGAGTCGTGGAGTTAAAATGACCACAATCACGCAAAGCAGAAAACGTTGAAAGGCGTTTTTGTGTCAGATGTTTTCTCTTCTAAATTATTTACTCCTTTCCAGCAGCAGGTTGTCACGTGTATAGAGGTGGTTAAAAAGAAACATGCATAACTAAAAATTTTTTTCATCTTCAGGTTGGACAAATTTCTCACAACGTTGACAGATTAAGAGAAATGCTTCAAGAATCGGAAGCTTCGTTAAAGGGTTTGATCAGACAACAACTGAATCTGGAAGAGGAGATCGAAGTTAAAATAAACTCGCTGATGATTGATCGAGACCAAAACACTTTTCTGCGTCAACAAATCAACCATAAACAACATTAATTTATTTTGTGTACATAATCATAAATTTGTAAAAAATATGTTTTGAAATGATTCTGGTATCAGCTTTTAAACGGTATCAAATCTAAATGAGACTCTGGATAAGTGGGAAAACTTCGCTTAATTCGACCCGGATAATTAGGCTTTTCCTTATTGGAAACGATTCTTTAGGTTTTATCAACCATAAAAACTTCGCTTGAAGTGTGGTTTAATGCAAAACTTCAGAAAAGGGTTAAAAGGTTTAAAAAATTTTTCGTTTCATCGATTTTAAGTTTTTTTCTACAAAAAAACACTAGATTTCCACATCTAGAACTTAATGGTTATCTTTGTCGATAATACCAGATGTTTTAATTAGGAAGTTGGCTTATTAAAAAATTCGGGTTTAAAAGAGTGCTTATTAGAGGATGGCGCTTAATAAAAAAAATACAGTAATTCGGACATCGGCCAAGTGGGACCGATTTTTGATTGGCCGTCCTGAATTTTCGATGGATCAAACGCGCCTATGCACACATCTTTAGGCCAAACACTGTCAAAAAGTTGAATTTTTCAGTAAGTCGAACACCTTGGACTCTTAGATAATTTTATCTCTACCAAATCTTTCTGTAATTCTAGTGCAAATCTTATATATCATTTTGGCTCATATCGTGATAACATTCAGTCTCTTAGGGTTTGTTGGCTGATGTCAAAGCCGCTTACATAACTTCCCTGTGATTTTGCTTTCCACGGACAGGAAAAGTGATTAGAGAATTTGATTAACGATTTATAACTAATTCTTTCTCATGTACATTCAGCAAACACTTCGCATAAGGTGGTGGCTGTAACTTCTTATATCTACTCGTGTCGATTTTAAAGTCATATTTTAAAAATGACTTCTGAACATATCTCGAAAACCTGTTATTTTTGGAGTTCCATAGCAGTTTTCGAGTTTTCGAGAGACAATTGTATTGTTTTTTACAGTAATCAGTTTTTATTCTAACAGTAAAATTTCCTGTGCCAAAAACATTTATTCTATTCATTCCAGGAAAGCCAGTTATTTCTGGACACAAAATTTTTCATGACTAATTCCAGAACCTTTGAGATGGCAATAATACACATTTGTTGCGAAATACTTACTTCAGCCGACTGGTGAAATTTTATGCTGATTATCTCTCGCTAACGTTGTTTAAATATTGGCTACAAACCACCCGATATCATGTTGCAGAATTTACACCCACTATCACGGCTTATTTTAAGGATATGATGCACCTGATTTTTTATTGAATTGTTTTATTTAAAGTACTTAAAAAGCAAAGGATGATAAAAAGATAATACACGGAAAAACTCGAGGCAAAATAACCACGGCGAGAAGAATGGAATCGTCTCAAACAGAACGACATCCCGGCGAATTCAGAAACTGAGTTTCACAGTTAACCCTTCGACAACTACAGGTCACTGGTGACCCGACCGAGGGGGCTCCGCCGTGTTGCTCGTGCAGAATGGAAGAGATATTGACACTTTTTTTAAAAAGGATAGAATTAGCTATCCAAAGAGCACAAATAGAATGTTCAACTCCTTCTACTTTAAAAGATATTTACAATTGAATTCAGAAATATTTTTTGAAACTTTCAAAACCTTACGGTCGTTAAAGGGTTAGTACTGAGTTCGGGTCACGGTGACTTGTGGTCATCAAAGGTTTAACAAGGCCTGAACAAAACACTTTAAAAATTTTTTTTCTAGTTTTTTCATTGTTGCAACTTTCCAGAAGTTAACAACCCTGTCTATCGGTTGTTTTATTTGTTCACCGTACTGTCAATAAATTTATAAAGATGGCGCATACTCATATCCTACTTAACTCTCCCAATCAATCTGATGTACAAAGGTACCTCAAAGGTACCTGCTTTCAATTTGCGATAATATCGCATGTTTGAATTTTGTTTATAGAAGACTGTAGGATTGTGGGAAATGTAAAAAACAACACAAAACAAGCCAATAGTGTTTTCATTAAAAATTCTTCTGGATAAATTCTTTATTTTTTTAAGTGCAAACGAATTCCTTTTTTTTTAAAGTAGTTATCTTTTTATTCGTTTGCTTCAGTGCGCACCTCCGAACGTGTTTACTTGTGAAGAAACTTCCTCGCTGTGCTTCTTCGAGAAACTTCGTAAACTAAAAAGTAACATATAATTAAAAAGATTACGTCATAACCATTCATGGGTAAACTTATGACTGGCACCAAAGATGATGAGGCTTTGACAATGGTACTGCTAACACAACTCAGTAGATAATTTTATAAGCTTACCTTATTTGAGAGTTCTCCATTTCTTCCGTATTTAATGAATGTGACCTGTAGAGAAAGGGATAAACATATTGCGTGGTGGTAAAAATTGGTAACTCGAAGATTACAGAGGGTTTGAAAAATGTATTAACAGCATTTAAAAGTGGAAATTATATTGTTTTCGAGTACTAGTTGTTGAAAAAATGAATTTACTGGAAGTAAGTCTTAAACAGCCAAAATATAAACAAAAACTTCTGATTGGAAAAGAAAGAGAGAAAAAATTGGTCATGGTTAAAGATATATTTTTCAAATAAAGGTGGTGACGATAAGTTAGAAAAATGTTTGAAAATTGCAAATACGCCTTTCACAAGATAACAACTTTTCGCAAATTTTTGAATTGCAGTACTCTAAGATGGCGCCAATGAATGTTGTAACTGCTGAATTATTACCTTGCATATAACTTTGACCTGGTTGCATGGCAACACCTGGTACATGTTGTCCCATCATAACGAGTTGTTGTCCAGGATGACTTGATACAGATTGCATCGGTGCTGTTGTTCGATAGTTCGGCGGCCCACCTCCTGTACACAATACAAAGAGTTTTGTCAGAAGACGTTTTTGAAAATATACATTGACTTGCTTAATGCGAAGTGAGAAAGCAAATTTATTGGCTTCTCAGCGTATGGCTAAGTTGTTATGATACGTAATCACAGGATCGGTGGTTATATCCACAACAAGTCCCGAGCCATGCCATGTGAGGGAAATTAGACACCAATCTAATGCAAACCTTCGGAACACTGAACCCTTATTAATAACAATAACAATATTGCGAACATTGACTGTCCTGTATATATAATCGAAAATTAACTTCGAATTTGCGATAGGAATTCTTGCACAAATAAAAAAAATCCAAACCAAAATTGTTATTTTTTTTTTTTTTTTTGCGAGATTGAGTATTCGCCTACCTCATTTTTTTTCAAAGAATGAACTTCCAATGTTTACTGCAGTTTAGAACTTCATGTGCGTTTCTTTACAACATTACATAATTCAAGTTTCATAACTCATATCGCGAAAAAAAATACACAATCAATATAAATAACCATTTTACCTTGCGGATGGTTGATAGGTGATGCGACCTGGTGTTGAGAATAGTTGTTAGCAGAGAACACATATTGTTGTTGTTGCTGCATATGCGGAGACGGCGATGGTGGCGTAGAAAAATTGTGCTGGTTAGACGCCACAGGTTGTGTCGACAATATACCGCCATGTTGGTTAGCTAGATAAAGAAAAAAACACAAGTAATATGGTGGTCAGAGTTGTGAGAAGTAGGAGAAGCTAAAATGGATTATAAATAAAACGGTTCAGACAATCACTAACACGACGGTACAAAAATCCGCAGAAGACGCATTTGTTGAGATTACCTGTGATAAGGTAACCGCCCTGCACTCCTTCTGGGTGGTGAAAGCGATTAGACGCTTGCGGTACAGCATTTCCTGCATGTTGTGGTGGGATGTAACGCATCATTGGAGACTGCATAGGTATTAGAGACTGCATAGAACCTTGAGGACCGGGAACAACCTAAAGCAATCAATGAAGAGATGTTTTAGAGACTAATCTGCATGGAAACAATCTAATGTGGACATTATCCGTTTTTAATAATAACACAACTAAAAAAAATGGTTAATAAGAACATTTTCTTTTGAAAAAGGTTAAGATCATTCACATGAACACTCACTAATAGGTCCCTACGTACACACAGATTTTATCCTTGGAATAAAAAAGAATACAGACACCTCTTGGATTGTTTGTGACTTTAAAACTTTCTACCACACATGAGACATTGTCCTTCCAGATTCAAATAAAAGCAACAAGCACGTGAAGATATTAAACCACTATTTGCAATGCTGATATTTCCAGTTACAGATATAAATTTATAAGAGTAAACTTGCACATTAGCTTCCCAAGTGCTGCGAAGGATCGAGTGGAGCTTGAACCCATGACCTTTCGCTTGCCGGGCGATTGCTCTACCGACTGCGCTAACACCCGGGGGAGGCACATGTCCTGACACAGTCCGGTTCCTATAATTTTATTACCTTACAAGATCTCTTCATTTTGCCTTAAATTTTTACATTTCACAATAATTTTCCACGGGTCTATTAGCATATTTTTTTGAAGGACACGAACTAAAAGACATGGTATTGTGTGTTTAAGCCAAAAAAAAAACATCGTATACAATCTCACTCTAGTAAAAAAGATGAACCCTAGTTGAGAATTAGAACACCCCTTATAAAATTAATGAATAATGGAAGAGTAAAAACATACAGACTGATGATAACCACCCGGAATATAAACCACTTGCGGTTGATGATTAGGCATGCCTTGGTTTTGAATGTAACTAGGTTGGATTATTTGCCCTCCACCTTGATTTGCATACTCTCCTGCATGGATGCTGAACACTGTTGGTTGGTCTAGACAGAGCACACAGCATACATAACATTATAGAAAAAAAAATGACCTTAGTTGACTTAATTTAAGTAAAGACCAGCTTTATTACCATTATTTCCACAAAACTTTGATTCAGCTGTGCAAAAAGTACGTGCTAATGAAAATATTGTGGATCAACTGGTATATATAGTGTAAGTTTTTGGGACACATACTAAATCAAATTCATTATTTTTCACCACCAGCTATATCTAAAAAGATGCGTAGTCAATCTTTGTAACTTACATCGATATAGTTGTTGTGCTTGTTTCATAACTTGTGGCTGTTGCATGACCTCGCCAGGGTGTGGACTAGCAACAACTGTGCCAGGATGCGTTTGTACATACTGTGGAGGTGGCGCGCCGTTGTACCCTTCCTAAAGTAGAGTAATAGCCGGTTATGATTGTATTGTGCAACTAAACTCTTGTGTTTGTTACACAAAATACTAGCATAATTTAAATGCAAGCTAACTTTAAAACATTACGTCACACAATTTTTCACTTCATCCATGTCACGCCTTTCTTTAACACGTGCATTTTTTAACTGTTCTGTTGACAACATGAAGTAGTGCTCATACATAGTGAAGAGAACTTACCGTAGGAAAAGATGATTGTTTCACAAAGCCTGATTTACCAGCCGTTCCAGGCGTGAATTCTTTAGCAGTTGGATTAAAATTGAACTCTTTCGCAGCGGGATTTAGTGATGATTTTCTAAAAGTAATGATTTCAATTGTGAATTCTAAAGCACAGGAATCGTGGACACAAGTTCTATATCTGAACACTGCAATTTTTTCAAGCAAAGGCGTGATTATGCGTTTATTTAATGGAATCTTAAGAGGAGAAATTCCAGTTTGGTAATTTTCAACTATTTTTATTAACAAAAAAAAAAAACATGACCTGAAAGCTATTTTGTCTGAATTAAATTTTTCTTTCTTCAGGCACAAGAGGCATGCTAAAAGAGCATTCCTCTCAAGACCAGACAATTGACAAAAACATATTAAGTGCTCCTTTTAATACTGAGTAGTAAAAAATCACTGTGTTATTGCTAATGCGGAGATAATGCATTGGTAGCGCATTCGGCTTTTAATCAGAAGGTTTCAGGTTCGAGTCCCCCACTCCAACGCACTTTATGTATGTAGTATTGTCAGCCCATTTTGGTGCCATCTGCAGACCGCTAACTGGCTTGTGTGGCAGGCAAACGAGTTAGAGCGATGTTATACGTATCTATGGAATCCCCAAGGACATGAAAACTTTCCGTTACTTACTTACTTACTTACTTTACTTACTTCCGAAACGGTGATAAACAATCATGTAAAAAACTTCCCTCTTCTACAAACAATCAAATTCTAAGAATATGGAAAATAAAAAAACTTAATCAGTCATCAGGAGTTTAAATTAACATACAATGGTTGAGATGGTGCACTTGTAGTTGCAGTGGTTGATGGTGCAGAAGTGCTTGAAGTAGACGATGTTGTTGACACTACTGTTCTTGAAGGTGTAACAGAGTCGACTAAGGAGGTGTTCGCAACTAGAGTAAAGAAAAATAACACAACAATTAAACCAAAATCGTTCTGCTTGGTGTCGTATTTGTAAAATTTTACCAGAAATAAGTCAAAACATCTACATAATTGTGAATTGGACTAAATGACAGTTTTTTTGTTTCTTTGTTCCACTACCCTCTTAAGATATGTCACTTTTGGCAAAACAGTAGCTAATTTAACCTAATTTCTCATCTGTAACAACCAACAATAATAAAGACATGGGCTAAGAAGGTTCAAAGAACAGTTACTTGATTCAGTGAGAAGTGCAGTGCTTTTAGAAACAACTTCGGATACAGGCTCTTTTTCGTCAAACTTTGATTTCACAGGCGTATTGCTTGAGCTAGCTGTCTTGACATTCAGCTGAAACAAACCAAGCTTCAATAAATTGATGAACAACATAAATATAACATTAAATTTTTACACCAAGAGAATACATTGTTTTATATCTAAAATCTGGAGAAAGAGAACTTTGCAATTATTTCTATAAAATGCAAAAAAATTATTTAGTATCCTCTCTGGGCTTACTGGTAGATATCATCTGGTAGATACAATCTTAAAAATATGAATTGGAATTCTAACACATTCACTAATTTTTGCTTTTACCAGAGACAATCTAAACATCTATTCCTTAGAATTTTGTAAACACTGCTTGGTATATGCCAACATCTTATGTCCCTATCTTTACCGCAATGTTATGGAGAATGTTATACCTGGAAGTTGTTCTTGAAATCTTTCAATTCGTTTATACTTGGTTTTTTTTCTAAAAGAAAATAAATTTGTAACTTTTATACATATTCAGCAACATCGACATAACATAATTCTATGAAATTACCTTCCTCTCCACCAACTGGAGGGTTTATTTTTCCATATTTGGACAACCCTTTAGATGGGAAATCACGTGTATCGCATTTTTGTTCAAGTAATAATTTTTTATCAGCCTCTTTTCCATGAGCCAATCGCTGCCTTTCTGGTGATGATTCTGTTGTATGAGGGTGTTGATGTGTTGCATGGTCCTCTACAGCTGGAGGCGCTCTACTTTGAATAGCATGTTGTGATGTGCTGATTTGGGTGGTGTTTTGACCTTGTGATGTGCTCATCTGGGTGGTGTGTTGACCTTGTGTTGAAATTTGAGGATGTGTTAGGCCACTTTGTGTCATACTAGCATAATTTCGAGAGTTGTTTATCATCTGCTTCTTAGCAGCAGCGAGGGCTTCTGACATGGCAGGAAGTTGGGATGATTCAGAATTAGCAGGTACCATACCACCTTGGACTGCAGTCTGTTGACTTGGTGCAGTCACTTGTTGTTGCATTAATGGTTGAGGTGGCCTGGTAGCTTTTTGTCTTGGGTTATCCCTATTATTTTGTACTGGCTGAGTCTTCATGGCGACAGCAGAATACGACAATGTTGCTTGAGCGGAATTCACATAAACATTGTCAGCAGGTGCTTTATGATGGTCAATTTGTTGTGGATGCTGGTAACCTGATGTAGAAAAAAGATATTGCAGAAAAATACATATTTCTAAGTCTTTAACCCCTAAAGTGGACACGTTCCTTTGATGTAGCTGAAAAAAATTATGTCTCACTTTAATTTTTATGACATTAAAACAAAACGGGAATGCATTGGACTATCATCAAGGCGTTTAATAAAATTAGTGAAGCCACTGTGCTTATAACTTTGAGACCAAATAACATGTGAATTTCCCACTGGCTTATCAACATACCTATTTTTTTGTCTGTGAGCCACAGATTGTAGCTACAAGTAATGAGGGTGAATTCTCATAGATTTTACTACCAATTTACAGACACACATTCACATTGAATAAATTGGAAATATATTGGAAAATTTCAGGAATTTTTATACCTAAAGTAGAGAGAGCTAAAAAGAAATTGTATAAAGAAATTTCGCAAGTAGGTTTTTCATTCCAAATGCAGGGCTTTTATGTGATTGGAAATTTTTTTTTGTATCTGGAAGGGTCATAAAAAGTGGCATCATTAAAATATATCTCTATAGCTGTTTGTTGCACAAACCAAGTGGATTTTTCCACGGCTATTGAGCTAGCAGTTCAATAATTAAGTAAGGGTCCAGGGCACTTAATCAGCAATTCACAGTAACTCGTCTTAGTAGAGTTCAACTGCGAACTTTGCGAAAACAACAACAATTCAAGACAATTCCTACAATTTACATAAAAAGGTGAAAACTTATTAGAAAATTTTCATCAACACAGGGATTTTGGTAAAATAAACAGGAGGTATGCCAAAAAGTATGTTCATAATGAGTTTAGAGAGGTCATCTAAATATGAAATTTTGTGGGTTATTTTTTGAGGGACTGTACAAAACAGTATGACACTATATTCCTTTACCTTTGCAAGTGGTTGGTCACAAATTGTTTCGTATTGATAGAAGAGTGAGAGGATTGGGTTATGAATGTATACGTACATAGAGTATGTACAGAGCGTGTACAGATTGATAAGTGAGCTTACATGGGAAGGGGAGAAATTTAAGTAAACAAAGTTGGAAGAGCTAGGACAGAAAAAATAAAAATTTATTTCCCAGTGATAAGAAAAAGCGTTTAAAGACATTAGGAAAGGCGTTTGAATTTTCACCGTGACATTATGTTGCAAAACGTTAGGAATATTTCACGATATTAAATTTTGTTGATTTGCTAAATTCAAAAGATCAATAAGATTTGAATCAACAAGTTATTATATTAAGTTTAATGATTAAAATAACATTTCGTATGCCGGGATTCCAAAAAAATATGTACAACATTCACACGTACCATTGTTCCTAGAAGCATTTCCATTTTGTGATCTTGGAGGTAGAGTGCTACGATTACTAGACACATTGCTGCTGTTAGGACCATTCTGAAATCCTTCTTGGTTTCTGTTATTACGTTGCAGCCTAGGACCAACTGTATTTTGAGCTTTTCCACCTCTTCTTTGATTGTAAGACCGATTGTAACTAGGAATGCCTTCATTGTTAGAGTTGTTGTTGTTCGTATTATTTCGGGTAGCAGATGTAAACATCACATCATTGGCTACAGGATTAAGTTTATTGTTTGCTGAAAGTCGAGATACAGAGCTGAACATTTCTTCTTCTCCAGCACCACTGTCTGCCATTTCCAGCTCCTTGTGATGTGCACTATTTTGTATTTCACGAGCTATCTGTTCAGCTCGTCTTTCTTGTTCTTTATATTCTTCATCGTCACGTTTTTCAATAGGTGTCCTGCAAACAAAAAAAATGGTTCACACTTTGTTCACATATTATCAAGTAAGAAAATAAATTAATATAAAAAAATTATGTGAAAAAACTATATATGTCAACTCCAATGCATAAAAAAGTCTTAATGTTGCAAGTATAAATATTAATTAAATACATATTAGTGTCCTTCACATTAAGTTACCTCAAAGGAAAGGAAACTATTTCAAATAATGCAGTCGAAGATTTGAAGTATTGTTTGATTTTTTACCTAGAGATTTTATAGTTAAAAAAGCTCAACTATGCTCTAGAAAGGAGAATTTCATTTTTCCCGGTTTTACTTTTGGCATGGTTAGTGTGAAGCAAAAAAACACCACTTAAAACAATTCAGCCCCAGCTTTTTGGAGGTGGATGTTAAATATGCAAAATTACTTGATAGAAGCATAAAAAGGCTAAAATATGACTTTGGAACTGTTGCTAAATTTTTGTCTGATTTTTAGAGAAGAACTTGTTAAGCGATGTGTCACCATGACATGACGTTAAAATAGACCAAAAATTATTGACTATTCTAAAGACAATTAAGAATTATGAAAAGTCATCAAATTTTAATCGCCATAGCGGCGTGCTTCAGAAGTTATTACAAACAATATTAGCCCCACACCAGGCCTGAATAGCGTTAATATCAGCAATTTCTGCCGACATAAATTACAAAGGTTGTTAATCAGAATTTTCATCAAAATTGTAAAAATTTGTTACACAAAGTATGAAACGATAACAACTATCATGTGCGACTGACAAAGTGCAAACAACAATAAGACTCCTTACATGTAGTTAGACATAGAACTGTCAAAAGTTGAAGTAACACCATGTTTCTCTTCATGTGCATTGATCATGGCATCAAATCCCCATGATTCATCATTCTAAATACAATGGAAAAAAAATGCCTGACCAATCTTAGAAGCTAAATAATTAAAGAGAACAGAATATGGATGCATTCCAACTTCCAACATTTTTAGAAACTTATAGCGATGTGTTTCTTTCCCTTCAGTCAGTAGTAAGAAGTCTGTGATAGCTTGCAAAAAATAACTTAGAAGAGGGAGCCTAAACTTATATACTAACCGTATCGAGACCATCCAGGGCCTCACTTGATAGTGCCAATCCTTCATCTGGTTTCCACATAACTAATTCACGCTGTGCTGCAGGTCCATTAGAACCACTGATAGCTGAGTCAGTTAAAAGTACATCACGTCTGGCGAAGTCTAAATCCACATCCACAGCTTTACAATAAACTATGTCAGAGAATAGAAAAATTGCTTTCTGAAACGGGTCTTGGGAGTTAGAGACGTCGCCATTCTCGTTATTATTGCCAGGTGGTTTCGTCACATGACTTAAGTGAAATTCATTCTACAAAAAAATAACAGAACTAATGTATGACAGCTGTATATTTGTACCTTCATGTTGTAATTACAGTTTATACATTTCGTGTTATGTGTACATGAAAATATTATTGACCACTTATCTCGAAAACCATACAAAATCTTTTATTGTTGACAAAATAAATAATGAATAATGTATACACATATTACCATTGGCAAAGTTGGTAAAATTTGATGCTGTAATTTGTGCAATATTTTATGTTCTGAATAATGCACAATAAAAATACATAGGTACACAAAATAACAGAGCTGTCCATCTATGGGATGTTAATTATTTAAGAATGTTTAAACACAATATTTTACCACGAGGCAATATTTCTAACTAAACATAAATATTTCAAGGTTTTTAAGTTTGGTCTCCAGGTTTGACAGACACCTAACTTGATTAATTTATAATACACAATTTAAATTTTGTGTATTTTTTAATTTCACTAGTTCTGACAAAAACAAAAATATCACATAATTCTTATGGCAGTACAATGCAACGATGTCTAATTTTTTTTAAAGGTCTATCTTACAATTTTTTTCCCTTCTTACATAAATTGCAAAAATTAGTTGAAATAAATTAACCAACAATAGCAACTATATAAAAATACATGCAAAAAAAATAACAGGCGGAGTATGTTTGTTATGACACCCTCCTCTGTTTTTTTTTAATGCTACAAAACTGTATTTTTTAAAAAGATTTTGCATGTGTGTGGCTTGCATTTTTTTTATAACAAACAACAATTTCCACGACGGATATTAAAATAACATCAAAAATTTTGTATTCTATGTTTTTTTTTGTATTGTATTCACAGTTTTTTATTAGGGACTGTCTCCACCATCGTTTCACATTTTATACGAATTGAAACGATTATGATCGTTTCGTGATCGTATCATCATTTTTTAAAATCGTTTCAGATCGTTTCATGAAACAAATTTTAAAATTACGAAACGATTACAAAACGATTTAAAATAAAATAAAATTTGTGAGTTAAAAAATGAAACGAATGGGAAACGAATGCGAAACGAATGGGAAACGATTTAGAAACAAAGTTCCGAAACGATTAAGAATCAACTTCTGAAACGAATTCGGAAACGAATTGTAAAACGAATTTTGTTTTTCTTTGAAGCTTAATTAAAAAACAATTAAAACGCAATAAAAATCGATTCTTAAAAATTATTTTAAAGCAGGTGTCGATCCTACAGAAGGCGTCATTTACAAGCTTAAACTTCTTTTATATCTACGTACGTTTTTTTTACGTTTAATCTTATATTTATTGTTTATTCATACGTTTATAGTTTTTCTAAAAACTAAAACATCATGACGACGTTGGATGAGAGTGATTTGAAGATTTAGATTGGTTGTTTGAAAGTTATCCAAAAGATGGAAACTTAAATGTTGAAGATATTTACCAAGGCAACAAACAACAAGTTTTATTTTCGTATGTTTTCTAAAAAAAACTTTCTTGTTTGAACGTAAGTTTGTTTTTAAAATTATGTATTTCTATTTTCCGTTTTACTTTTAGAAATGCTGAGCAAAACAACAACAAACCGCAGCGTCCACGAAAATAATCCAGAACTTGTGTCGTGCATCAGGAGCTTTATAGAGCAAGGTTCAGCTGGCGCCCACCTTAGACGCAGAAATGATACAATGTACACTAACGGAGTTACATTAAAAGATATTGTTTGTCACGCTAAAAATAAATTGGGGATAGACGTAAGCAAAGACACCGTCCACAGACTTATGCTTCCCCCTCGTCGAAAGACAACTGCGAGTAAGCGTTTTAAGGGCTTAATTGATGCGCGTGTTCCACCCAAACGCAACACTGCTGAAAAGAAAACTCACATCAATTTTCATTACACCTCCGCGCAAGTAAGTCTTGTAAATCAGATGGCAACACTTTGTAAAGAAAACACTCTTTGTTTGTCCGTTGACAACAAAAATAAAGTGGAGGTGGGGATTCCAGCAACAAGTCGTCGTAGTAAAATATGTAGGTTTTACATGAACAGAGATGCGTCAAACTACGACGACCATGATTTTCCGCATTCAAATTGTAAACTCGTCCCGGCTGGCTATCAAGCTTTGAGAAAAAAGAACGAAAGAAGTAGGTCGTTATCACCACCAAGAACCTTGTTTAAAAAAACCCGGAAACGATCACTTCTCCGTAGGAGAAGACATTATAAAGACTATAAACAGTGATGTTGATATATGCACAGATCGACTTAATCGCGACAAAATTATATGGCCACGAAACGGTAATTTAATTGTGAAACTTTTTCCTTCGCGTGTTTTGGAGAGTACGAACGTTATGCATGTTAATCATTTGATGGAGTTAATAAAACACGAGACGCTTATGAATACGCATAACGTTGTTTTGATTGCTGACGGTGGACCAGATTGGTCTGTGAAAGGAGTTATCAATTTAATGTCGCTGGGTTTTTTGTGGCTAAATTGTCACTTGGATTCGCTAATTGTACAATGTTATGCGCCTGGCCACTCACGATTTAACCCCATCGAAAGAAGCTGGTCGTATTTAACTAAGCAGATAGTCGGTGTTACATTACCAGACACGATCGAAGGAGTCGTACCTGCAGCAGGCGACGATGAGACATGGCATAAAGTGCTAGACAATGCCACCATCGAGTGCACGAAATTTAGGCATAACAAATACTACGCTGGATTCCAGATTACTGCAGAAAGCGTTTTAAGTAGAGATCCAATAATACCGCATATCAAGGCTTACAAAACCGAGGGCAGGGCTGACTTATTGCCTGCTGTGTCGTGTGGGAGACAGAACTTCTGGACTTCTTTTTAATACGATATACAATTTTTTCGATTATTATTACTAAACATATTTGATTTCTCTTTCCCCTTTTAAAAAGATTTTTGAAACTTTATTCAACATGTTTTTTCTTTGGTATTACATCACGAGAACATTCGTCCGAAAGCTGTATTAAGGTACAGGACACCTAACCTCTCCCATGTTCTGGTTATATTTAACTTGCATGGGTGCGCACTCTTCTCGCAGTATTCTCTGTGACGATGAAGGTCGGACTGACTTGTGGCATGGTTCCAAATGGTCTTCCGTCTTTCGTTCGAGTCTCAGTGTAATGCACCAGCCGAGCATAAGAGTGTCAGCATGAAGGAAAGGGGCTGACTTTAATGTTCTCTATACCTTACGTTCTTCATAATAACACCGACCGTTTTTGATCGTGGCATTCATATGACCAGGACTGTTTCGTATTAAAAAAAATAGCGAGAGAACATCAACTTCTTGCCGTATTTCGTTATAAAAAAACCATGTCTAACAAAGCCATATTTTGTTATTATATTGCGAAAAAAGATTTTATGATATGCGAATATTATGTCTAATAAATAGATAAATCTTATCCAAGAAAAAAAATAAGTTACTTGCGAATTATCCTTTCTCACAATTTTTAAAATTTCGAGTGCAGCGCGCTACGTAGTTAAAACTATGCGTATTTATTTAAAAACTTTAGAATTTACTTAGGGACCGTCTCAAAATGTTCGTACGTAGTTCGTATACTTCGTATCAAAAACTTCGTATCGATTTATTAAATCTTTCGTATCATTTTTTTTTTAATACGAACTTTTTCGTATCATCAAAATTACAAGTTCGTATAAAGTTCGTATCATTTAAAATAAAGTTCGTATCATTTAAAAAAAGTTCGTATGTAGTTCGTATCATTTTTAAAGAAGTTCGTATAAAAATTTGCTTATACGAAGTTCGTTTATTATAATTGGACTATTATCTATAGTCTTTATATTGAAATTTTTTCAACAATTATAAAGTTCGTTTCGTTATACGAACTTCGTTTATTTTAATTGGATTTATTATCTAAGGTCTTCCACAGCATCGTAGAAAACGAAAATATCGCGTAGATCGTTTAAAAATCATAAAAACAGGATCGTAAAAAGCGAAAAGATCGCCGTAGATCGTTTAAAAATCATGAAAACGGCATCGTAGAAAGCGAAAATATCGCGTAGATCGTTTAAAAATCATGAAAACAGGATCGTATAAAGCGAAAAGATCGCCGTATATCGTTTAAAAATCATGAAAACAGCATCGTAAAAGCTAAGAGGTCGCCGTAGATCGTTTAAAAATCATGAAAACAGGATCGTAGAAAACGAAAAGATCGCCGTAGATCGTTTAAAAATCATGAAAACGGGATCGTAGAAAACGAAAAGATCGCCGTAGATCGTTTAAAAATCATGAAAACGGGATCGTATAAAGCGAAAACATCGCCGTAGATTGTGTAGATTGAACCTATGAATATGCAATTTTGCTAGTCTTTTCAAAGAAGTCAAAATCGTATATTTTACTTATTTTATTTCTGGTTTCGTTTAAAGTTCGTATGATTTCTTTTCGTATTTTAAAAAAATTCGTTTAATTCCTTTGTTTCTGGTTTCGTATTGAAATAATTATGCGCAATTACGCCGGTACTTTTGAAGTTCGTTTCAAGATCGTATAGCAATTTACTTCGTTCAAAGTTCGTATAATTTCATTTTGTAGGATAAAAAAACTTCGTTTAAGTTCGTATCATATATTAAAAAAGTTCGTATAAACTTCGTTTACATTTTTTATTTTAAACGAAGCACTTCGTATGACATTCGTTTCACGAAACGAAGTACTTCGTAGCGTTCGTATAATTATACGAAAAAAACATACGAACATTTTGAGACGATCCCTTAGTAACTGGTTCTATAGAAATCGGCTACAAATAGTACACATGATAATTGCAATGTGATAAATTAGAAACGATTTTGAAACGATCTACAGGCAACGAAACGAAGCGTTTGCAAAAAAGTTTGAAACGATTTTAAAATGGAGTTGAAACGAATTTATATGAAGTGATTACGATACGATTGCGAACCGATTGCGAACCGATTGCGAAACGATTCTAATTGAAATGAAACGATTTTAAAGCAAATTTATAAATGTTGATACGAATGGGATACGAATTACTGTTGGTTTTAATCGTTTCAAATCGTTTCAAATTCGTATAGAGATCGCTTAAAAAAAAAATGATACGAATTGAAACGATCAAATTTGAACCGATCGTGGAGATGATCCCTTAGGAACTTCAAAAATAGCACAAGGAGAATAACATTTGCTGCATAATTTCCTACACAAGTTTTCGTGCATGCAAGCTGTTCCCCTTTGGCCGGTTATTCTAGGTTACTTCCAGGTACAAAATTACAAATTTTATTATAATTATAATTTTTTTTTTATTTTGCCGACCAACCAACTCGAAAAAATTACCTTCACTGCCATAGGCTACTTACTTTGGTTGACACAGCTTCTAAAATTCCTTCATAAATGCTTCCATCAGTTTTCTGTATTCGAACTTTCAAACCCTATCAATAAAATAAAAGATGTTATTTTGAAATAACTTGAACAAGTTATAGAGAAATAAGTTTAAAATGATTAACTTTAAGACATTACAAACCGAATTTTGTTTTATAATGACCAAAACATTTATGATGTTAGTATTTTTTTCTGTATTATTTAAAAAGTCTTATCTGAGAAGCTTTGTTTTATAACAATGAGCAATATTTATTGCCAAGAGAGGACTGCCAAAATAAAAGCGTTTTAACTTTATTGACAAGACAAAAGTTCTTGGACCATGTTCAAAAAAGTTTAATAGTCATTTTTAATCAGAATAGCCTATTTGCAAATGGGATGTAAGGCCCACTTGAAAGCATTCTGTCCTGTTTGGAAGCAGGGTGAAATGCTTCAAATGTTTCAAACCAGAACATGTGTGCAGGAAGTAGTATTTGACATCTGCATTCTGATTGGTTGCATACAAAAGTGTCTTAAAACTGTTCTTAAAACTTATAAAATAAAGTTTTCTCATTATCACTAACATTATCACTGATTAAAAAGTTGTTTTGTGGGCTTTTAGTGGCGTCATTATTTTCACTCTGGATAAAAACATGTCTAAGACCACGTTGATAAACATCCACAAAACCAAACTGTAGGTATAAAAGAAAAATTCAATTTGATAGCAATGAAGGTGATACTTACAATAAGCATTAAAAAAGCACTTGTCAAATGGTGGTTGTTATAGCCATAATTGTTTGCTTCATTATTTAAATTGCTCTAAAAAATACACACAAAACAATAAATCCACAAAAGAAAACAAAACTAGAATACATTGTATCAATTTGTTAATTTCATTTTCGGAGCGGTAATGAAATATACAAACGTATGTAATAGACACTTAATTAAGGGAACAAAAATTAGTACACATGAACTTTATAAATTTTTTTACATCTATTTTCCATGTTAGCATGGGTGGAACAGGGTACATTAAATGACCTTAAATTAAAAACTGAATAAAAAAAATTGAAAAAAATGTTTTTTTGCAAAAGCATACAAATGACAGAATGGTTTAGCCAACCATTTTGTTAAATTAAATTTTATTACTTTTATATTAACAATTTGTTGATCTCAGCTGTAAGCCCTAAGTAAAATAGGTGACAATAAAATTTATCAACTATGAATCTTACATAATAAACTTAATGGTTTGTTGCATAGCAAATGAGACAATTTAACATCCACTCTGTGTTACAGACACAGTATTATTAAAGGAGACAAGTTGTTTGCAGGGTGATCACTTGTTATAGTTTGTTTTCTAGGAGTAATCTTGTCCAACAAAAACAGAAATTTCCATGAGAAACAAAAAAACAGATGATAGCTTTAACTTGACAAAAATAAGAAAAAACAACCTAAACAAGAACCTCATGAAGAAAAAATAATTTCCGGAAGTTTCTTTCTATTTTGCAGCTTTTCAGGAGTATATTCCATTTTCAGGAGCTTTAAGGTGTGGTCCATGGAAAAATGCCCTTGAGCAGACAAACAATTTTGGGTGTTACAGAAAAATAGATAAAAGTATCAAGGAAATTATTTGACTTTAAAATTCAGTTTGTCTTCATATTACTCACTTAAAAAACACTAGGCAGTCCTTCTGTCCACAATTGACAAACAAGATTGCTGGTGTACTAACAGAACAGGTAGGCCAATAGGAAAACAACATTTAATGTCTGAGAAAAAAGTGTAACTTGCAATATATGTCTGACTAAAATAATTTTTCATCGCTCATTACACAGACTATTTCATGAGAGGTGTGCAATCGCAAGCCCAAGGCACCACACACGTGTACATTTGTTTAGGTGTGCGATTAATCACACATGCAAATCAATGTTTCTTTATGTCTAAAAGTTTTTCCAAATTATCAAAATTACGAAAAAAGTGAAGTGTGTAGTCTGAGAATGATTAAAGAAGGCTTTATAACCTCATCGTTTTTTCAGAAGCCTATTTAATCGGTTTGTTTTTACTTGTGGCTACACAATTATTAAACGTTGTCAAAAATATGGCAATTATTTATGTTCCGTTTTATTGATTTTATAATTCAAGCTTGATATATAAAAACTTACTACAATAGTTTTAATCTTTTTATGGTCATCTTTTGGAGAATTAAACTTAACTTAAAACAACTAAAATTAGTAAAAGATGAAAAAAATCTTTGATAATAATAGAACATTATTTTAAGTAATGATTTTCATGATCAATGTTAAATATAGTTAGCCGTTTTACTTTCTGTAATTCACATTAAATATTGTTTGTTCCACAAGTAGTAGTTCCACAAAACAATAACCCCTGTACGGTGTACAGGGGAAAAGAAATTTTGGTCTTACTTTTTTACCTCTGGCAAGTTTAATTGTTTAAGACCGCATGCACACTGCACACGTGAAATCACTGAGCCATGCGATTCATGACACACTGACCTAAAATTCTACACAATGGCCTGTTGTATGCACACTCAGATAACTTTAATGTTTTGTTAACACAGTAAAACACAGATAACACACAAATTATATACAACAAAAATATCAGGTTTACTCTTGGTTCTAATGAACTTTCCAGACACTTTCTTCAAAAAATTCAAATTTCTAGACAAATCCCAAATTCTAGACAACTTTAACAGACATACCAACCCTGTATTTCCTTACATTTGGAATTAGATCACTAGTAAAGCACTCACCTTGCTATATTCATTACGCCAATTAAGAGAGCTTGAACCGCCAGCGTTAAAAGGCGTTCCTTTTGTTCGCAAATGTCTAAAAAAATTAGAAAAAATGCTAATTACTTCTCTTTTAATAGACATTGATATTTATTTCTTTATTCAACAACAATACGTTACTTAAACCATGGTCACAAGTTACATAACAAGAGAAATAAAAATCTACATATCCAATAAGTTAACTGAAAAACTAAATATGGAGTCTGTAGCTAGACAACTAACACACTACAGTGTACATTATATCTAACAAGGTGGAAAAACCTTGTTAGGTCCTCAACAATCATGGAAATACAAGTCAACAAGCGGAAGACAGGGGGAAATAAAAACTTATTTTATTTGCAAAATAACCACATATCCATTGCATCCTGTGTTTGAAGCAAAAAATGATGATGAATGAACTTTCAAATATAGATGGGCATATCTAAATTACCTAGCTATCACTTAGGGATCGTCTCAAAATGTCCGTATGTTTTTTTCATATAATTATACGAACGCTACAAAGTACTTCGTTTCGTTAAACGAATGTCATACGAAGTGCTTCGTTTAAAATAAAAAATATATACAAAGTTATACGAACTTTTTTAATACATGATACGAACTTAAACGAAGTTTTTTTATCATACAAAATGAAATGATACGAACTTTGAACGAAGTAAATTGCTATACGATCTTGAAACAAACTTCAAAAGTACCGGCGTAATTGTGCATAATTATTTCAATACGAAACCAGAAACAAAAGAAGTAAAATATACGAGGTTGACTTCTTTGAAAAGACTAGCAAAATTGCGTATTCATAGGTTCAATCTACACAATCTACGGCGATCTCTTAGCTTCTACGATCCCGGTTTCATGATTTTTAAACGATCTACGGCGATCTCTTAGCTTCTACAATGCCGTTTTCATGAATTTAAAACGATCTACGGCGATCTTTTCGCTTTCTACGATCCCATTTTCGTGATTTTTAAACAATCTACGGCGATCTTTTCGTTTTCTACGATCCCGTTTTCATGATTTTAAACAATCTAAGGCAATCTTTTGGTTTTCTACGATCCCGTTTTCATAAATTTTAAACGTTCCACAGCGATATTTTCGCTTTCGACGATGCCGTGGAGACGATCCCTAAAGACCTTAGATAATAAATCCACTTTAAATAAACGAAGTTCGTATAACGAAACGAACTTTATAATTGTTGAAAAAATTTCAATATAAAGACTATAGATAATAGTCCAATTATAGCTAATAAACGAACTTTGTATAAGCAAATTTTTATACGAACTTTTTTGAAATGATACGAACTACATACAAACTTTATTTTAAATGATACGGACTTTATACGAACTTGTACTTTTGATGATACGAAAAAGTTTGTATTAAAAATAAAATGATTCGAAAGATTTAATAAATCGATACAAAGTTTTTTATACGAATTATACGAACTACGTACGAACATTTTGAGACGATCCCTTACAGACTAATCCTAGCTTTCGATTGGCAATCAAGTTAAGATAACAAACACACATAACAAACCCATAAGAGGGGATATAAAAATCACCTGCCTTTATGTGTAGAAATAAATGGGCTAAGTTGCAAGGTCAAGGTCTACGGCGATCTTTTCGTTTTCTACGATCCCGTTTTCATGATTTTTAAACGATCTAAGGCAATCTTTTGGTTTTCTACGATCCCGTTTTCATAAATTTTAAACGTTCCACAGCGATATTTTCGCTTTCGACGATGCCGTGGAGACGATCCCTAAAGACCTTAGATAATAAATCCACTTTAAATAAACGAAGTTCGTATAACGAAACGAACTTTATAATTGTTGAAAAAATTTCAATATAAAGACTATAGATAATAGTCCAATTATAGCTAATAAACGAACTTTGTATAAGCAAATTTTTATACGAACTTTTTTGAAATGATACGAACTACATACAAACTTTATTTTAAATGATACGGACTTTATACGAACTTGTACTTTTGATGATACGAAAAAGTTTGTATTAACAATAAAATGATTCGAAAGATTTAATAAATCGATACAAAGTTTTTTATACGAATTATACGAACTACGTACGAACATTTTGAGACGATCCCTTACAGACTAATCCTAGCTTTCGATTGGCAATCAAGTTAAGATAACAAACACACATAACAAACCCATAAGAGGGGATATAAAAATCACCTGCCTTTATGTGTAGAAATAAATGGGCTAAGTTGCAAGGTCTACTAAATATAGCTGGTTTAAATTAAGCCAATGTATGAAAACAGAAGCAACAACAATGCAGTCACATGTGCTAGACTTTTTGATTTTTATGTGCATTTTGCAAATACAAATATTAATGTAAACCTTGCAGTTCAACCTTTACAAGAATCATAACCATTTTATATAAAATGTTAACATAAGCGAAAACTAAGGCATTGTTGCATGGTGGATAAGAAATCTGTCATATATTAAAAGTGTATATAATGCACTTTTAAAAAAACTGTTGTCATACAAATTTATTTGTTAATCTAATTTATCCATTTCTACCATGAATGAAGTTACCAAAATAAATTCAAGCAACCACAAACCTGGAAGCAAACAGCAGGGCTACAACCATATCATAAATGTTTTTATTTGCAATGTACTTGCATCGTGTCACACTTTAAAACCTCTGCAGCTCATAAAAAATTATCTATTGTCTATTAATATTAACAATATAATCTGTTGCTTAGATACAGTAAAGACAATATTATTGCAACATATTATCTCAAATTTCAAGTAGTTTTAAAAACTGTACTTGATTCTAAAAACATACAATCAATTGATGTCATTTATCAGGTCATCAGGTAAATAAAACATGAGAGTTTACATTAGAATTTAATAACTCCATTTCAAACTTTTGTTAATAAAAATCTACACTATATAAACTAAATTAATTTTAAAGCTTTTATAACATGATAATACCAAGAAGTTTGCTCACAGAAATGTATATACAGCCTTTTTGTTTTCACTGCTTTGCTTTGCTAACTACATCAATCAAGGTAACTTTATACCTCGTTTAACTTGACACGCTTTGGAAGTTTTTATTGTTAAATTATTTAATAATGATTAACTGGCTTGTTAGTCTGCAACAGGCAAAGTAGATAAAATTTTCTACAATTTTCTTTAAAAGAACCTCTAAAACATCCCCTAAAAATGACATACTGTATTTTATAAAGCTTTTTTTTTACATTTTTAATTAGCACAAATCATGTTAAAAAATAAAGGCATTTGATTAGCTAGGAATTGTATTGTATGCTAATCTAAATTTACTGTGCCAGGTTTTAAAATGCAGAGTCTAATTGTCTTGTTATAAATTAATGTGCAAGAAAAGTTAGGAGAGATTAATGTTATCGTTGTTGTCTAATTCGTTTTAATTGCACCCTTTTCAATGAAATTAACAACATTCGTGATAAGTAGTACGACAAATTTTTTCTAAGTGATTCTTCAAAGGTTTAAAGGGGACCCAAGATATAAAATGATGTTGGACCTATATTATAGAGCTAAAAAAGTTGGTTAACAAGTCTTTTTAAAATTTTTAAAAAGCTCTTTTCATTCTCAAGATATTCACATTTAAAGAATTTCAGATTTAATTCTGTTGCATAAATTATGATGTCATATTTAAGTAGAAGCAAATTTTGCCATTTTCTGTCATCAGTTATTTTAGATCTATTAAGGGATGTGCATTGAAACTTTATTAATGCATAGATATTTTAAAGGTGAATTGATTAACATAAATTTTTTACCAAAGTGACACTCGTTGGCTCGTTCCAGGCCTCTTAATTTTTTGCTGACGACCCCATAACTTGGGATTTGCACGTCGGTTTGCAATCAAATTTTGTAGGTAAACATATATGGTCTATACAAGCTTACTCAGAAAATTTTATTGCAAACCATAATGCAGATCCCGAGCAAACAAGTGTCAATTTAAATATTTAATCAAAAAAATAATTTTATACCTTGGGTTCCCTTTACATGACTAGAAAGACATTAAACCCACAATTTATTTTATTACTACTACAATAACATTAAATAGTCAGGATAATTACATATACTACATCTGATTAAAATTTAGAAAAAATTAGCTTACTACCTTAGTTTACTTTCTAAAATTATCAGCCCAACAAAAAAATAATCATTATATTTTCAACAACATTTTTTTGGGTGATCAATCTTCATGCACTTTTTGTGATATTCCTCTGTTACTGGCAGCATTGAATGCTTTCAAATGATATTTGTGTCTTTGAATCAAGGATCTATCATTATACCTATTTAACTAGTGCTATGACTTGTGTAATTTACAAAATAGGCAACCTAAACAACATGCAAATTTGTATGTGGTGGAGCGTGCCAATTTATTCTATTTTTATCTTTTTAATAATTCAAATAATAACAAACCCAAATAAATTAGATAGACTGAAGAAACAAAAAAAAAACATTGCCATATGTGCTCTGCTCTGTAGATGCTCTTTGTTAATTTGCCCTAAAAGTTTTTTGAATAACACTATTTTCTCCCTTCTGATCGATATGTATACTTACATATCCATTTCTAGTCCAATAGTAACAATAACAAAAAAGCTTGAAGCTTTTACATTCATACTGTTTCTAAAACTTACCAAACACAATAGTAATGTTAAGTAAATTTAACACCTCCAGAGTCTAAGACACAGAAAGTCTTTTCATTTTTCACAAAAACAAAAACAGTGAACAGAAATTTTGTATACATCAATCATAATTTATATTCACACTTCATTTTAGACTTGTTTTACTCACATAAAACCCAATAGAAAAAATTTTCAAAAACAGGGCCAGATTTCACGCCCTAATAATAACACACTCTTTTAAAAGAACCCCAAAATTTGGTGAAGCCTTACGAGCTCTCATTTTTACACACATTTAGCCTAAAATTGTTCCTCTAATTTTGAGCAAATCTTATAGTACAATACAAGTTTTTAATGAATTTAATAAAATGTGAACGTGAAACGTGAAACGAGTGTATTTTCATTTATTTTTTAAGCTCAAAAACGAGGTAAAAGTGAATAGGATTTGATTGGGAAACAATTTTGAAACTGTTTTAAAATGAATCTACAATCCGGGACAAAATATATTGGAACTTTGTATATATTGTTTTTACTCTGCTTACACCCCCTTCCCCCTAAACCAACTTTGAGACTTTGTATGATCCCCAGTGATGTTTTGCTTTGTACAATCATCCTATTTTAATGGTTTTAAAACGAACTACGGTAATATTTTTAGATTTCTACTATCCCGTTTTGGTTTTTGAATCATTTATGGCAATCTTTTTTTTCTCTATCATGCCGTTTAATGGACTTCAAACGATCTATGATGTTCCGCTTTCTACAATCCCGTTTTGATGGTTTAAATGATCTATGGCGATTTTTCTGCTTTCTACAATCCTGTTTTGATGGTTTTTAAACGACCTACGGTAATGTTATCGCTTTCTACAATTTTGTTTTATTGATTTGTAAAAAATCTGCTGCAATGTTTTTGCTTTTACAATCCCAATTTCATCATCATCATCATTCTCGGCTTAACGTCCGTTTTCCATGCTAGCATGGGTTGGACGGGGTATATTAATGACCCTCTTCCAATCTGATCTAGACTGTGTTAGATCTAAACTCAACTTCCTCTGTATCAATTCTGTCCTTATAACCTCCTGCCAAGTCTTTCTCGGTCTGCCTCTGGGCTTTGCCCCAGGAACTATCAAGTCTCTACACTTTCTTACCCAATTATCCTCCTCCATTCTTTCCAAGTGCCCCAGCCAATTCAATCTTCTTATCTGGATAACATCTTTAATTCTACGGATACTTAGCCTGCTTCTTAGCTCATCTGAACTCTTTCTGTCTCTCAGACTGGTGTTGCACATCCACCTAACCATTCCCATATCATTCCTTTCTAAACGGTCAAGATCTTCCTGCTTCACTGACCATGTCTCACTACCGTACAACATAACACTTCTTACACAGGCCTCATACAACCTACCTTTTACCTCAATTGACAAGACTCTGCTAGTCAACAAAAGCAGTAACCCTCTGAACTTTTTCCAAGCAGAACCTATCCTGCAAGTAACACTTCTTCCAACACCCCCTTCACTGCCCAACATATCACCTAAGTAACAGAAGTTCTCAACTATCTCTAACGAGCCACTGTTGTACATCATTAAAGCTGGAAATACTTCATTCTCTATAATCTCACCTTTGCAACGCTTGCATACAAACTGAATGTCAGCTCTTAACCTTCCACCAATACTACTGCACTTCTTATGTACCCAATGCTTGCAAGTCTGACAAAAAATTGAGTTACTACCAACCCCTTTCCTGCAAACTCCACAAGGCCACTTTCCAACTACAAGGTCACACTTGGCTGCAATGCTACTAATCATGACTTTAGACTTTGCTGTGTTCACCCTTAGCCCTTTCTCTTCTAGTCCTTTCTTCCACTTCTCAAACTTTTCAACTAATTCTTCCATCGACTCTGCAATGAGAACCAAATCATCTGCATACAATAACTCCCATGGACAACCTGTTCTGAACAAACAACAAAGGACTAAGTTTGATGGTTTTAAAAAGATCTATTGGGATATTTTCGCTCCCTGCGATCCCATTTAGATAGTTTTAAAGGATCTACAAAAACATCTACATTTACATAATTTGATAATTATTTGTCAACAGGTAACAATGGAAAATCATGTTATTGAATTTACTGAAGAGCACAAATCTCTTGGTATTGCTATTAACAAGAAATTAAACTGGTTGGGTCATATCAACCATGTATGTAAATCATTCAATGCTAAGGTAAAGAAGCTTCACAGAATTAGAACTTTAAATTGTGAAACACTCAGTACGTTTTATTATAGTACCATCATATCGAGTGTTTGTTACGGTATTTCTGTATGGTACAACTGTTTCTTCGATAAGTTTAGTAATCTGGAGAAAATTCATGCAAAAGCCGCAAGAGTCATTTACCACAAAAATAGCTAAATATTCTGATCACAAATGTTTAGAGCACGTAAATTGGTACCCATTATCATACATATACAAAAGGAGACTACTATGCCTTATGCATTCCATATATCATGGAGAAATGGATGTATGCATATTGAATAATTTTAAAAAACCAAGCACTCGTATTTCCAGTCAAAATCAGTTAAAACTCGAAATGTCAGTTATTAAAAGAGAAACTGATCAAAATCGAATTTCTTATCGGGGAATCACGCTATGGAATACAATGCCAGACGAACTGAAGTCAGTTATAAACTATGCAGAATTTAAAGCAAAACTTTTCAGCTTTTCCGAAAAAATGATGAATTATTCTTTTACACTGAATACTAGTAATATACACAGTGATTTTATTTTTAATCTGTGATTTTGTAGTTTTCTGAAAAGTTATTTGTGACGACTCCAGGGAATTTGATAACAACCTATAATTATCGATCACTATTTAGCGATGATTCATGAAAAAAAGAACAGAATTATCGATAAATAAAATGGATTAGCGATCAGGTCATTAGCGATAAACAATGCTGAGCTATAATTATCGCTAATTTGATTTGCTTTGTAAGCAGATTATCGATAATAGTGCAATATGGCGGACGCATAATTTTTTTAGCTTATTATGCAAAAAGCAAGCTAGACAACATTCTTTTAATGTTTGTCGATTAAATAACTTGCGAAACAGCAAAAACGGTTTGCTTGATGTTTTCATAAAGTGTATTAATATTCTTTTTAGAATCGTAAATATAATTTGTTTGATCGCTGTAAAGAATAAAAAAATAATTTAGTTAGTCTCTTTTAATTTTTTTCGTTCTGAAAAATATCGTACGCTGTAAACTGTCCAGACCCCTTTTATTCTTCTTTTGGACGCAATGGCTGCGCTGGAACAAAACGTTATTAAATTAACTTACTACTTTATAACAAGTAAGAAACAAGTTTCTTTTTGTATAAAAGTCTACGCCAATATATTTACAGCTGTTTTAAAACTAAAACAAGTCTGAGTTACGGGAGCTAGCTAGCCTCTAACAGTTGCATTGGAATAATTTTAATTGTGATCCTTTATAATTTGCCAAACTTTCAACAAAAAGCAGGAACAAAACCTTATTGAATTAGCTAGCTACTTTATGACAAGTAAGAAACAAGCTTCTTTTTGTATAAAAGTCCACACCAGTGAATTTATAGCTTTCTTAAAAACGTTAAAATATTTTTTCGGTAAACAAATCGGTAAATGTTATTATTAATGACGCGCCATTGCCACAAAATTGTTGCAAACGCAAACACAAAGGTTTTAAGTTTATAGCTTTCTTAAAACTAAAACAAGTCTGGATCAAGGGAGCTAGCTAGCCTCAGCTGTTGCTTTGGAATAGTTTTAGTTGTGATCGTTTAATTTGCCAAACTTCAGTCTGAAAAATTATATTATTATTTAGCTTTCAGGACACGGTGTTTTTCCCCATGCGCATGAAACTTTTCGCAGCAAGGGATCAAAATTCGGCTTCCTTAGCTCGCTAGCATTTATCAAGTACCGCTGTCATTATTATTTTAATTTATGCTAATTTAGCCCTAGCAAAATAGCGATAAATAAAAAAAGAAAATCCCTTAGCGATATTTATCGATAATTTTATATTTTTAATCTAAATTATCGATAAAACTTTTTGCTTAGCGATCAGGCGCTATAAGTGATCGATAATGAAAAATTATCGCTAAATAGCTTGTTATCAAATTCCCTGGAATCGTCACATTTGTAGGTGTCTTGTTGCACAGCTATTTTCTTATCTGGCTAATTCTTTAAAGAGGCGAGGAAGTCATCATGAGTTTTTCTTGTCTTCTAAAGATTTTATTGTATTGTATTCAGGGAATTCCATGAGTCACGTGCGATCGCACGCGCACGCGCCCACACACGCGCAACAGCTATCCAGGCGTGCGATTCATCGCACGTGCTAAATATGCTCCTTACTCGCGTAAAAAGCGAAAAAAATACCGAAGAAATTATAAGAAGTTGATTTTCTAGAGCGTAGTTAATTTGCCGCTTACGGCAATGCATAAAGCATTTAACTATTAAGAACTATATTTGAAAAATCAATCGTCTAACATTGTCAGCTTCAACTGTATCATAAAAAACAGTTTATAACCACTTGTGGTTAAATTAAATTATTTCAAAAACGTTAATTAAATGTAGTGTTTATTCTTCCGTGTTAAATAAATGTTGGTAAATTAAATGCTGTGTTTTTTCTGTGTGTTGAATTAAATGTGTGTTAAATATTTTATTTTAAAATTCTTAACTGCATAAAAGAAGATGCTCCTAATAAATAAAAAAGGACCCCCGGTTTTACCATCGTTACGAATAAAAGATAACCTACAGAGAAAATATAAAAGGTTAGGGGTAAATAGCACTACGAACAAAATAACCATCGCAGTGAGTACAACATGACACGAGTCAGCGTCCCTTCGTTCACTGTTTAAATTTAATTATATTATATTTACTTATTATAAATTACTTCCTACAATGAACCAAGGTGTTTTGTTAATATCTTTAGCACTTTTTTTTACACCACTTACGGGACTGTTAGGAGTGAAATAAACCCAAAAAAAAAAAATCCAAAAAAAAACGCACGCGCAAATTCTCTAAAATAGATTTACGCGTGCGTACGATGTGTAGGAATTTCCCTGGTATTGTATATTTATCTCCTTTATATTTCCTTATTATTCATAACTTTTGTATAAACTTTATATATTTATTTTAATTTATGCATAAACATTAATTTAATTAGTACACCACCTAAGTTCCCTCCATCAAGGTCTTTAGGTTATTTTAACTTAGAACGTGTTTTTGTTTATTTATTAAATTTTATTTCGTAGGTCCACATCAGCTAATGCTGACTTTTATGTACACCTGCTTTACGAAATAAATTAGTAGTAGTAATTAGTAGTAGTAGTTGTAATCGACGATGTTTGATAAACATATTACATTAGAAGCGATTTGGAAGAATATAAACCGAAACAAATTTAACAAAATGTTGAAAAGAATTAGTTTTAATTTTATTTGAAATGATTTGAAAACGATTAGGAAACGGTTTTAAATTCAGTGGCAATTCTGAAGTTCCTTTTTTGACCCTTTTTTCCTTCTATATGGTTAGTATTGCATGTTAGGATTAATATGTAAGCATTCCCTATGATTGTGTGCCATGGTTTACCTGGTGTCTACCTGGTGTCACTGTTGCAAGTTTACACTCATTGTACATAGTTTTAACTAAGAAACTTGGTACAGTATCTTGCAATCTTGTTGATGGCATAATAAAGATGGTGCTGTTGTAAGCAGTGAGTGTAAAAGTTGTTGTTGAGTTAAGTTAATTAGTTGTTAGCTCAAAAGTGTCATACAAAATTAAACAACTGCAGAATATATCAAAAATATTTTCCAAAGTATTTCAGTAGGTTGATTACAAATAAAATATAATCATAAAATTTTTAAAACCTAGCCTGCATCACATGGGCAAATCAAAAAGCTGTATACAATCTGTTATTTTAGTCTATTGCATAATATAAGACTACTAAATAATGAATTTTTCCCACTGAAATCTCAATTTTTACAAAAATGGACATAGCAGTCTTGTTCTCCAGCGACAATATGGTCACCCTGACAAATAAAATGTTTACACAAAATTAAACAAAAATGTACAAATTTCAATTATTTTAGTATATTGCATTCTGCCATCTACTAAAAAAGATAAAGATATAATGATAGCCTTCGCAATTTTTACCTTGACAATATGGAATTGTCAAAGTAAATGCCAAGGTCCTGAGGTACTTTTTTTTCATTGCTTAATTTTGATTCAGTAACACTTGTGGGCTTTAAAACACACAGTAAACAAAACACAATAATCAACAATAGTATTTTTGTTAAACAATTAACATGTTTGGGATTCACAAGTTTAAACGTCCCCAATTTGTCTTCAACATGAAAAAAATATGAATAGCTCAGTCAAGTAAAAAGAAAAAGAAAATGCAACAACACACAAAGATATTGTGGAATTAGTTATTGCATGCAATCAACCACATGGCGTCATGCTTACTCTTGGTAAGATCTTTGTTTAACGTCGTCCCTCCCAAAAATTGAACATGAAATGTAAATATAGGTGAAACTTTATCATAGCACACCGTGTGAGAAATGAGTAAACAGAAAATTTATTTAAACGTTAATAAACATTTAAACATGGGATCCCGTTCAAGGCTAGGTACAGATATAAAAACAGATAGGCACCTTAACTAACAAACTTAAAGATATTACAAGGAACCAGGTTAGATCTCTTGCTATTGGTTTGTTTATTGAATTTACCACCGTCCAAAGCAATTTCAGATTTTTTATACAGCTTCCAACCATGGGAATGATTTTCTCTTTTTAACTTTAGTTTCCAAAGTCAGAAATCTTCTGTTCTTAACACACAAAGTTGTTTTCTGAAGTTGGAAATTGTTTCTCTTCACAGAGGGTTTTCATATATGGAAACTATTTCCAACTCTGTACCTTATCCTGAACTGCATACTGTGATTCACACAAGAAGTCAGAAACAAGGTCTTTGGCCAGTGCTCTAAATTATCAGACCACGGGTTTGATTTGGTTGTGTATAATACCCCTTACAGAATAATTACTTACTGGTTTAATTGATTCAAAAGAAAACAACATATTTGAACAGCAACAAATTGTTTCAATTACTCTTTCTAAATTATGGAATTCTAGTGTGGGAGGCTAGCCATGTAAAATATACACATCTATCTATCTACATGTGAGACTAGTGGATGAATATTACGATCATTTTAATCATAAAATAGGCTTTGGAAATAGTTCCAGATCTCACATTGGAATAAACACATCACAGAATTGAGATGTATGTAAATAACACAAGTAGATCATTTCAGGTCCATGTTGCCTCAATGTTTAGATTGTGATGGTCTAGAAGTGCAAAAAAGAGTGTATATAGAGTATTTTGTTGCATGTAGCTATATAAGATAAAGGTTTTCATCTTTCAATGTGACAGTAATGGGGGTTTAATGTAATGTTACGACTGTGGAAAAATGATACACAACAGGATTTAATGACTAAGAGGTCTCTTATCGCGAGTAAGTGACATTTTCTGTTTTTCACTAAATTTTTCTGCCATATTATACTGACTTACTGCAACATAACTGCTGTGCTTTATGCTCTATAACAAATAAGACATTAGTTTTAAGGCTGTGGGTCTTAAGTACTTTTGCCAAACTAAAAATGTATGAGCAACGCAAAAGGCTGCTTTGAATAAGTGTCCCAGGTGCTTAATAAAGCATTTACAGTGTCAAAGTAAAATTCATAGTTTACACAACACTTCTGTCAGGTTTGACAATAACGCAGTTCTCACAGTTTGTTGGGAATTTTGTAAAACTACTGTGGTCTAAAGGTAAAATTCTTGTGGAGAAATTTCATAAGAGATCCAGGTTCAAATCCTGGCAGGAGTTAATAGGGCCAAATGTAACACCTCTCTTTCAGCATGCAACTTTGGTTTCTGCAGATTCAATTTGCACAAGCAGTAGTTGGAATATGGCATGACAAGTGAAATAATAAACTTTTAGTGTTTTAAGAAATTGTCCCTTGGCATTTTTTGATCAAATATTGCCCCCAATATAACTTTTATTTTCTAAGGTGATGAGTAATTTTCTTCTTTCTTTAATGAAGTGACACATAGCCTAGGGACCGTCTCCACCATCGTTTCACATTTTATACGAATTGAAACAATCATGATCGTTTCAAGATCATAGCAAAATTTTTTAAAATCGTTTACAGATCGTTTTATGAAACAAACGTAAAGCGATTTGAAACGATTGTAATTTATTTTGTTTGATAAGCTCAAAAATGATACGAAGTGGAAGCAAATGGGAAACGATTGGGAAACGATTTCGAAACTATTTTAAAACGAATTACGAAACAAAATTTGAAACGAATTACGAAACAAATTCTGAAACGAATTGTTTTTCCAAAGCAATTAAAAAACAATTAAAAACGTAATAAATTTATTACGTGAAAATATTTTTAGACATTCCTTCCTCACTTTAACCTTTGTCACAAAAAATTACGCAAGGTTAATTTCTTTGAAAGGACTAGCAAAATTGCGTATTCATAGTTTCAATCTACACAATCTATGGCGATCTCTTAGCTTTCTACAATGCCGTTTCCACGATTTTTAAACAATCTTTTCGCTTTCTATGATCCTGTTGTCATGATTTCTAAACGATCTATGGCGATCATTTTGCATACTACGATCCAGTTTTTATAATTTTTAAACGTTCCACAGCGATCTTTTCGCTTTATACGATCGAGTTTTTATGATTTTTAAACGATCTACGGCAATCTTTTCGCTTTCTACGATCCCGTTTTTACTGTTTCTAAACGATGTGCAGTGATCTTTTTGCTTTCTACGATCCCATTTTTATGATTTTTAAACGTTCCATAGCGATCTTTTTGCTTTTTACGATCCCGTTTTTATGATTTTTAAACGATCTACGGTGATCTTTTCGCCTTCTACTATCCCGTTTTACTGTTTCTAAACGATGTCCAGCGATCTTTTCGCTTTCTACAATCCCGTTTTTATGATTTTTAAACGTTCCATAGCGATCTTTTCGCTTTTTACGATCCCGTTTTTATGATTTTTAAACGATCTATGGCAATATTTTTGCTTTCTACGATTCCGTTTTGATTGTTTTTAACCAATCCACGGCGATCTTTTCACTTTCTACGATCATGATGAAGAATGCAGACATTTACATAATTTGATAGTTAATTTCTTTAGAAATCGGCAATGTGTGATAAAAATGTGTTATATTAGAAGCGATTTTGAAACGATTTGAACTGAAAACAATTTAACGAAGTGTTGAAAGGAATTAATTTTAATTTTTTTGAAACCATTGGGAAACAAATTCGAAACTATTTGGAAACGATTACGAAACGATTTTCAATTCAACGAAGCGATTTGAAACTACTAGTCGGTAGCCCGTGGAAAAATCCATGGTTTCGCCTGTTTCTTTTTATATCGCATGACGTGCGTCTCGCTACTTGTGGTACCATTTTGCGTGACAGACAGACGCATACGGGTATTATAATATAGATTTTGAAACGAATTGAAACGATTTTTTTGGAATTTTTTTTATTTAAATTTGTTTCACAATCGTATAGAGATCGTTTCAAATAAAATATTATACGAATTGAAACGATTATCTTTGAAACGATCGTGGAGACGATCCCCTAGTAGTTATTCAGTCCACAGCGCGGGCATGTTTAGCAAGTGTCTTTATCACAGCTACGGGTCAACCCATGCCATGTGAGGGAAATTGGGTAGGCAATGTGGATGTATTACAGGTCCGTGTTTTTCAGGGTAGCCATTATGATTTAAGGGGAAACACATTGTTCATGCAGTTACCTCCTTATAAATAGGGGATGAATATTTCGTAGAATCTTTGCTTTTTAACTTCAAAATTGTCAATTATGTAGTTTTAGGTGAGTTTTTGCTAATTTAGCTTACTTTAATTCAAATACTTGTAGTTCTTGTTTAATCAAAGCTTCTTTTGTGAGAGTTTGTCCCAGAAACGTCCATGTTTTCCCTCAACCGAAAGTTGTACCACATGACATTCTGACCAAGAGAATATTCTTCTAATTCTTCTTAAAAAAATTCCCTAGTTTTAAGTGATTTTAAGTTTATTTTTTTGGATGGATTTCTTTGATTACTGTGGTCTGTTATTTATATTTTCTTGCGCGTATGAAAAAAAACCGCACATTTTTTTAACTTTTGTATAGCTAGTAAGTCATCTATAATGCTAGCTAGCCAGACTTTCTTGCTTTATGTAAATATGTGCACCACAGTATGGAAAATATGTACAGTATAAGGATCTGTTACTAGTTAAATTTTCGTAAACTAACCTGTTTGAAGAATTTGACCCTCTTCCTCCTCTTCTTTTAGAGTTATTGTTCATTCTGCTTTGATTGCCTGAACCTTTCTCCACCATTTGATACAGTTTATTCTAACCACAATCTTTTTTATTAAATTATCATAATATGATCAGGTTAAAAGCTAAAAATATTGTTTACTAGCCAGCTAGCTGCAATTTGATGGAAGTAAAATATTTTTTGCAGCAGCCATTTTAGTTACTTCGCGATTGTTGAACATTTCCCGCACGACAACTTTGCCCCTGGAGAGCGCGAACATCAATGTTAGGAGAATGTGTAGGCTTCCAAATAAAATAATACGCGATTCAATACTTGTTTATCAAGAACACATTTCTTTCATCAAATATGCTATCACTCAATACATGTCTATATTCATTTAAATTTATTTAGATATTTTCTTGCAAATAATAAGAGTAAAATTTCTAGATTTCACAAAGAAAATATATTTTCTCAAAAGAGTTTGTAAGCACGGTAAACCTTGGCTTCAGCCTACGTCATTTTCTGAGAAATTCCCGCAAAAAAGATGCATGTATGAATGGATGAACAGAAAGATAATCTTGATTGAGAAAGTAGTGGCACCCAAAGAAATTAATATATTGTTTCTTATTTTACGTTAAATTAACCATGTTCAAACTCTTCGATTATCATGACGTGTCTAGTATTTACTACATGATATGCGACTATTTTCTGCCTTCAAGCAACACGATACACAATACGATCAAAATACGTTTTCCATAATGGCGGTAACCGCTGTGAGTGTTTGTTGGTTGAAGGAATCTTTAACTTTATCCGCAAATATCTTTTGCATCGTATTGTAAAACTTTTTTCTGTTGCTTTCCGTTAGGACTATATGCCTTCAATATTAGATAAACACAAGTAGGTTAACAGTAAAAGATAGTTTTGCTTCTGTCAACATGCATATCTAATGTGCACAAAAATCTCTTAATCATAGCTAATCTCTTGGTCTGACACGACTCCATAAAATTACTGTTAACAATAATCAATGCAGCCTTGGGTCTTGATGTATTAAGTTTTACAATAACAGCAGGTAGTTAAGGGGTACCTTTTCCTTATTTTCATGGTACCAAATGTTGTTTGGACATTGTTTTTAAAATCCTGTCATATCATCTGCCAACACAAGTCAAAGTTGTTTTTTACTAGGCCATTTACAGTCAAACCTGTCATCCTCTATAAAATCTATAAGACAACTACCTCCCTACCATGGCCACTCATTCTTGACCCCCTGTGCATTCTGTAGTGCAAATGCTACTGTGAAAGTTAGTGTATTGTATGTTTTTAACGACCCGAACAATGCCCGAAAAAAGAAAGAAAAACAGACACTAATTATTCAAAAAACTATAAAAATTAAAATAAACTTACTATGGGATAGCGAAGTTCTTAAAAGAAATGTTTTTGATGGTTTTTGATAAGATTTACTTGATAAATAACTTAAACATATATAAACTTTATTAAGTCCTTTCTCTTCAAGCGCCTTCTTCCAACTATCGTCCGCATGGTATGTTACAAGGAATTGCATTTTGGGAATGCTCCGGGCGGACGGTTTCGGAGGACAACCGCCAATTTAATTCGAAAAGTCGCCCGAACTCACCCTTATATATGTGGGCGTTTGCGGCTTGCACCCTCATTTTTTAACATAATGTCTTTTTAAAGAAAACACCATATTTAGTTATTTACAAACAACTTTAAATGCTTATGATTAAAACAAAAAAATGTGCTTGACATTTCTGTTTGATTAAGCTTGCGGCTCATATCGGATCACAATAATTAGAAATTTTTAAGTTACATACGTATGTGATACGTATGCAGTTAGGTTAGCATACACAGTTTATCCCATGAACACTATTTTCTTCATTGAGAGGCCTAAGAGTGGTAAAGTGGAGTGATTCGGGTGAGAGTCATGTTACATAGCATGGATTTTCCTATTGCTTAGCAAAAAACTGCACTGGATGACATTAGGTATAAGTTTTATTGAAATATTGTTGAACTTAAATGAACTTTGGATAATTGTTAACTAAGTTGTAAGATGAAGAAGAAAGTCATCTTATCCTAATTATAATTAGTAAAGCCATTGCATTGCAATTTTAAGTTCATTTTTTGGTGCAAATTTGGTGATTTATTTATGATATATATTTTTTTCTTTAGACATTAAAAAATAAATATTAGGATTTCTTCACTTATACACAGAACTTGTCTAAAATGTCAGCTTCTATAGGTGTTCCAATTAAAGTACTTCATGAAGCAGAAGGGCACATCATTACACTGGAAACACTAACAGGTGAAGTATATCGAGGTAAATTGTTAGAAGCAGAGGACAATATGAACTGTCAATTGACTCAAATTACAATGACGGCTAGAGATGGTCGAGTTTCACAATTAGAACAGATATTTATTCGTGGCAGTAAAATTCGGTTTGTTATACTACCAGACATGTTAAAAAATGCACCTATGTTTAAGAAAATGTTAACACAGAAAACAGGTGGTGTTGGACGTGGAAAATCTGCTTTATTGAAAGCACAAGGTATGTAAATTTTTGTATTTTGAAACATACTTTTGCAATGCTGAAATAAGCCAATGTGGGCGTTGGTAAACCAATCTAAAACATCTAATATGGCCACCTAAATTGCTTGGCATAAAAAATAATATAATGGGGTAATTAGGGATGTTTCAGAACTGTTGTGTGTTGGATAGCACACACAAACACACACAAATTGATTAAGATGTGCTAACGATAGATGCAACAAGTCAATCTTTTATAAAAAGTTGACCCATGTAGCACACCTGAAAGCATGCATTTGATTGCACATGGTAGAACATCTTTCTGACAGCCTGCTATTGTTACTGATTTCTATTGTTTTGGCTTAACAAAAATTTTGTACTTTTGTTTGAAGCCTGTTCTTGGAAGATGCCAGTATCATAGTCACATTTGAATATGATTAGTATTTTTTGTAACACCAACTGTTGTTCCTTGTTCCAAAGTTTTATAATTACAAGATATTCACTCAAAAAACATCACAAACTTATATTTCCACACAAAATTTGACATGCATGTCAAAGCGATGATGAGAAAGATTCCCCTTCACATATTTTCATGTGTGATTCATCTTCTCTGAGCTTTGGTGCTAAGCATAGCATGCAGGAAGTCGATTTTTACGAGACATTTGTAATCTTATAATCACATGTGATTCTTTATCATTTTAGTTGCTGCTAGAGGGCGTGGCACCGATAGAGGGAGAGGTGGCAGAGGTTTCTTTCCCAGAAGACGTTAGAAAGAGTGGCAAACGATGTGTATATAATGGCCAAACATGTGTGTTTCACTGACAACAAGTTTTTGCTTATACAGCATTTGTTGATGAATGAACAGCGCAGTATACTTTAAAAGCAACCGTTCTGATTGTATGAACTCGTTTTATGTTTTCAATTCTGTGTAGCGTTTTTTAAATGGATTGTATAATATTTCTAAAGCGTGGTCTGTTTTGTGGAAGTTTTAAAATTCATTTTTTTCTGTTCCTTTGGATTGAAATCATTTAATAAGCAAACTGCCACAAAAAATTAAATTGCCTATAAAACTGGGTGTTTTTCAAGTGGTTTTTCGAAAACTTTTGTCTCCTAAGTAATTGTTACTTTCGTCCGACTAAAGACAATTCCGTATATCATACGTACGTAATTTCGCGATTTTTAATAAAATTCGCGAAATTAAGTCCACATGGAATATTAGAAGTAAGGACTTTCCACTAAAGAAAATTCGAGCGAAATATTGGTCGTCCGCGAAACTAAATCCGGACGAAATACCAATGTATTGATTGTTCGCGAAATTTAAATAAACAAATAAACCTTGTCCCTATGACTTTTTTGTTTCTTTTTCCATTGCAGTGGCGTGCCGAAAAGGTGATAGAAACAATATGCACTAGTTTCATTGCGGGGACGAAATGAAACTCATTTCGGTGTTGTTTTGATTTCGGTTCCAATTTCTCATATCCAAGACGTTGAAAAGTTAAAAAATGATTCTCCGCGAAAATTAGTACACGTGAAATTTAAATATGATTACAGATAACTTGCCAATGTTTACAAAAGTTAACGCAACTTTGCGAATCTTTGTATGTGTTCGCACAATCTTGTAGGTTGAAAAGCGGAACCATATGCAGTAAAATGATTTATTGAAATTTCTATAGATTTTTTGAAAGCACAAGATCCAAATGCATTTGTTTAAAAAAAAAACAATTTCAAGTTATTTCGTTAGTTTATATGTATTTATTTGACTGTGCTCTGTTTTCCACCTACAGGAAGAGTGGCAATCGTGTATTTGTATAATGTTTTTTAAGTATATCTAGGTTCACATTTGTTTAAAACTGAAGCATTAAGTCTGATTTCAGAAGGGTTTTAAACTTTTATCAAATAATGCAATGTTTTATTGATTGAATAACAGATATTAATGTGGACGAAACGCATCCAACAACGTAAATTCTCGATGTTGGATTTGGATGCATTTAAGTTGATTCATAATTTTTGAAGGAGGAAGAAAAAGAAATATTTTCATCAAACATCTTCTCCCTCACCAAACACCTGTTCATGATGGATGCATTTGAGTCAAATTTCATCCAACTTCTGTGTGTGTTGCGTAACTTTCCGATATTCAAATATTTTTTCCAACGTGTTTTTGGACAGTAGAATGTTTTTAATGGAATCTTTTGCAAACAAATCTGCAGTATTAGGAGAACAGTTGCGAACCGTGAGAAGCGCTGTTTCCGACGGTTTGCGTTAAGTCGGGAACGAAGTTTCTTTTCGGATTCTGCACTACAATGTAACCTGGGTTTTCAGGTTATGGGCATGCGTAATAAAATATTACAAATACACGTGTTTTGTCCTCGGACAAATTATTGTACTTTCTGTTTAATGTACCTCAACGAGCAAATATTGAAGAAAAAGTTGACGTGGAGAATAACAGAAAATCGACAAATTCAAAGTTGAAAATACGCCCAAGAGATGCAATACACATTTTCCCGTTTTTAATCCAGTTGCTGGTCACAAGTCGGTTGATGTCAAATACGACGATTTTACAAAACACTGCAATGCGATAAATATGAACTACATTCAAGAAAAAATGTCATGTGATGTACCACCAATTCTTTACCTCCACATACCAATATACCAAATTACTCCAATACTGTTGTTTTTTCTGTTCTAATTTATTGTTAGGAAATGACTCAGCATGGCAGCCGGGTCAAGTGATTCAGAAGATGATTTTTATCAACAAAGAGAAACATTTGAAAAACAATGCAAGGAGAAAATACTGAAGAAAATGAAATGTCTAAAAACAATAACAAGGACAAGGTTGAAAAAAAGGAAGGATAAAAAATAGAAAAATGAAAAAGATCCAAAAACGAAGACAGCAAAACATTCCTTATCGATATGCTAGAATTAAAGCCTTGTTTATGGGATGTGTACCACCCCGATTATTCAAGCGCGATATGAAAGAAATGGTGGTACACAGAGATTGCGACAGCCTTGGACACGACAAATTCCAACCTCGAACCCAGGGCCTATCAAAAAACGCTACAGGCCCTGTGTTCGAGGTTGGTTAAATTCTTCACTACTAACAAAGATAAACGGTTTGGTGGCACAGTTGGGACGAGAGATGGCGAGAAAGAACCCTAACAAAACTGGAAAAGGCACGAATAATTGCAATTGCAAAAAGCAATTGGGTTTATTACGGCAAACAATCTTTTCGATTGCAGTTATCGGAAGTGCTAAGATTAGAGACACTCTAAAAATAAATAGTTTACCAGAAGAGGGATCGGATAAAGTGGTAGAAACAACACCAGTACCCAACAAAAAGTTGATTGCCGAAAAGAAGCTGGATTTGCTCTTCAAATATACAGACGACATAACATCAAGAGCAACTACTTCAGCAAAGAATGAATTGCCAGCACCAAAGATTTTTAATTTTGCATTGTGGACGAACAATTATCGCATTTGGATAAACACAGCAAACAACAGCGCTTTGTGTTTTGCGCCGATCGCACCAAGAACACGCGGGTTTCCAACATTCTTCGGACATTTTTTTAAAAATATTAAGCCATTGTTCTTTCATTGTAGGTACTTTAATAAAATCAGGCACCCAAGCACAACTTTACAATACCCTTTCACAATGATAATGCATTCGTCGATATTATATACTGAAAGCTAAGCGATTGGAACGATTCACCTGTGGCTAAATACCGGAGAGTTAAGGCAAGTCGTTCGTCAGCTTCTGTTGGTCCAGTCCCACCGAGTCTTGCCTTTAGGGAGGTGAGGTCTAAAATCTTGCTGAGAACAAACTCGAAACCCCTCACATCTATCCGGAACATTTCTCGGAACCCTTGTCTGTCTTTGATCATTAGTTCTTGGATGATTTTTGTAAAATATTCCCTTTCTTTTCTTCGTTTCACAAAGTTTCTTGTTTTCCCCGAGCTCCTTTTTCACCACCGGAATTCAACAACTTGTCTAAATCGATGACAGCTGAAGGTCATCCATTGTGAATTGTGAAATGAATGAAAACATTATGTTGGATGAAACCAAAAAATGTGTTGGATTAAAGCAACTCAAATGTGTAAAATTCACACGTCAGCTCTCAGAGTGCAAATTAAATATTGCCTGGAAAATGTTGTTCTGGTAATACCATAAATTACGAATAGTCGCCCGAGATTCTTTTTTTATAATAGGTCGAAGAAATGCTTATTTAAAATTCTGACCACAACCCAGGGCGCTTTTTTTCGAACAGAGGCTGTCAATTCAGTTGAAGCTCGTTATCAATGTGCAACGTGGTTCACGCCTTAATAGAACTTTTTAAACTATAGTTTTCAGTCAAAAAGCGAAGATTTCCATATTCCATGTAAAAAATATGTTTTTGTGTAAAGTGTAGCTTCTCTCCTTCAACACGTAAGTGTCAGATAAATGAAAAAACTAACACAGGGATAAATGTCCCTAATATTTACTGCATAAGTAAAGGTTTTTACTTAAATACGAAAGCTTAGCTAGCTATCTATAGACAGATTTCTTTGTTTACATAACCAGTGGTCTCTACGCTAGGAAGACATCCTTATTAAACTTAAACTTGCCATGCTTATCGGCTATACTTTCTCTCATTCGTTATTTTTTCTGAAATGGTATGAATCCAGCAACCATGTGATCGATTTTGCCGTGCGTTTATTATCGCATGATTCGTGTAATGAAATGCAATGGCGGTTCTGTATGTGAAGAGAAATTGGGGTGAGTTTGTTATTTCTATGAAACATTTGAACATGTTCTGGTTGTCAGTTTTCAATAAAATTTTCAGGATAATGTTTTCTATGTATATCTTTCAATTTTTACAATAAAATAGGCACCTCAAAAAAAGTTGCCTACAGGGTGATTACGCGCCTTTAAGGTTTTAGACCTACATTTATACTTTCTTAACAGCGAAAATGCAAAGTGATGTATTGTACTTTTAACGTTTGAAATTTTATTTATGTAAAACTGCCATGCCTTACCGTCTGGAAGGTTAACATACATAGCTACATGCTTCCGGCATATTGCTGTTAAGTATGGAAAGTTTAGTAAGGAAATCACCTCTAACAGTGTGTGGCAGGCAAAAAGATGATAGAACTTGCAGAAGAGAGATCTTTGTTAGCATATTTCTTGTCACAGAAACGTTGTTGAGGCTTAAACCTATTATCAAGTGTAGATTGATATCTTCTGATTCATATAGCTCATCATCATTCTCGGCTTGACGTCCGTTTTTCATGCTAGCATGGGTTGGACAGGGTATATTAATGACCCTCTTCCAATCTGATCTAGACTGTGTTAGATCTAAACTCAAATTCCTCTGCATCAAGTCTGTCCTTATTACCTCCTGCCAAGTCTTTCTTGGTATAGCTATATAATATATACTTATTTCTAACAATATATACCTCTTTGCCTAGCATCGATATCTTTTTGCCAGGTTTAAAGTTTATAGTTAAAAATAAAAATATAGTTTCATACTTCATAAAATAGCTTGCTAGCTATTGGTACCTCAGTTTACTGTTGTCTTCATCTCAGAAGTACCATGTATATGTATTCACATATCACTGAAAATCAAAAATGACTCCATAAGGATTGTGCACAAAAGGCAAAGATAATTTAATACTTTAGGGGTAACTTACAGATGGAAAATTGTATGCTCATAGTGTCCTCCACCCCCCCTGGTCCCCCTCAAGCAAAGCCTTCCTCCAACAGTAGCATTCCCCCCCTCAAGTAAAAAATTTTAAATATCCCCCCTCGAATTTTAGTGAATGAGACATACTATACAGTAACTCGATTTTTTTAACATGGTGGAATGACTGGATTTTTTAATTCCTTATTGTACGATAAGTTAGTTCTTGATGACGTGAACTTGTTGCCGTATGCTGTGTATATAGATGATGACGTCAAACCAAAGAAACATAGGGACAATACATTGTTTTCAAACCGCAGAAAATGTTAGTAATACATACGCAATTAAGCATCATATTTCGTATTGTATTTGATTATTTGATTTCATTAAAGCTGCTTATTTCACTCTGATTAGAAATGGAAACCTCTTTAAACGTGTTGGTAATGCACCTTTTCGTTAGAATGCATATGATTTTTCCTCTTTATTTTATTCTCCTTTATTTTATATTATGTTATTTTACTTTCAGTTTCAAAAAGAAACCCAAAAGAAATGTGTTTTCTCCAACACACATCAGTAAACAAAGACAACATACAGAGTACATTTCAAGAAATTCCTAATTCTTTTACTTGTCCGTTGCTTTTCTTAAAATTGTAGTTTTTATAATGCATAATGTACAGAAATTTCAAGACGAGAAGCATAACAAAAAGTAAGTGATCAAGCTAGAGAAATGAGAAGTGAAAGCGATTATTTGCATTTAATCTAATTATTTACAACAATTAATTGTGTGCTTATTTATAACTTAAGAACGTGAATTATAATACTATTTCAGGTTGTTCATTTGTTCAGATTCAAGTTTAATGGAATATGAAAAACTTATGCTAGACTTTCGAATGAGACAGCAAAAAATATATCCACCTGATTTGTCATTTCCAATTAAACGACCATTGAATCTACAAGATCAATTCAAAGTCGTTTCTTCTCTTGCCAACTATCATTAATGGTACTGGGTCAATGAAAAAGGTGCTGAAAGAATTGTACTTGAACAACAGTTTTCTTCAAGTTGTTCAAGGTATCCTGGTTCTCCGCCGAACAGAATAGTCCAAGCTGTGCAATACAGACAAGACTATGATCTGCTGGTATTTTGTGTATTAAAAAATATCTATGGTCAGTCTTGTTCAATTCCGTATAAAATTATTAAAGGGAAGCAGAGCCAGAGCGAATAGACAAAAGCGCAGAAGAAACAGAGTACCCACAACATATATTTCTGCTACGGACATCTTAACTTCTTCTTCTGAAGATACAGAGAACCTGCATCAGGAACCAGCAGTCATATATTCGTCACACCAAGAAAACCTATTTCGTTTTTACTGTGGTGAATTATTTAATCGTGGTGTATTGAGGTGGAGATTTCGTTCATCGCGAAAACATGTCATTGTAATGAACGATTATGACTCAGAAAATGGAAATTTTCTGGTCAGTTGCATTTGACGAAAAATTCATTCGTGCATACAAAATACTTGTAATTAAAGACAATATATCTTTTATTCTAGCAATTCCAATACATTCACATTTCCGTGTCGTCAGTAGCGAATCGGTTAGTTTATACGTGCACCTGTAAGACATACTCTACATTTCGAATTGAAAAAAACGAAGATTATCGTTGCTGCCATTGCCGACTGTTGCATGGACTTGTGGGAATCTCAGAAATTGGTACCATCGATCCAAAGCACGAATTACCTGAATACGTTGATTGTAAGGTACTTGTTAAATTAAACCTAATTGTATTTAGCTAAACACGATTTTAACCAAGAGACAAATCAAGTATTTGAAATAATGTCACCCTAGTTTTTATTTGTTTTTCGGCATTGATTAGAAAAAGGGCATTTACTCCCGGGTCATCTCGCATCTTTTCATTTTTTTGCCAGTTTCTTGAAGAATGCATGGCGACATCTGATGATGCTGTTTTGATGCCGGAAGCTAAGAGCGGCGTGAGAAAGTTATCCGTATCTTATCTCGCGTCAGGTCGTTCAATGTCATTCAAGTACTTGCAACATGAGGAAAGGAAGCAAAAGGAATATTGTCGAATTGAATGATACAAACGAATTATGTGGTCATCTAACTCTGTTTCGGCAATTCTTTATAGAAAATCGACAACTATTTTCAGTTGATGGCGCTGACGACGAATGTTGCTCATTTCTACCCCAACATAAGGTATTATTATTATTACTTATTTCTCCACCTGAATTTTATGTACGCATTTATTTGTTAATCGATTCGTACGTATGCAACTCGTCACCTCTTACATTTTCGTAGTGGCAAGATGTATTCGATCCGTCTTCTGGGTTATGGTGTTTTGGAAAGGATTCTCCCAGTACACAGAAAGTTAGCTTTGATCAATACGCCGACACTCTTCGTGAATGGGTTTTGAATCGTGATGCCATAAGTTTAAATGAACATATCTACTATGGTCCCGATGTACCCAAAAGTACATGTAACTGTCAGGTAAGATTGTAAAAAATATTTTATTTAGGTTTAATTTGGCAGGCATACCATACGCTTTTTAAATATTGTTGTTCATCCGCAACGCTAGACTTTAATTGGATTATTTTAAATAACTTCTGCCAATTTTAATTGTTCATTAGGCTGGTTGGACTTCACAGGCTCACCCAAATGGCATTTTGAAATTTTCAAACAAAAGTACATTATATATTGAGGGAGGTGTAGTAGAAATATAGGTTTATAGGCGTCTTTGTAAAAATGCTGTTTGCATATTAAATTGAACTGGAGAAAAGGAATGTTTGTATAGTTCATCCTCTAAAGTTTGCGCTGGTTATGAAATTGGGTGGGAGTTTACAGAAGCCGTGAATAACGGAAAAATGACTTTTGGCGGCTTTGTAAAAATGATGGAAGCTCAATATTGTCGTCGTGTTCTAAATGCAAAATTCATGTCGGTTCCATTATTCATAGAATGGTGGTTCGGTTGGGCGTCTCACATGGAGATTGATTTCCGAAAAACATGCGTAGAGTGTGATGGGAAGCCTAATGTGCTTGCATGTGACGGTACGAAGATTGGAATGGGGTTCAAGAATGCATTTGTAGAACCAATAGAAATGCCGCAAGCAGACGAAGTTATTCCTACTCCTCTTAGAAAGCTTGGCCGTTGCTTTATAACATCAAAAAGTGACAATAATGGGGAATTATATCGTTCTCTTCGTAGCCATTTATTGTACGTATGCAAAAATATTCTCGGGGAGATCTCAGATAAAGATCGAATAAGTGACGATGCATTATGTTTCCATACGGAGCACTTACGCACACATTTGCCATCGATGTCCGTCGATCTTTACTGCCGCATGATATCTGATGATATTAACATAAATGAAAAAAGAGCAACAGCGTCCCTTTTTAAACAGCTGTCCTACGATTCTTGTGTTGATACTCTCATACCATTCCGTGCAGTCGACATTATTATAGATTTTGGATTTGCATGTCAAGCAGGTAGGGGCACTCACTCGTCTGTACTGGAATTTTGTTACCAGCAACAATTCTTCTGTCGAGAGGTTACAGATGTAATTATCAAGTCTTCAGAACACTCTCTAAATGGTCTTCCACGCAACGATGTCATTAATATACTTTTGTATCTTTGTATTTTGTGAAAACAATTCATTCCCTTGACATACCACCAGAGCAGTCATCTCCAATCGAAGGTTCTTACATCCAGCTAAGTTTGGCCGTGCTTTTTATTTTTCAAATCATGGCAAACAAATTCGACAAGTTAGGAAATTTTCTGTCGACTCCAGCAACTCAAGCAAATTCGACGACGTCCCTAATGAAGTTTGTCAAAAGTCATTTCCACAAGTTACCAAGCAAGGCATGACGTTTGTGTTCTTTTGGTTCTGCCCGTTACATGGCCACTGCTATGGATTTCACGTCATACCTGGTAGTGAAGGCCGAAAAGATGCATCTGCTTCTCTTTACACACATCTACAAGAGGCCCCATTAGATGTGTTCTATGATCATGCGTGCAGTTTAAGCGAATACGTCAAGAACAGAGAGTCGGGATTCTACCAACACACGCGCTTCTTTCATGATGTTTTTCACGGGTACACCCATAAGTGTATACACCCATATGTATATAGACGTGAATACGTCGATTTGTGAACAGTTTAACAGCTTCATCCAGATAAAAAGTTCGTTTTCAGAACTAAATTCAACGAAACAAGACAAACGGAGTGCGCATTACGAATGATATCATGGTCTAGTATTCGATTCGGAACTTTTTCTTCTGAAAATTTGTTTTCAGAACTAAATTCACAAAAAAAGACCAACGGAGTGCGCATTACGAATGATATCATGGTCTAGTATTCGATTCGGAAGTTTTTCTTCTGAAAAATGTGTTTTCAGTCTCTAAATTCAACGAAACTAGACAAACGGAGTGCGCATTACGAATGATATCATGGTCTAGTATTCGATTCGGAAGTTTTTCTTCTGAAAATTGGTTTTCAGTCTCTAAATTCAACAAAACAAGACAAACGGAGTGCGCATTACGAATGATAACATGGTCTAGTATTCGATTCGGAAGTTTTTCTTCTGAAAATTTGTTTTCAGTCTCTAAATTCAACGAAACAAGACAAACAGAGTGCGCATTACGAATGATAACATGGTCTAGTATTCGATTCGGAAGTTTTTCTTCTGAAAATTTGTTTTCAGTCCCTAAAATTCAACAAAACAAGACAAACGGAGTGCGCATTACGAATGATATCATGGTCTAGTATTCGATTCGGAAGTTTTTCTTCTGAAAATTTGTTTTCAGTCTCTAAAATTCAACAAAACAAGACAAACGGAGTGCGCATTACGAATGATATCATGGTCTAGTATTCGATTCGGAAGTTTTTCTTCTGAAAATTTGTTTTCAGTCCCTAAAATTCAACAAAACAAGACAAACGGAGTGCGCATTACGAATGATAACATGGTCTAGTATTCGATTCGGAAGTTTTTCTTCTGAAAATTTGTTTTCAGTCCCTAAAATTCAACAAAACAAGACAAACGGAGTGCGCATTACGAATGATATCATAATCTAGTATTCGATTCGGAAGTTTTTCTTCTGAAAATTTGTTTTCAGTCCCTAAAATTCAACAAAACAAGACAAACGGAGTGCGCATTACGAATGATAACATGGTCTAGTATTCGATTCGGAACTTTTTCTTCTGAAAATTTGTTTTCAGTCCCTAAAATTCAACAAAACAAGACAAACTGAGTGCGCATTACGAATGATATCATAATCTGGTATTCGATTCGGAAGTTTTTCTTCTGAAAATTTGTTTTCAGTCCCTAAAATTCAACAAAACAAGACAAACGGAGTGCGCATTACGAATGATAACATGGTCTAGTATTCGATTCGGAAGTTTTTCTTCTGAAAATTTGTTTTCAGTCTCTAAAATTCAACAAAACAAGACAAACGGAGTGCGCATTACGAATGATATCATGGTCTAGTATTCGATTCGGAAGTTTTTCTTCTGAAAATTTGTTTTCAGTCTCTAAAATTCAACAAAACAAGACAAACGGAGTGCGCATTACGAATGATATCATGGTCTAGTATTCGATTCGGAACTTTTTCTTCTGAAAATTTGTTTTCAGTCTCTAAAATTCAACAAAACAAGACAAACGGAGTGCGCATTACGAATGATATCATAATCTAGTATTCGATTCGGAAGTTTTTCTTCTGAAAATTTGTTTTCAGTCCCTAAAATTCAACAAAACAAGACAAACGGAGTGCGCATTACGAATGATATCATAATCTAGTATTCGATTCGGAACTTTTTCTTCTGAAAATTTGTTTTGAGTCCCTAAATTCAACGAAACAAGACAAACGGAGTGGGAAGTCTCTTCTTAACCCTTAGAGTACTGTTTTTCGCAAATGCCTAATTTACAAATTTAAGCTAATCTCATGTGTCATGGATTACTTGTTCAATTAGAATATTCGATCTAAAGCATGTTCCAAACGGCCTAACCTCGTGTGTATGGATGGCTTCTTGATCTGGGAATTCTTTCCCTGTTTTGCAGTCGCCTAGTTTACAAATGTAAGCTAGTTTCATGTGAATAGATTGTTGCTTAATACGGGTAAATTATCTCCCTAAATGCTTTTTTCAAAGACCGAATTTACTAAAAAAACTGAATTTCATGTGTATGGATTGCTTCTTCGGGCAAATTATCTCCCCAAATGTTTTTTTTTTAAACCAAGTTTACTAAAAAAACTGAATTTCATGTGTATGGATTGCTTCTTAATACGGGAAAATTATCTCCCTATGCTTTTTTCAAAGACCAAATTTACTAAAAAAACTGATTTTCATATGGATTGCTTCTTAATACGGGTAAATCATCTCCAAAAATTTTTTTTTCAAAGACCGAATTTACTAAAACAACTGAATCTAATGTGTATGGATTGCTTTTAGATACGGGAAATTCATCCCTAAGATTTTTGGAGGGTTAATCAAAACAAGGTGATGTATAGATTTGTTCCCATTTGAAAGCTTTTTTCAATATGCAAAACTATTACATATATATAACGTTTTACCTTCACAAACACTACCACACAAAATATTAAATATTCAAACGGAAATCGAACAGGAAATTATTTTGTAGGCCCTAATTGTTAATTTTTGTCTATTGGACTTTAACTTTCAAAATTGCTAAAGCTATGGCCTGGGGTTGACAAATTTTCTATCAATAATTTCATATTTTAAATTTAACAGAATCACCATCGAATCATCATGCTTGATGTGAATTCAAGTCATCGCAACTTTGAGTTTCTTCACTAAAAATAAGAAGATAAATAAAAATAGAACAAATCTTCCGACATCTGCGGACGAGCATTGCGAAGAACGTTATATTCTTCCGACATCTGCGGACGAGCATTGCGAAGAACGTTATATTCTTCCGACATCTGCGGACGAGCATTGGAAAGAACGTTATATTCTTCCGACATCTGCGGACGAGCATTGGAAAGAACGTTATATTCGTTAATACGAAAGGGTTTCTTGACATTGATAATGACGAACATTCGAGCATTTCTCTAACATAAAAACAGTAAAAATGTTAGGACTAACCTTCACTTGTTGTAAGGATTCTTCGTTATCTTCGTTTCTGTCGGAAATATTGTCTGTCCGTTCTCTATAAACAAAAAAAGCACAACATAGCAAGTTGATATAGCCAATTAATTGTGTTCTGTCATGTTGATTTTGCAGATATTTTAGCTGAAAGTGATAGTACGTGCAACCCACTACACAACATTACTTTCATATTTTTTTTCTGAAAATCAAATTTAATAAAAACCTACCATTGGTTGCACAACCCAGTATTAATAAAAAAGATTTGAACTAGTTGATATACGTTACCTACATAATAGTAGTAAGAGTTATATATGTCCAATGTTAATTGAAGTGTGTTTTTTGACATAAAATAGTATGTTAAAAAACACACTTGTCTTCAATTACCTACGTAACATATGTAAACAGAGCCGTGCGTGTGTCTAAACAAAACTCAAGGTAAGATAAAATTTTACGTACGTCCTTACGTAGAAAAATACTTGAAGTTATCCATAGTGAAATTAGTTGACAAAGGTTGCGCTATTTACCCTGTTACTTTTTAAAGAATATATTTCATTAAATTTCACAGTTGCAATACTTATCCACATATTTTACGGATTTCTTAATTAGTCACTATTTTGCAAAAATATTTAGTCCACATGGTACTTAAAGGGAAGGCAAAAAAAATATTTTGTGGCGGCCACAAAATAAATTTTAAGCGAGAGAAAATTTTTTATAGATTTTCTAAATCATAAAATGTAACAAGATAACTACTATAGCTAATAACAAATAAATAAGTGTATTTTAACGACTAAGTATATATTCCTTGTAACATTTTTACAGAATTTTCATGGTTGTACGAGGTAAAATAAGTAGGTTTTGGATGTACTTACCAGTAAACATCTAAAATAAGATCTTTAACTCAAAATAACCAAAAATATATTACATACAATAGTAGTACCAGCATTTTAAAATCTTCGTTAATACTTCGTTAATACTTCTTGGAACTTCATAAACATCTGTCACGGCCAACAATAACATTTTTTTCATTATTTAAAGGGGAAGTCCGGTCATTTTTCAAAAATTGTGTGTTGTGTGATGAAAATGGCGCCAAATTTGATAAATATACAGACCGGAAATATTTAACATCAAATCAAACATGGTGGCTTCATCTCTATTTTACTTTCTTTCTTTATATTTACATATTTGTTCAGAAAGTTTAGTAGTACAAAATAATAAACATCTGTTTATCACATGTTATTTAATATAGCAATTTTTCTATTTTGATCTTCAACTTTCTTGTTTAATCATTTTGTGTGCATTGATCGTGACCATCACAATAAAAAGAAAGATATTCCAATTGTTTTTTTCAAACTGGCATCATAAACTTTTATTCAGCACCCGCAGTCCGCCTCTCTTTTAAACATTCTTGAATTTCAATGAACAACTTTGCTAAACATTTTGATCCTTAATGCCACACCACAACTAAGTCCAGTGCCCGTCCCCAGTCGCCCGTGGTCCGTGGCCCGTCCCCAGTCGCCCGTTTCTTGTCCCTCGTCCCCCATACCGCCCTTCCGATACAATATTGAAAAAACTCCGTTTAATTAAACGTATACTATTTAGCTGAACACGTGGAAATTCTAATACCTGCACGAGTAAACTTTATTTCGACGGTATAATCTTTCAAACAGCATGTGATTGTCATTTAACTTGTAAACACGTTACTGGTTATTTTGTAAGAAACAATGCGACGCTTCTAATAATTCAGTACAACAGCTATAATTCCTCTTTTCTAAAAACAAATGATATTAATGGGCAAGAATTGGGTGGGAATAGATTTAAAGCTTACATCCCGTGAAAAAACTAATTGAGATCATATGTTGTGACGTCATGAACAGCTCTAAAACATGTAATTGCTGTTTTTGAGCATAATTATAGTAAATATTAAAATTTATGTAAAATATTTGAAATGCCAAAATGAATGGATAAAAAACTTTTTTAACTCTATATGCCTTGGCACAACTGTCAAATGCAAAACCTAACTCAGCAAGAGCAAGTTCATGATGCCATGCATATAATTATTGGAACCCTTAACTCTAAAATCTTAAAAAACAATTCAGATTTTTCAAAAAATATGCAATTTCTAGACAATTTTTCAAGCTCTTTCATATGAAATTAAACTGTTTTTACGCTGGAGGTGAGCTTTAGGGTCTTTAAGCTTAAAGTATATCTAAAGTGAAAAATTTGTTCTAGAAGAATTGTAAAGAAGTCCATGATAAAATGGCCTTATCAAAAGTCGAATTGGCTACGATGCTGGAACGCAAGATTTGCTTAGACACCTACCATAAGCCTAAACAACTAAACTGCGGGCATACTTATTGTGAAGATTGTCTAAATGACATTTTAGTGTTCATGGAAGATGGGAGTGCTGAATTGCCTTGACCATTAAAATGTCGCAGAAAAACAAAACTGGATCAAGATGAGACAACATCATTGCTAATGACTACATTTATAGTAACTGATCTTTTGGATAAGATGTAAGTCCAGTTTTTTTCACATCTTTTTGCTAAAAATGTAAAAGAATGTGTTACATATGACACCAGTGTTAGAAATAACAACATTTTGTAAAAAAATTCCAAATTCAATAAACCATGGAGTTATAGACATCGTACCTTGTTCATAAATAACATTTTATTGCTATTTAAAATGTTAAAAACTGCACTTCCTATTGTTAAAATTTATATCGTTTTCAGCTAAACATAGCGGCTTAAATTTTTAAACTCTTTATTTCAATCAGGGTTCACATTTTCTTTTTTTCTACTTGATAGAGTGTGAGACTTGAGTTTTTTGGTTTATAAGGTTCATAAATTATAAGATATGCAAGGCGTGTGGCCACGTATGGTTTCGTAATCAGAATGTCCGTGGTTTGGTCCACATTCGCGGGCAAATTTAGCAAGTGTCTTTACCACAGCTACGGGTCAACCCATTCCAGGTGAGGGAAATTGGGTAGGCAATGCCGGTCTATACTTGATGTATAAGTGTTACCCACACTGAAGTGACTATATCCTGTACAAATAGTCAGATAAATTTATTAGTCGGGGGTTAAGTTAGTAGGGAAAAACATTTAGCCGAGAGAAACTTTAGTTACCCCTAAAAACGCCACTTCTCGTCGGTGGATGATTGACATTTGCAAAGAGGTTTATCATTTTATTTTGTCTCATTTGCTAACCGGCAAGGTAGTTATTTTAACATTAGGTAATTCCGTCAACAGAGCGGGCTGACGTTAATACTATTTTTAAATTTTAACGAAGCCTTGACGTTGCAGTGTGAATGCGAGGAAAAATAACTTGAAAATGGATGAAAATAACTGACAGCAATTACTTTATAGGAGAAAAGGACCTCCTGGTACCAAAATTAGACCAATTTCCTAAAGCTAGACCCTTTTTTTGGAATCGATAGGTTGATGACGTCATCAAAGATTCTTATAAGTTATAATACCTCCTTAACAAATCCTATATATATTATTTTAATCAAATTCTACGTCTGGTGACGTTTTCAAGGCACCTTTCAACCTTAACATCTCCTTAATATATTCCTCAAACGAACATACATAATTTTTACCAGTGTTTCAAGAGCTACACAACAGCTCAAACGTTTCTGAAACATTTTTGGTATGCGTTCGGGTCATTGATGTCGTCATCTGGATACATCTTCGTAACTGTTTACGTCCTAATCAAGTGGATAATTCCACAGAATAATCAAATGGTAATAATAACAGTGATAGCAAAAATAAAAAAATGTGAATTGAGAAAAGCAATAGAATCATGTTGATTTGAGTATGCAGCAACGTAAGAGATGGCCTCAATTCTTTGCTTACTTTGGCATAACCCCTGAAGAAGAATTGATAGACATTCCAATGCCAATTATTTATTTCTACGTTTTGTTCTTTTGTACTTCAGATAAAATGGTGTTTTGGCATAAAGTTTTCTTGGATTAATCTAGATTTAATATCTGTGTCTTTAGACCTTCGGGAAATAATACAAAATGGTGATGACAGAAAATTCCAGTCCATTCTCAATAATCGTCCAAATATCTTTAAAATGAGGGATGATTACGAACACACTGTTGATAGAAGCTGCACGGAGAAATAAACCAGCAATAGTACCAGCTTTAATTGATGCTGGTAGTGAGGTGTACGCTGTGAACAAACGCAAATGGAATGCACATCACTTTAGTGCAAATTTTGCTCATGAAGATGTTCTGAAAGTTTTAAATAATCGTGATGTCACAAGCATTAACAATGTAGACAATGACAATAACACACCATTGCATCTTGCTTCTGTTCGTGACCATATTGAATGTGTTAAGTTGTTGTTCTCAATACCACATAGTAATGTTAATATACAAAACTGGAAGAATCAAACTGCCTATGATGTTGCTTGTAATGGCACAACCAGACGATTACTTGTAAAGCATCGAGAAAAAACAGGAAAGCTGTCGGATTATTAGATTTAGCTATTTGACACAAAAGTGAAAGACAGTACCGGTGTAAAATACTCCATGCGACTTTATTGCAGCTGGTAGCTATTGCTTTTATGACAGTTTAGAAGTAAAAAAAATATGTAAAAAGTTCTACTGCGCAGGAGTTCGTAATTTGCGCATTTATTAGACTAACAGCTAAGAAATTAATTGCATGGCAATACCCATAGCAAAGATTTTTAGAGCCTTGTGTAGCTTTTCAACTACGTCACATGAAATTAATACATTTCAATCATGAACTTATAAATATAAAATATTATGGCGAGAATTTTTTTTTTTTTGAAACAAAATGTTTCGAGCAGCTTACTTAAGACGTTACTGTCGAACAATGTGTTTTTTTCGGTCCCTTGGGAGTCCCACTTAACACTGGTATCGGTATTTGCGTCCTCACAGTTACGAATGTAACTTTAAAGAGACACTGTACAATTTTTCTAGTTTGTTACCATTTGATTTGTTAAAACAACCCGTCAAAATTTGATAGTTTTTTTTCAAATATTTTACAAGCGAGTCATTCCAGCAGCTGATTTATCTTTTAGCATAGTTGGACTTAACGGTTTGCTAGTACTAGTTGGTGTAGCTACAAGAATCGTTTTCATAGTTTCCATTATCACGCAGACTGAAAACTTGGATTTACCATGTCGCAAAAGCGCATCAATGCATTGGCTATACGAGCTTTGTATAAGGTTGATAAATGTTGCCAATTAGAAAAACCATTTTATACCTCCATGGAAAAATCAACTAGAAAAGAGAATTTTTGGTGTGACAATGTGTTACATATGACACTATTGTGTTAGATATAAAATTCTGTGAAGGGAAGTACTTCTACACTAACTTAAAGTCATTTCCTCAGTATATTTGCAATGAAGCAATTTTAACAATTTTTGTGTTGTTTATAAATATGTTCTATATACGAATAACCTTTGAAGTTTCTTCACATATTGTGAATGTTTTTTAGAAATTTGTTTCACAGTTACTTCCATTGCATAGAGCTAGAAATGCTGATTAAGAAAATGTATAGGATTGTGTTTTTTAACGAACAGTTCTAGAGATATTAAGGTTTAAATGTTTGATAAGAACGTCAACAACCCGTCTGTTTCGAAACGGATGTGTTGACACAAGTTTGGGAAATTGGTCCCATTTTGGTCCCAGGTAGTCCCTAGTTACCCACACAGGAGATGACGTCAGTTATTTTTTCCGATCATTCTCGTTTTTTGACAAACTAGACCAATCGTTTTTCTTTTGTTTTTTTGTCATATTTTAAGTTAAAATACACTTTCTTTACCTGCGTAACGTTAAGGCGCCCTAGTATTTATTTGAGAGCGTTGATATTTTTAGGTTTTTAAACAAACAGGTTGCTGGACGAAAAGAAACACATAACTCGGTTACCCACGGGCATACACGGGCACCATTTTTGCAACTTTATACTATAAGCCTTCTAAATGAAGACCCTAATGATCTTTCACGTATTGTTTCTTGATCAGTTGAAGAAAATTATTTGAGATAAAGATAAAGTTTTATTTCGGAAATTGGTAAAATTTTGGTGTTAATCTTTCCAGATTGTTACTTCCTCTCTTACGAATTTTAACATTCCTGTCTATTGCGTTCAGAAAGTTGTATTTGGTGAAAGTTCCAAAGAAAATAGTGCAAGTAAGTCAATGAATCTCTCTAATTCGACACTCCGTAGTTCGAGTCTTTCTCTAAATCGAACAAATTTAAAGACACCGCAAATGTCATTAAGAAACTCTTATAAATCAACTCCCGTAATTCGGACCTCTCTAATTCGAACAGATTTTCAGGTCCCTACGGGTAAAATTCTATCTGTAATTCAAATTCTTGAAATGTAAAGAGGCGCCCTAAGCGCAATCGAAACATATTTCGAATTTCAAATTTTCATTCGAATGTTTTGATTTTTCTAAAGAAAAGATGCCATCGATGAAAATGAGTTGGTTTGATTGTGGAACCAGACAAGATGGCAGCATCAAAGAAAAGGTTACACGAATAGAATAACCTAGAATTAAAATATTAAGCCTTTTTAGGAGCTCGAGAAAGGCAGTCTTTCTATTTGGAAAAAAGCAAATCAAATTTTTTAAAGCACTTCTACAAAAATAGTACAGGTAGACAAACATGATGAAGTCAATAAAGCTGTGCTTCAATGGTTCCCTAAAATGCGACCAGAAAACATCCCAGTTAAATGGTGTCTTAATGAAGAAAAAGGCGTTGATTGCACAAATAGAAAAGCAGGTTGGTTTATAATTTTTTCATAATAAATGTTTCGTCTACAAAAAGTTTAGGTAGACTTTCCTTGCGGCGACAATTTACTTTTCTTCTTTCTGTTGAAACCTTAATCCCCAAACCATCATTTTTATACATAACTTTGGCTGTAACTAACAACAATTTGGCATCTATTTTATTTCGATGATCTCAGGAAATAAAGTCTTTGCAAGTTTTTCTGACTGTCCAAGGGGAAGACAACTTCTTTTCCATTTTGATAAACTCGAGATGATGTTGAAGAAATTGGTGATATTGAAACAGTTATTACTAAACAAACATTCGCAGATGTCGCGAACACCATCAGCAGAGATTGGAGGACTAACATTCGCAGATGTCGCGAACACCATCAGTAGAGATTGGAGGACTAACATTCGCAGATGTCGCGAACACCATCAGTAGAGATTGGAGGACTAACATTCGCAGATGTCGCGAACACCATCAGTAGAGGTTGGAGGACTAACATTCGCAGATGTCGCGAACACCATCAGTAGAGATTGGAGGACTAACATTCGCAGATGTCGCGAACACCATCAGCAGAGATTGGAGGACTAACATTCGCAGATGTCGCGAACACCATCAACAGAGATTGGAGGACTACAGTCTATTCTCCAACTTCACAAGGGAATTGTTAAAATCTTTAAAAGATAAAGCTGTTAATCTAGATTTTTTTGGAATAAGAAACAGTCTAATATTCGATGATTTCTTTAAACTAATTTAAAAGAGAAAAAAGAAAAAGAGAGATGAACATACAGTAAATATTGAAAAGAGTTCTTTCTTGAAATACCCAATTTTTTAAAATTCGAACTTTCTGTCCCTAATTTGAAATTTCAATTAGAGTGACACTCTTTAATTCGAATCTCTCTCAAACTTTAACCAAAATTTTTTTCTGCCCTTGGAGTTCGAATTAGAGAGTCAACTGTATACCCCAATTCCTGTGTATGATACCTTTATTCTGACAGCGAAATTCATTTAATGTGATAAATTAAATACATTTGGTACCAGTAATTGTACATACTTTAAGGAAAGGAATTTAGGGTGACAGAAATTTGGTTGTTTAAGCAAAAATCCAGTAAACTAAATACGCGCAGAATGTATAATTCAAAAAGGTAAATTAACTTCCAAGTTTTGCCATCCGCCAAATTGCCAATTTTTTAAGGCGTTAATTTATAATGCATATACTTAATTTAACAAATTTGACAAAACGTTTATTTCTAAGGCTCGTTTTCATTCAACTGCATTTTCCGCTATAGCGCAAAGAGCTCACCAGTTTTCTTATTTGCGCATGTGTACTTGGAAAAAATATAAGCAAAACCATAAGTAACTTGTTCTTTGTCATAGCAATACAAGTTGAATAAAACAAATAAGTGACCTTCCAGTATCGTGATTTAAATGGCTTACCATCAAAAACGTTTTAAAACAAAGGTATAACTGAAACATCCAATTTAAAATAAAAAATTATATGGACGCAATAAGAAAGTGTGGTACTTGTTGGGCGGGTGAAAGTAAGAAGTTTATTAGGGACGGTGCAATGACTGGTGAATCCTCGAATATTACGATAACCGTACGGCCGCCCTTATTTGATACTGTCGCAGAAGATATTTTGTTGCCATTTTCAAATTTGGTCCCAAAGTAAATAAAATTGAGCAGAACAAAGACATAACAGAGGTAGAAAACTGATGAGGTATACTTGACATAGACTGGACACATACCGTAAAAGAACAATGCCATCTAAAATATGCTGTCTGAAAATAATCAGAAATAATAATAGCTAGATGCAGCTAAATCCTGCGTACACAGTTCCTGCTTTGTCAAATCGCTGGTTACGCAAGTGAAATGCTTGTATTGTGGGAGTTTGCATGTGATGGGGTCAAGAGCTATTGTTTTTAGGTTTTACAAAGGACTTGTAGCTAATAGTTCTTGAACAATGCCAAACTTACAGAGGTTATATAGGCAGAGACATACTTAAGAAAGCTTATGGGTCTATTCCTTGTATCTCCTGTGCAAAATTATCATACTTGTAGAAATTTAAACTGAAAATAGTCCTTCCTTAATGTAACTGTTACTTTAGATATACGTAGCCTAGCTAGTTTGGTTGTAGAAATCTGCTCAAAGCACTTTTATCAATCAGCTTTTAGTCACTCCTGTAAAAGTTCTAAACAACCCATTATTCCATTCTTAAATAAATGACATTTTCTTACCAATGTTTACAATATTTTATTTATTTATTTTATTTTTATTTATTTAAAACATATTTATACAGGGTGGCTACCGTCAATTTAAAAAATAAACTGCTATCAATGGAGGCCCTGTGTATAAGATAAATAATGATAAAAAATATATATTTTTAAATACATAAAAAGATATGTTAGTGATTAGTATATACATTAAAATCAATTAGAAAAGAAAGAATGTGAACAACGCTGTAGCACTAAATGATGATGTAAGACAGGAAAATAGTAGGAACTGAGAAAAAAAATCAAATAAAAATAATTCATATACCTCTATATGTGCAGGCCACTAACACGCACAGCCAAGAAAAAGATCAGAAAAAAGCAAGAACAAAGTTATAAGGAAACAAAATGCAGATGTAAATTTTAGGAAAATGCTTGCATCAATAATTTCTTAAATTCAATAAAATTTTCGGTTTTTCTAATATTCATATTCAATTCATTATATAGTTTTGCGCCAGTGTACTGTAATGATCCACGATAATACTCGCGTTTTAATTTTGGCAATCTCAAAAGACATTGGTTATTCCGTGTACAACTGTTAGTTATAATATCAAAGTGATCTTTGAACCCAACACAAACATTATTATCAAGACATTTACGCACAAACAGACAAGCTCTAATCTTCTTTATGGCAGTTATTGTAAGTAACTTTTCATCTCCTGGGTCAATAATGGAGACTGCCCTGCGGTGGAATGATTCTAGTTTCAGTTCGTTCGTGTTGCTCAGTTGTAGCGATGATAATGCACAGTAAGTGAGTAACGGTACGACCATAGATTGGTAAACAGTTTTAGCAGCCTGTGATGTCAGCATCGAACGAAGTTTTACAAGTAATCGGAGTCTTCCTGACGCTTTTTTGTACGCAATATCGAAATTTTTGTTCATATTTAGTGTACCATCGATCACTATTCCAAGGTATTTATAATTAACGCATGTTGTTAGTGTGCGACCTTGAAACGTGATGTTGAGACCATCCTTGCATTTTGCTAACATTTGCTTGGATCCAAAGAGCATTGCCTCGGTTTTACCCTTTTTGAAATTCAATATAAGGTCGTTGTCATTACACCATTTCTCGATGGATGTCATGTCGATTGACAGTTTTCTTTCAATTTCAACTAATGATTTGTCACTGACGTAAATTACCGTGTCATCAGCATATTTTATAATCTGACTGTGCGAAAGAACCAATGGTAAATCATTAAAATATATAATGAACAGTAACGGACCAAGAATGGATCCTTGCGGAACACCATTCAGAACAAAATCAGGTTCACATAATGAATCGTTATACAAGACTTGTTGCTGCCGACAAAACAAATAGTCAGTAAACCAAGCAAGCTCTGTATCATTAACACCATATAATTTTAGTTTGTGTATAAGCTGAGAGTGACCAATCGTACCGAAGGCCTTGCATAAGTCAATGAAAATAGCACCAGCTAATCCATTATCATTAACAAGTCGTTTAACACTGTCAAAGAAAAGAGTAGCAGCTGTTTCAGTCGAGCGACTCCTCCGAAAGCCAAACTGGCATTTATTAAGGAGGCTATTGTCTTCCATGTAAGTGTATAATTGCTCATGAACGATTTTTTCAATAACCTTTGAGGCAGCTGGGATAACTGATATGGGTCGATAGTTTTCAATATCACTTTTCGAACCACTTTTGTAAACTGGGATAACTTTTGATTTCTTCCAATCGCTCGGAAACGTTCCTGTAGTTAGCGAAATATTGATTATATGCGTCATAGGTTTGCAAATACTCTCTGCACAATCTCTCAAAAATGAAGGTGGAATGTTATCTAGTCCCGCGCTTTTTTTCTTTTTAAGAGTCTTAAGAAGTTGACAGACTTTCTTGGGTGTTGTTGGCTGAAATTTGAAAGTTGTTCGAGTCGGGACAAATGTGATTGGTGGTTTATGCCAAATAAGATCTCGAAAGGTAGAGAGAGACTGTTTGAGTTTTGGTAACGACAGATGAATAGTAGGTACAAAAAGCCTTTGATATTTTGGCATGATTAGTTGTGTTTTCTCCGTCAATATTTATCACTGTATCTACTTTTGTTTTCGCTTTAGTTGGGAATATTCGTTTGATGGCACTCCAGAAGTTATCGGAGTTAGTCGCGTTTTCATTTAAAAGCTTTTTACCGTAATCATTCTTGGTTTTCCTCAAAAGTCTATTTACTAAGTTCCTTTTGTTTCTGAATGCTAATTCGTCAGTAGCCGAACCGCTCTTCCGGAATTTGCGTAGCAAGTGATCACGGTTATTCATTTCAGATTTGATTTCGGATGTGATCCATGGACATGCTCTGCCACGAATCCTTTTTGTGACTAATGGTGCAACGTCATCAAGCACTTCCGTTAGCTTAGCTTTCATAGAGGACCAGCAACTGTTGACATCAGTGGAAAGATAAACGCTAGCCCAGTTTTCAGCTTGCAAGCGTTCATTTATGTCATCTTTATTATAATTTTTATAGTTTCTACAGTAGGTTGTTTTTGGTTTTGATTTTGCAGAGTTCATTTTTCTAACACCGCCAATCATTTCATGGTCGCTAATTGCTGAAGCGATAACGACAGTTTCTTTAATAACCGATGGGTTGTTAGTCATGAATACATCAATTAACGTTTTTGTGTCGCCATGAATTCTCGTGGGTTTTTTAATCATCTGCTTCAGTCCAAAAGAACTTAAAACTGATTTAATGTCAACATGGTCGTTTGGTTTCAAGTAGTTCACGTTAATATCACCAATGAGAATTATCTCTTTATTTTGGTTATTGTCAGTAGCATTAAATAACATATAGTTCAAAATATCAGAGAAATCTTTATGTAGATACTTGGAACCATCAGGGGGTTTGTACATAACGCAAACCAAATAAGATTTTGTGTTTGGAGGCATTATTTCTATCCAGATTGATTCAATATTTTTAACCTCTAAGTCTTCACGCCTTTTCCAAATTAACCGATCTGAAATGTATATCCCAACACCTCCGCCTTTGCCTCTAACTCTCGGTTTGTTAATGAATTCGTAACCATCAATTTGATACAGACCCCCGGTATCTCCGTCCGTATGAGTTTCAGTAAGGCCAAAGATGTCGGTTTTTGAGAAGCTTCGTAGAAATACACGAATATGTTCCAAATTATTCCATAGACCTCGAACATTTTGATGAAAAATTTTAAGTCCACGAAGATTTACTAACCGTTGAGTCTCTGGTGAAAATCTTTCGCCGACAGGACCAGGACAGATTTCGATGTCACCGGATAAAATAAGTAAAATCTGTAGCATGAATCTTGTGTCAGATTTTCTGTAAATATTGACTTTTCCTTTGCAAATTGCATGAAATATACACAATCTGTTTGATCCACAAACTTTCGAAGTACCTCTGGTGGTAAAATGGTTTGTACTGCTAGTTTCTTCAAACATGTAAATAAGTAAAAATACGAGAACAACTCTGAATTTGTTCAAAATTCTTTTCATAATTAAAATGACAGCACAAACGTTAAAAATGTAACTATAACTAAATATTAAAAATTATGTAAAATGTTCAAAACGCCAAACAGAATAGCCAGAAAAAATTTAGAATCCTATATGTCATTGCGAAACCGTTAAATACAACACGTCCTCAGAGCTACAATTCTAGTTAGAATATGTTAAGACAGCTAACTTCGAAGTTCGCCACGACAAGTAATTGCATAGGCTATTTTTCATTAGATTCACGCTTTTTGAACTTGTCAACGTTTGCTTTTCAATGTTCAGAAAGTTCAATTGTCAATGTTTTAGAATCTTAGGCTATTTGGCTAGGTCTTTTGCTAATTGTTGCTAACGTCAGCATTTTGGGGTCCTCGAGGACCCCGACGTGGGTTATTTCGTAGCGCGCAGTGCCATAGAAAGCCACCAGCACATTTTAAACGCTGTCTGCCTGTCCTACATGCGTGCAAAAGTAGCGACTTTGCAGCCTATCAACTGCAGAGCATTCACCATGTTAAGCTTTTGTCCACGAAAAATGACGAAAAATCTTCCTTTCCATATATTGTCTAGGATTGTGATTCGTGATGATGCCATGTATAATGATTGAAATTTTAAAGTCCAAGATCATAATAACCAATCGAGATTGTTTAAAAATATATACAAATCCTAGCCAACCTTTCCAGCTCTTTTATATAAAATTAACTTGTCAGACAGATCCTACTCCACGTTCTATTTTGAGGACCCTATTATAACAGGCTTTCTTTTGTTCTCTTTTATTTTGATTGTAAGCCTTCGTCAGTTCTTGGTTCGCGTGTCGTTTTGTTAACGGGTTAAATACCCGTAGTTTAAAAAAATGCTATTTGACCTGCTGCAAAAAACCTCTTGCATAAATATCCATCTTCTGTAAATATCCATAAATATATTATATGCGTGTGTATCAGGCCTATCAATAAGAAAATAATACCCGAGCAATAAATCGCTCCCCCAAGGTTACAATAATTTAAACTGGGCGAGCAATCTGAATAAATAGAATAAGTTTATAAACGCATATTTTATCACAAAGCCTTTTTATCTATTTTATTTTATCTTTTTTTATATATTTTGGTTCTTTTTTACTGTAAATAATGAGAAAGAGAACATTGATTTCCATGTGAGATGAAGTGATATTGCTCAGCCAGAAAAACTTTTTTTGGAATTGGGGGAGCAATTAATGGCTCAGCTAGTTTCTCATTTCTCAGAATTGGGCGAGCCTTTGCGTGAGCAAGAGCAATTGCTCTCCCCTTATTGATAGGCCTGGTGTATATGTGTGTATATATGTGTATATATGTGTATATATGTGTATATATGTGTATATATGTGTATATATGTGTATATATGTGTATATATGTGTATATATGTGTATATATGTGTATATATGTGTATATACGCATAAAGGTCGAAAGGAGAATCACACTTGCCATTGAATGGCAACCTTCTCGGTTGTAAACCATATCTGATGCAAATGAGGTCACGGAACAGTTGCTTATTCAACATGTAGCCTTCTTTTTAAATTGGAATTATCTACAGCCAGCTTGAGGCTCCTTTTTTAGAAGCAAGATCGTTCGGACACTTTCATGTTTCATCCACGTTATCTGAACGTAATTCATCTAGCAGCTTCGTCTGTTCGCTTCTTTTTTTTTCGATTTTAATTCCTTTTTCTTCTGCTGAACATTTGTCGCCTCACCTAACCGAATTATTTGATTAATTAACTTTACGGTAATGGTAATCGAGTTTTGAAATTGGACGATAGTTTTATCAGCAAATATTGGTGTTCCTACGCAACCCCAATCTTGGTTGTGGCAACAACTTTCCTCATCTTGACTAAAAAGTTAAATCCACCTGTTTTGCTAGGGTAAGTTCAGTCGATATAACATTTATCAAGCCATCTGAGTTGGTCATCGATGTCAGAGATAGTTCGCATGCTATGCCGGATCTTGTATTTAAATCCTGTGATCAATTTGTAGTTCAAAATATCAGTTTTGTTCAACAATTGACTCTGTATGATCCAATCGTCAACCCTGTCTTGCATATACTGTTGTTTGAATGTTTTGTCACCAGTAACAGCGCCTAGATGACTCTGGCCATGCTGTGTTATTTTAATTCCGGTATCTCTAAATATATCATCTGCTTTTTTTTGTTAGCGAATCCTTCGTTATTAATCAAGTTTTAGTAGCATTAGGATCATATCCGAATTTCGATCGAAGCTATAGGATCTCCTTTCATTTTTAACTGTCTTGCACCTAAATTAATTCACTTGTTTTTTTGCAGTAGGTAAGCTTTAGCATATTTTTATAAAAAAGCGTGCATTAAATATTAAATAGCCTGCATATCAATTTTAACGACACAATGTAAGCACAGTCGTCTCGATGCGTTCGACTTTACTGATTGGTAAAGGCGGGTTTCCACTCAAACGAATGTGGTCGAATCGATCGACGTCGATAGCATCAATGCTACTAAAAATAGAACATTGAATAATCTTTGTCGATCGACGTCAACCTGGCGGTCGAATTCGATCGAATTCAAAAGTAGGATTGCTTTCTATTTTTTCGTCGATCGATTGAAAATCGATGAAGAAATGAACATTCACTGAGAAGAGGGAAAAAGAGGAAAATAGCTGAAAACATTATAAACAAACGAAAATTTAATTACATATTTGATGCAGCAACAGCAAACACTATTTAACACGAGCAACCGTTAAAAGATGAAAATGCATCACCGATAAGTGATTATTCGCAGATGAATGTTGAAGAATTTAGATAACATTGGCCGGCGCAAATGCATCAAAATTTTTCATCAAAATCGAGTATCTTGATTTTGATGAGATTTGATCAAAATCCGAATGTTTTGATGAAATCGAATTTGTCATTTGCAATGTCATCAAAATGAGTTTGATGAAAACATTCGAATTTTGGTGTTTCATTCATTTTAAATTTCAATATGGCGGAGCTAGCAACTTTGGTTTTGTTGAGTGAGCTCGTTGATTCAGACGACGAAAAGCCTACTCGAGGACCAACTCGAGATTGGGTGAAAAGAAGACCAAATAAGGGATATTTTAATAATATAATAAAAGAATTAAATCGTTGAGCTATCAATTTAGGATCTCATTGAATGCCGTATCTTCGTCAAAGGCCATCGTAGAAAAAATGGCCTCTGATTTTCTCAAAGTTCCATCTTGTGAGGCTGAATGGCTTGGGATTTTTAAGAAAGTCGAAGAATTATGGAACTATCCTCATGTCTTGGGATCTATCGACGGGAAACACGTGAGACATACAAAAACCGAAAAATGATGGCTCGTTCTATTAAAATTATAAACATACCTATTCTATTATTCTGATGGCTATAGCAGGTCCTGAATATGAATGTTTGTATGTCGATGTAGGATCGAACGGAAGGGTCAATGACTCTGGCATATGGAACAAAACTTCATTACTGCAAGGTATTCAAAACGGCTCATTCAAACTACCCACTGATGACAAATTGTCCAATGGTGAAACTACATCTACGAATTTCTGGGAGATATGATGCTTTTGCACTTAAAAATTTTATGATTAAACCATTGCCGAAAAGCGAATATATAACTATAGACACAGTAGGGCCCGAAGAATATCCGAAAATCTATTTGGAATCTTAACAAATAGATAGAGAGTATTTTTCACTAAAACTTAGATCCGAAGTATGTCGAGGATTTAATTTTCACTTGTCTAATTCTACACAATATGTTATTACGAAGCTCAAATTCAGCACGTTTTTATTGTCCCGCATTCTTCGCTGATACAATCTTAGATGACGGAGAAATTTCCGAAGGAGTGGCGCGAAAACGAATCTAATGATTTTCTTTACTCGTTGCAAGTACCACGATCTTTATCATAAAAACGCCATCGGCCCGCCTTAAAAGATCTGCAACTGTCAAACGCGCTCCATTCTTTTTTTTGCTTTGCAAGTTTAGACCGCGCATGGCCGCTGATTGGTTGCTTAAAACGTGACCAACAACAATTTGGCGATTTTCACGTGGTGATTTTTTTAGTGGCGTGGTCGGGCAAAGAAGAGCGAGGAAGTGTGGTGTAAGTTTTTCAAATTGTTTGTTAAATGTTGAATTTTTACTATTTACTGAATAAACTGCTAATTGTTAGCTAAATTGTGATCAATATCTGAAGCTTGCCTTTTATTTCAAAACAGCTGATTAAATAAGCTGGTGCACTGGTGCCAACCATAGCTAACTAAGCTAGCTAGATACAGTCACCATCATGTGAAGCAGCATGCCAGTGACACGATGGGTTCTGACAGTAGCTATCATCTAAATGACTAGCACCTATCATCTAAATGACTAGCACCTCTATCAGAATTAACATAATTAGTAAAGGCATAGCCATAGAAAGTAAAGTTATGGACCTTTTTTAATATAAAATGATTGAGGTTTGGGTGACACTAAGAAATTTTGAGAGAATTTTATCAAGCTGATAGACGTTAGGTGAAAAAGTCAAGTATTTATGGTTAAAAGCTTTCTCTCTGAAGCATTGTTTCACTCATTCTAAATCTAAATGTTATAAAAACCACATGCACACTAATATTTTAATTCAAAGATCAAAAGACACCTCAACCTGGAAATAACTTTGAAATATATGTATTTTTGCAGGTCAATTAAATTTTACATATAAACCTCTTGAGCATGCAGTATAGGAATAAATTTTCCTAAGAATTAATGTAAACGTAATGTACAATTTGTAACTTGCGCATGAATTTTGGTAAAAAATGTCACTAAACCTACAAAACAAAGAATCCCTTTACAAATTACGACAGTATGCAGTATGGAAATAAATTTTTGTGAACATTAATGTAAGCCATTTTGTGACTAAAATAAAATTATATTATAATTTTTTTAGATTTTGCTTACATTATATAGAAGTTGGACATATTGTATCAGCTGATAACACAAGGTAAATTGAGATATGAGTTCTGATGTGACCTTGGTTCTGTAAATTTCTGTTAATCCTAGAAAAATAAACTTATGCTGAAAATTGAAGCGAAATCCTAGAATTTTGAAAACAGCAGGGTTCTCACGCCTCCCAAAATTCCTGAAAAATCCTAAAAAAATTAAGGGGATCCTGGTACTTTTGCGAGTTGGATTTACCTAAAAGATTTGCACGAGAAATTCTTTTTGTGGCATTATGACCCTGTTATGTATTATGTCGTCAGGTTTGCTTTAAGTATTACTGACTGTTATAACCAAAACAGATGCCTTCTTACCGCAAAGATGTGACTTACAAAACTGACACAGACGGCAGTTATTTGCTGATGCTTAAAATGCTAAATTAACAAGGGCTGTGGTTGACGTAAATGTTCCATGCATGCTTTTTAAAGCCCTTATCATGCTAGTGCAGTAAAGTATTTTCAGAAATATGCATGAAAAATAAAGAAATTTTTATTTCATATTTTGTAGAAATTATACAAAATTTATGTTTCCTATTTTTAGAAATAAGAATTTTATATTTCCTGTTTTTAAAAGCAGAAATTCGAATTTCGTGAACAACTCACTTTTTCATAAATCATTTCTGTTTTTTAAGAACATCTAAATATTTTTCAATTATGTTGCAAAATTTTACTGTTTGTAACAAGTATTAAACAAGGATAAAATAGGAAACTTTAAGCGAGTGGATGTTGGACATGGAAGGAATTTAAAAAAGATGAATACCAACAAACAAGCAGATAGAAAAATATTTTGTTTGATTTATTTGAAAACTATAGTTCAAAATCAAACATCCGTCTTTATACCCTGAACTACCGCACCCTGAAAAGTTTTGTGACACAATTTGAATCATAGAAAAGTGCATCATACGATTGACCTGCACCAATTCCCTAGCGAATTAAAAATGGTAAGAGTTTTCTATTGATTTCCCAGGGAGTAAAATTTGGATTTGTTTCCCAAACTCACTTAAGCATGATTTATATTGAATTTAAATTTTAAACTTTGTTCCCTGCCCAAATATGCATTATTGCAATTGACAAAAAAGGTTTTCACCCAGTTTAAAAACTCTAAAAAATCAAGAATTTTAGTGTTCCTATTTTCTTTCAGTGCAGCAACAAGAATTGACAAATACTTGGTCAACACTAAGAATAAACAAGTGATTCATCAACGCCAAGAGTAAACAAAAGCCTTGAAACAAGTTCCAAACCTAATCTGTTGATGTTGAAAAGAAAACAAAAAAAATGTTCAACATTAAAAATTAGTTGTCATGTCTTGCTAGTATGAAGACTAATTTCTAACTGACTGCAAAAAATGCAAAAACATGATTTATAAAGGTCCCTTGAGACATGCCTATGTAAAAAATAAAGGTAATATGATATCAAGCATGCCTCAGTGCATAATAGACCCTCAGGTGCACAACTAAATATATAATATAAAGGAGAAACATTTATACAGATACACGAGACTTACACATATATAACATAAGAAACAAAGAGAAACAAAGTTTTACTTTAAATAAATCCTTTTCAATTTGAAACAAAAAATCATGCACACACCTGTTGCTAATATATTAAACTTTTCATTTTATTGCTTAACTATGTATGGGAGTATATCATGTTGAAATATTTTTTTGAAAACAATGAAATATATCATTCATATAGAGACCAAGTTAACTTCGTTGCAAAGGCAGGAAAGTCATTCATTTTAGTAGATGAAAGTCATTAATATGGGTGGAGCCATAAAACTTATGTAATAGGGTCATGTGTCACTAAAAAAGCTGAAACTAGTTTGAATTCTGTTATGAAGAAAAAGGTTGAAGCAGCGATCAAGCGTCAAAAAAAAAATATTTGAAAAGCAATATATATCTGAAGTTACATGAATTTTTAACAAAAAATTGATATGTCATTGGGAATTTCTTATGCAAAGCTTTCAGGTAAGTGTAACTTGTAAAAGTACCTCAAGATCCCTTTATATTATCCTAAAAAATCCTAAAAAATCCTAAAACTCTCCATTTGTCCAACTCAGTTTGTACAATAAATTTTGTTTTGTGGAATATAAGTCATAATTATTTATATTCTGCATCAACTAATGCGAAAATTAAATCTCATCATTCCTTTTTTGACAGCCGTGATTTTTATGATTTTTATTAGCACTTCTTTACTTTTCTACGTCTTTCAGCATAATTTTGGATTAATTTTTCATGGTTCTGCATAACCAATGAATGAACCTCCACCACTAGTACCAAGTATCATACCTTTTCCATTGCTCATTGAGAAAAAATCTCTTGTTTTTAGTACCAAACTTAGTACTCCTTTTATTAAGATTAATATAATGTCCCATAATTCAATGTAAAGGTTTATCATACTTTACAAGGTTCGAATTAGCAGGTCGCTATTTGCAATTTACGAATTGAAATGTCATCTTTACAAATCATTTTACAAAATTTTAAAATTGTAAATCCCATTTTTTCATCAAGAGTTTGTATCACCTATTTCTATCATTGTTGCACCAAAATAACCATATTAAGATTTTTAAGAATTTTTACAAACTGAATTTAGATTTCTAATTCGAACTTTGTTTGGGTTAAAAATTTGCCTTAAAGTGAAGTTAATAGTTTAGTGACCTACTGCAACATTTTGTTTGCATAATTTGTTTTTTTATTTTGTTTAAACTTGTGAACCCCAAACACGTCAACCAAGCGTCTGAACTAGCAACTTTCTCAGTCTTGACTTCCTCGTCTGGGATAGCGGTAATAAAGATTTATACAAAGAGAAAACTTCCGAATACGTGTGTCTTAAGAGATTTTAAATGATCCACGGTATTGTTTTCTTTGATCCCGTTTTGATGCTTTTGAAATGGTCTATGGCGATCTCTCTGCATTATATGATCGTGTTTTGATGCTTTTTAAACAACCTGCGATGATGTTTCGCTTTCTACAATCCAATTTTAAAGCTTTTTAACCAATCTATGTTGATGGTTTTGCTTTCTATGATCCTGCGCTCTCTATAACACAAGGGAGGAGAACATTTTTTCTTTCATCTTATGCTATTCTAAGCTATTTATATATCTTTGCAATCACGTTGAGTCTATTGAAATGATTTGCTTCTGGTAATAGAGTAGTATGGCAGGTATCAATTCTAAGTGTTATTGACATGTATTTCACAACCTATTGCGCAGGACTTAACTATTAATTGCTATTAAAAATAAAATTGAATTAATTTTTTTGTTTCAAAATATAAAAAACGTAAAAAAAAGTACAAATATTGCACAAAACTATTACTGCATCTTATTTTTGTATACCCACTGTGATTGGTAAGATAAAGATTGATAATAAATAAAAACATCAGGATATAAATATATATAAAATATAAATATAAATTGTCAATGTTAGTTTAGATCAAATGATTACCAGAGGCATGTCCTATTTTTTCAACACTAGTCGTTAGCCTGTGGAAAATTCCACTGGATCACCCAGGGAGCGAATTAACTGTAAATGAATCGATAGCGAAAATTATTTTCGATTTCGCGATCTGATTTTGTTAAAATGGGATATATTTTTTATGCTTTCGCCATAAGTTTAATGGTCTAATCGCTACCTCAATAATCACTTTATATATATTTCAAGATTTCAGCTTTTTAGGTTATAATGACTTTCAAAATTGATGCTACGCTCCCTTTTTCATTCACGTAGCTGAACAAACACGCATCGCCAAATCGGTACCTTATTAAAATTTGTTTGGAACTGTATCGCGGGTAGCCGAATTGCGAAAACATACCCGCTCTGAAGAAAGAAAAATATATAAGTTACGTAATAGAACTTTAAGTAATCATTCAAATCAACTGTTGTGAGAATCAAACAATATGGTGGACGTATGCGTTGCGATTTTTGAATTTTCTTTTACATCCAGGATATAATATGAAAAAATTATAATTTTAAGATCGCAATTTTTTTTAATGAGCATTTTGAGATCGCTAGTCCATAAAAACCGATCGCGAATCACGATTGGCGATCCCTTAATTCGATCGTTGTCACCCGTCATACATATTTCCTTCCTCACTGTTTCCTGCATCCTTGCCTGCCTGTTTACTTGAAGTAATGACATTTACTTGGACTTTGCTTTGATTAAGGTGTGATTATAATGGTGTTTCCAGAAAACCCTTAGTTTTTAAATTGGATCACAAATAGACAGACAGACAGCGAGTATTATTACATAGACATGTAGAAACAATCAAAACTTGGCCTTGTTAAATATGATTATATTTTATATTTACTAATGAAATATTTTTGTATTATTTAGTTAATTGGAAAAGATGGCAGAGAACAGTAAGTTCACGCAATTATTTTATGTGTCAAGAACATCGAAGCTGCCCTTAAAATTAGCGTCGGCAGTCAGTAATTGCCGACGTAAAATACGAAGAAACCGTAGTTGCGTCGGCAAAAAAATTGCCGACGTAATTCTGTTGTGAAATTTTTAAATTGGTTTTGTTTGAGCTACTCCCACTCATTGCGACTACAAAATAATTACATTCGATTTTCAGTAAGTTAAGCCATTATCACTAACTAAAATCACTTAGGCTACAGAAATACTGTGGTACCATTCGATTCGTAATAATAATCGAAAAAATTGTATATCGTATTAAAAAGAAATCCAGAAGTTCTTTCTCCCACACGACACAGCAGGCAATAAGTCAGCCCTTCCCTCGGTTTTGTTAGGAGAGATGTTCTGCGAAGACTAAAATAAAAAGTGAATGACGAAAGTTATTGCCAGCTGAAAAATTTCACTACAAAAAAATATTGCCGACGCAAATCAGTTGAAATAAATCTCATGTCGGCAGTTTTATTGCTGATGTAAAAAAATTCTAATTTTAAGGGCTGTCGAAGGTTATTTATATATTGTTTGATTTATCAAGAGAGGTGGCAAAACTTGTGCAGTAATTTTAAGATTTTTCTATTTACATAATCTAGGCCACAAAATTTTGGGGTAATGCAGCACTTAAAATAACAGCCAGTCAACAGTCACTGACAGCCGGAATTTGACATTTGACTGTCAGGATACAAAATCAAACAGTCAAATTGGCCAGCAATTTATCCTGCCTTCCACAAGCCAAAAGGCGCTTCTGAAATTCACACAACAAAGATGACTGTTGCTGTAGGCAAAGCATAAAGTGTATAACCACCAAAACTGTGAGCGAAAAAACAATCAATATTTATATCGCGCTTCAACTGGATCATTTTTAACAGTTTCATATAACTTGTGGGTAAATTAAATTGCGAAAAATATGGCTATTTTTATTTAATTATTATGCCATATTTCTTGGCAGTGGTTAAATTAAATATAATCACTAGGCTGGAACTATCTCTCAGCTGGTCCGTTGCAGCAATGATCTGTGTAAGGCTGTGTGTTAGACCTATTAGCATGTGTAAGGCTACTGCCAGAGTCACTTGTGCTGGCACACAGATTGTTGCCTGGTCCACTTTACCTATCAGATTCGTTTAGAATTGATTTTTATATTATCTGTTTCAAGGATACTTATCCTCACAATAATTTATACTAAATTAAAAGTGCTATATTCTATATAGCCCTTTTAATTGAGTTTGAATTTACTTATCTGTTGCTTATCATTGTTTGGTAAAATGCCTTGTATTACAGTAATGTGGATCTCCTGTCTTACTTTTATGTTTTAGTCTATATGGGCATTGTATTTACAATCCTTGCAATAAGGAAAATCTTGTAATAATGCAGAATCTTTAGAGGGTGCAACCTCTTTTAACTATAACCATCTGTCTTAAGACAAGTATTATCATTGCAGCTTGCTGCTTTGTCACCTCATCATCATTAATATCAAACAAACTTTAAGAAAAGCATTAGAAGTCTTAGGTTAATTTAGGGTGAACAAAGCTCACCTCAAACAACACAATTTTGTTGTCTGCAATCTTATTAAAAGTTCTCAATGTTCAGGGTTTTTTATTTTTTATTTTTATAGGAAAAAGAAAAAAGCGAAGAAGAATTTGCATGCGTATGTATACTAATTTTAATTTCAGATTTTCCCTGCTCTGTTGCACATAGTTTTTTAAAAAGAAACATTCTCAGCAAGCTCCCTGTCAATCTAATAATTTTCTTTTCGAATTTCTTAATATTTTTAGCTGTCCAAACAGCTCCATTATTTACTGTGTTTATGTGTAAAAGTTTTTTTTTACTAATCCCTAAATTATGGACACGTATAAAAATGATTTTGACTTACTATCTAAATCCATGAGGCGGCAGAAATTTCCAATTAAAAATGTATTATAAACAAGAAAAAAGTCAACTGTTACGAGCCCCAACTTTTACAAACTTAGGATTTTTTACCAGTTTCTGTTTTTAAATGAACTTTGGGTTAACCAAGTTGAAAGGCTGTGTGGAATTTTGTTGTTCATTCGTATTTTTCAATTAATAGGCTTTTGTATATTTTCAAAGAAGATGTTCCTCTCCTGCATAAAACGCTGTTAGAATAAAAAATTTCAAAGTAAAAATAATAGTATTAAAGATAATAGTATTATGGCTATAAAATCGTAATAAGAATGGTAAAAATCTATATTATAATACCTGTATACGTCTGTGTGTCACGCAAAATGGTACCACAAGTAGCGACGCACGAATTCATTTTAAAAAGAACGGGCAAACCTGTGGATTTTTCCACGGGCCACCGACTAATAGGAATATACAGTTTGAGAATAAGTCCTAGTATCTAATTATGATCTTTTATTAAAAGCCTTCTTATGAAGTTTTTACATTTTTTTTGATAACAGCAGTTGCAAGAAAGGAATAAAAATGACTGTATAAAGACAATAAGAACAAGTACTTTATCATATAGGGCAGATTTAGGCTTCATAAATGTTTTATAGCTTTATAATGTAACTAGTGACTAAGCCGTTAGCCCGTCATGAAAACCTATGTTTTTTTATGATTGGTGCTGAGTAGTTAATTCTTATTTTTGACATTATTCTTGCTTGTTATTTTAGCGGAGAAGAGAAAAGGTAAATTTAATTTAGCTGTTTTTTTTAACTACCACATCCCATAAGGCTTTTTAGTTTTAAATCTGGCATTGGTTTGGAAGGTGTGTGGATGTAGTATATATTTGTAATTATTCAATTTAAATGCTTTTTGCCTGCTTCACATTGGCATTTTATATTTTGTTTTGTGATCACATGCTCAAACAACAGTTAATTAAGAAAGAAAATAAAAGCACAACTTTCGCAAGTTCAATTTACATTCAACTTAAAACATTTTCGCAAAAATCTTTTGATATCAATCAGGAAATTTTAATACTATGACGACTTTTGCCTTGGCCATTGTTGAGTGCCAAAACTTGAATTAGAAAGGCTAAGATGTGAGGTGTGGGGATAATGATTATCTGATGTCAAAGAAGGTAACACAAACACTTATGTGGCAGAAGTAGAATCTCTTTACAGGAAAATTCTAAACTTTTCAAGATTTTGATCAAATATTCTGTGCTATGACATAAAAGGTTGTCTTGTCATCTTAGCACAAGTAGAATGGATAACAAGTTGTGCTCAAGACGTTCATAAAGATAAGCTGTAATCTTTTTACCTTTTTGAAGGGATAACACAGTTATATTCTGTATTTTGGTGGGGATGAAACTGCTGCAGATGTAAATAGGCATTTTTGATAGACAAATAAATATAATTAAGTTTTTTTCAGATTATTAAGTTTTAATAATCTTAAGGAAAATAGGCCTAAATTAGTCCCTGCAAAGTTCAAAATGTTTTCTCTGGTATTTTTTTGACAGAATAATTTGTGTTCAGAATTTTCATAGGACTGAAAACATTCGTATTTGAAGAGAGGATAACAGGAAATGTTTGGCAATGATATAAAAAATATGAGTTTAATTTTAAAACAAACTTATGCTGATTGATTTACTCTTGATCTGTTGAATGTTTTAACCCAATATTTCATCGATGTTTTCATGCATTCTGTTTTAGTGCCAAAAAAGTCATCTGAAGGTTAGTTTATTTTATATTATTCTGCACAACCGCCTCCAGTTATTTATTAGAGTCTGATGGTTTAATAACATTTTCCCTTCAAATCTTTTAAAGTGAACACAAAGAGCTTAGGTAAGTTTTGACATTCCTGTGCTTGTAACTGCATTTGCAGCATAGGATTTGTGATGTGAACCAGTAAACACAAGTCCCTAGTTTGTCCCAGAATTTTCCCTTAATAAATGAATTTTGACAAAAGGATTCCTAAGCCTCTTGATGACCACATTTGTGACACAACAGTGCTTAAAATAACGGCCGGTCAACGGTCACTGACCGACAAATTTTGTTGATCGACCGTCAGGATCATGTTAGGAGTGGTCAGACTGATGGGCAATCATTTCCTTGCTTCGTAAAAAAAATATTTACTATTATATATTATATTATCTACTGTTAAGAATAGATAATAATCATCTCGCTTCACTTTTATTTCCCATTGATTCATATACATTTCTTTTGATTTTTTACCTTTTGTTTTACTGTAAATAGCTAGCTAAAATGCTACCATTTTGACTACAAATAAAAGGCTTCGCCGTTTGTTTATTTATTTTTTAATAGAGAGAAAAGTTTGAACCCAGGGCTTTTTAACTTTCTTACATCTGGATAGAATTAAATTTCATGATTGAAACCGCTGCGCAAGGAATCGCATATATTTTTTGACCGCCGAAAAATTCAATTTGACCAGCTGTTTTGGATCTTTGGCGGTCAGTATGACCGGCAGTCGTCAAATATTTATTTTAAAAGGTGCACAAAATAAAGTGCAAACTCGGACAGAAGAGAAAGACTTAACACCTCTGATAGAAGCATAAATTTAAGTTAAAAGTAATGTTTGTAGAGATCTTCGATTTTTTTCTTTAGGTACTACTAATTTTAAAATAATAGTGGTAACAGTTCTTAAATAAAATTAATGCTGAACAGTAATTGTCTTTTTTCAGAAGACAAAAATTTGTTAATAATCTGGGTATCTAGAGATTCTTCAACTTGGATTTATCCCAGTAGAGAACTTAACTCAATTGACACCAACCGTTTCAAATAAACCATCCAGGTCACAAAGTAAAACATGTACGACCACTAGCTTTAAAAACACTTTGAAGCCACAATGCATAATAACTAGCTGCACTAGCTTGCCTGCACAAGAATCATTAGAGGCTTATGAAATTTTATGTTAATTCTATTTTACAATTTTTTAATGTGTTAAATGATTCTAATATGGCTATAGGTAGAACTTTTTTAAGTATTCTTCGCAATTATCCTCCTCCAAGGTTCCAGTAAATCCTTCTCCATTTCTTAATGCAATAAAAGCCTGTATTTCTAGTGATAAGCCATTTTATTGCAATGACAGAGCAGTGGTCCCTTGCAAAAAAAAACCTTACATCTGTTTTCTTTAATAGCTTAGGTAACTTTAGCCGTCATCACAAGTTACAGTTTATGTGAGCAAGGGGGTTTGACTATTCTTATTGTTTTTTTAGTCTTGTCTTTGGAGAGTCAGCAAGGAGGTTTGAATTCTTATTGTTTTTTTTAATCTTGTCTTTTAAATCTTTTAAAGTGAACATGAAAAGCCTAAAGGTATGGTAACATGCAAGAGGGGTGAAATTTCCCCAACGGTGAGAAGTCACCCTGAGGGGGAAAAAATTGGGTTACATACATAGTGAACTCAATCCGAGGTGAAAAACGAACAAGTTCACCCTGGGGTTAAACACAAAAAAGGGTTGCTGCATTATTTTTACTCTTTGTATGTGATGCATGATTTTCGTATGTTTATTTTAATTTTGTGAAGAGAAAAAAAAAAGAAAACATGGCGTTGAATAACAGAAAGCCATTTGTCACTTTAATGTGTTTAATAAGTACACTTCTTGCATCCTTCTTAACACTTTTGCAACTTCACGGGTTTCTTTTGATAAAATTGATTCAGCACATACCACACATTTATTTCCTTATGGCAGAAGCAATACATTTCAGAAAAAAAGCATTTGAAAGATATAAATGACGTAAATTAAGGTAATCTTTGTACTTGTCTGATTAATGAATATTATTCGTAATTACTTGCACTTTAAGTCATTAAACCTTTGTGATAATCCTTTTCTCTAGAGTTGTACGCAAAAGGAAAAGCATTTGGATCAAATCAGGGAGAACTGGTGCGTGGTGGAAAAACCTTATTGACTTGTGTGATGGGAGAATGACTGATAAAGATTGAAAAAAAAATCTTCAAATGTCGTAGAAATATTTTATTACTGCTGGTGGAACTAATACTGCCTTATTCCAAGGAGGTTTCTGATCAAGTTAGCAAAGATGCAATTTCATTGGAAAAGAAAGTTGCAGTAACATTAAATAAGCTCTTTTCCATATCACATGTTCACAATTAACCGTGGCGGCTCAAAATGACAGCGCAACATGAAAACGAGGTTTATTATGAACCATTTAAAATTGTAGCGGGAAAGTGCACAAATTACTTAACAAATTTATGCATTTTTGTTGTTTTTGGCTGCACTTGAGTGCAATGTGGATCAGTTCCAAGCACTATTACCTCATACTAAAACAGTTAATGGTTTGGAAGACTTAGGATCATTACGTGTTCCCAAACTAAAAAAGATTTTGTTTGTTTACAAGGAGAAAACATCTAGCACAAAAGGCTGACCTTATCCTTTGAGTTTTTGCTGTATTCTGTGGCATAACAAATGATAGCAACACTATTAATATCCCTACATGAGAGTGTCATAAGGTCCCCTAGGTTCGCAAGCGAAAATATTTAGTGAGTCTTATTCTGAAAAGATGATTTGAGACATGTCAAGACAAACAAGTACATATAGCTAGCTGCCTTTTCTTGACAAGGCATTGTTGTGCTCTATAAATAAAAGTGATGAATGTATTCAACACTACCCCCCTACAATTCGAGGAATACCAATTATCCTCACAATAGCTATATATATAGCTATCATATACTCCTGGTTGTTGCAGATACAAGATAATTATGTTTTTCCTAGCCCTGTCCAGGATTTCAACCTGGATCTCTCATTTGCATGAGTGTCATAGCCATTAGACCAACGGGGCATAAATATATATGAAAAACTTTACAGGTGCATATTATATATGCTTCCGGATTTACAGCACACGTAGACTACTTAACTTTTTTTGTGGATATCAAAATTCAATTTTTTTTATTAACTAAATAGACGGGCGTTGACATTGAAATGTCTGGTTAAGTCAAGTTACTGTGTTATCCGCCATTAAACGTCTGGTAACCAGACTTTTTCGTTAGTTCTTTGTCACTCACTCCACCAGCCCATAACTTCGATACAAACGTGATACTTCCATTGGGCGATAACCCCACCAAAGCTTTCCAAGTGTTATGTTTATACTGTGACCACGTTTGTGACTGTGTACCATAGAAGAAGGGGTTTGTATAAAAATTTCAGTACCATTCAATGATAACAAGTGTTGTCAGATACTCTCAAAATTGCTTAGGCATGTATTTTCGAACCATTTATTGAGAAGGAAATCAGAACAACGGAAGAAGTTCATAATAAAGAAAGTTTATCCAAGTGGTAAATATTCTTGAGATGTGACCAGAAGATACATTAAAACGATCAGCAATATCATCAACAAACCAACCTTCAAATGTACTAAGACAACAAAAAACTCATCCAATAAAGACGGTGATCGTTTACGACCAGGTTTGGAATGACTATATATGGAGTTTTGATAAAATAAATTACCATGATTCTTACCAAGAGACTTTGGGCCAGATCAATAGTGTATACAACGTAATTTTGGTTCCAAGTATGAAAAAACTGATAACAGTGACTTATAGTTTGGAAAACCGGTGTAAAATTTTACTGCACATGGATCACTTTTTATTTTTTCTAAAGAAAATTCTTTGCTCTGGTATGAATTGATTTCCTTGTTGGGATCCATAATTTTATTTTTTAGAACAATATTATTGGAAAGTTCCTTGATGTCATCTTCCATTTTCTCCTGAAGTATACATATATTGACTAAGGAATTTTGTGTTGAATGGAACTTGGGATATGAATGATCATGAGCTGTTGTATACTCATCTTCTTTGTCATCGTTTAAAACATAAAAGGCAGTGTGAACAAAAGCTGCACACTCCAAACCACGAAAATATTTTCGTTTTCACCCTTACTACTACTTTCTTTCTATAAAGTTAAAATCTTGTGGTAAAGTCTTCTTCCCAGTAAAAACTTATTTCACTACAAAACACGCTGTGAAAAATAAAATGTTCATAATAAACCTTGTTTTCATGTTTACTGCGGCGATACTCGTGTGTATTTTGCAGAACCGGAACAGATATGTCAATAGGCTTATTACCAAGGTTCAATGCAGATGACGGCAAACGCTTTTGGCATTGCCCGTTGCACTGCAGATGTGGTTGTATGCGAAATTTGTCATGTACTTTCGAAAGATGGATTTATGCAACACTTTGGATTTATAGGCTGGAGTTATAGGCTGCATAGATGTCAAGCATGTTCCAATTAAACAACTTCCGGAAAATGCTCATGATTACTTCTCATATAAAATGTTTTATTCAATTAACTGTCAAGCCATATGCGATGCTTGTGGTCGTTTCGTCAATGTTGAAGTAAAATGACATGGCAGCGTACACGACTCTCTTGTTCAATAAAGATACTTAGAAGGCCAATTGAAACAGTTTTACAAGGAGCTACTTCCAGGATGTGAATGTGTGCCACAATAACTTTTGGGAGATCCAGCATATCCAGTACAAATCATGCCAGACAAACAAACAAGTGATATTCAATCAAATGTTAAGAGGTGCTCAAAACCGAATAGAGTTTGTGTTTTCGCCCATTGGAGAATACTTCCGTCCACTAGATGTAGGAATCAAGTCTGTACCAAACATTATATCCGCTTGCTTTGTTTTGCACAATTTTTTTGAAAGATACAATGTCAGATTTGACCGGATGTTAGCAGAGGGAATTGCGCTAGAAGAAAGTTGTTTACCGTTGAAACTAGATCGCATTACCCAATTACAACAAGCTTGGGGTCCAAGGTTGGGTATACAATCACAATATTTTAGAAAGTACATTTAAAATTATGTGATACAAAGAGACAAGAACTACTGTACAGTTTTCTTTATTTGTCTGTTAGTTATAACTGTTTGTGATTTTTGAATAGTCATTGTGAAAAGCTTGATTTCCCATTTGATTTTGTATATAAAATGAGCTGCTGAACGAATCACTTGAATTTCTATTGTCAGGAGAACTAGCCATGGTAACATTAGGGTTGAAAGACAGATTGTGATATTGGGGTTGATAATTGACAAGTATTGCTGATATTTTTTAATATTGCTGTTCGGATTAAACCTTTGGCCGGCGTTCCATAGTTCCTGCTGGCAGCCTCCGAGTGCTGCTGCCATCATTGCCAATCTATCACCAATGGCTTTCCCCACAGACGTGATTGACTCTGACATTTTAATAAATACTTTGCTTTATTCTCGGTTAGACTGAGCAAGCTTATCTACCATACGTTGCTTTGGCTTTAAATCTTCCTTAGCTAAATTGAGAAATACTTGATCTCATTGGTTAGCGAACAACTGTTTTTCCATCAATTTTCTCTTATTGTCAACAAACTTTTTTGTTGGGTTTGATGATAGAGGATCATCACCTCCATTCAAGTGTCACTGGCGTTGTTTTCCTTTGTCTCCCCTCCATCTTCTTAATTTTTATGCTCAAACATCGGTCCTTTTTCCTCATTCTCTGTTGTAAAGAAATGAATGGAATTTTGAATGAATGTAGTGGCAGGGGATCCAGTCATAGATTTTTTAATACCTTATTCCATGAAATTAATGAGGTTTCTCAAAATTTGTGTTAATTTAATGACCGTTAATTAAATGCAGTGTTAATTTAAAGACTGTTAATTTCATGACTTGTTAAATTAAAATACTGTTAATTTGGTGACTTTTTTTATAATATATAAAAGCCTAAAAAACATAAGAATACAATTTTTTGTACAAATTTTCTACGATTTCCTCCTTATAGGACAATAGCTCAACGGTGTTCTCTTTTTCAGCGATCTTTTTTAAAACAGCTTTTGTATCATCTTCATACTCTGATCAAAGTGGAAAATAAATGGCCCTTCGGCCCCATGCTTTTCGCGGTTGAAACTAAGAAAGACTACTTCAGTCACCCTCTATAGATGAAGTAAATGATATACAAACAAGAATATAAAAAAAGGATTTTTATCCCTACTGGTTATGTACCAGGGATTGATTTTTAGAAAGATTAGGTAGATTTTTTGACCATAAGCGTGTTATTTTTCGTAGATTCAACAGATGTTTTCTGAATCGAGAGTTGTACAAAAAAATAGCGACGTAACTTAGATCCAATGTAATTATAATTAAATCTGTGCACTGGCCTTCTTGATATTGTATGACGATAATGTATTTCCCCACTGATTCCTGGGTTTGTTTATTGTTAGTTAAGTTTTTTTTTATCAATTTCGTTCCCAGAGGGGCCATTATGGCGGTCATGCGACAGTTGTAAAAAACGGCGTAAGCTCAAGTTTTTACAAAATGGCGGCAAGGGCTCCCAACTCAAAGAGGCGTAGCGTATCAGGAAAATCTAAATTATGCACCAACATTGAGTGTGAGCGATAATAACATTGTGAACTCATAAATAAAGAAAGTGTTACTTCAGTGTCTAACAAAGTAATGATCTACATATGTACAATGACTACTAAATAAAGCTATCAAAAAGGAAAGAAAGCTTTAAAAGGCATGAATTTTGCAAAGTAATGGGTAGAATGAGATTATTTAATTATCCAGAAATTGATGTCCGATTGTCAAAAATATCAAAAGGGGAAATGTTAAAGTTGATTTACCGCTTGGACAATATTGAAACAAAAGTTAAACATAAGTTGTAGACCTAGCCAGAGGACTACAATATATATATACAATAACAAAAAATTACAAAAGAGGAACTTGTCCATGTCAATGGTCATACATTGATGCTGAGCAGGGACAGTTCAACATTGTCATATGAAATCTTAAATGTTTTGTCTGAGCTAAGGAAAAGCTCTGTGAGACTATTCTCATTGAAACTGGCAATGTTTTCGTTAGTCAAGAGTGATACCAATTTAGTTACCAACTGATTATAAACAGACAGATAAACTTGATTTTTGCCTTAGAATATGATGATTGCATACCATGATGCACAAAACGCAGCTTTTTTCGTCATAAGCCCACAATTTGTACAATTCACAAATGTAGTGGTCACATCTTCAATTTTTTGTTTGCACGTCATGCAAACCAAGGCTTTTGAAATTTTTTTCACACCAGTTATATTGGCATCATCTGATGTCACCGTCATTGCTTCTATGCCAAGGTCATGTACTGTTTTACATTCAACATTCTTTGGAGTATTAAGTGAGACATCACCTCTGTACGATTTGACATACAAATTTTTGAAAACATATGTTGCATTTTCCTCCAAAGTATCAATAAATTTTCTCCATAGTGTCAGCCTGATCAAACATGTTGGATTACACAGCACAGCTTCCTGTTTTTTAGTGTTTTACCTTGTTGAGTTGATATTGAGTAATGTTATCACTAGCGCCTTGACAGACACAAGCTGCTCCGCATTAATTTGTGCAACTTGCTCTAGTGATAACACAGTATCTTCACTTGTATTTGATAGTCAAGGTTGATATCAGTTGGTTTTATTGGTGTCATTCTTGTACCTTTTAGAATGACGATGTCTTCCTTGCCTTTGAACAGGTTGCGCTTAAAGTGTTGCATCTTAACAGGAATTTTGGCAATTTCGTGCTTGTCAGGCGAAAAACAAACTGCACGCGTTTCTTCATTTTCTGATTGCAGAATACAATTAAAGTATGACTCCTTTGACACTTCTATTTTTTGCACTGGGATAATGAATGGATAACATTCCAATGCTTGGGTGGAAGCTGTAAAAATAATAAACAATGTAATTTATTGGTTTTATTTGAGCCTAGGTTTATAAGAAAATTAGGCTAAAAGACCACAGCTCCAATGCCCAGTATATTTTTTTGGATTAACAAAACATGGCATAAAAGAACACAGCTCTAAGCACGTCTTTCAGGCAGTTTATGTTGTAGGTAACAAATTAAGAAAGTATTAGGAAAATCTCAGCCTCATTTCAGGAATTTTCTTAAGAAACTTAAATTTATTAGAAAATTCGTCACAAATGAGAATATAGTGAAGAAATTACGATTATAAGAACTGATAGCAACACATTTTAAAATTTTAGCGGAATTAGGTCCAGGGTTACTTTCTATATCCCTGTCAATGATAAGTTTCAACTTGGCTAAAAACTGATGAAGGCTATCAGTTTCTGTTTCAAAAATTTGTTAAAGAATTAAAAACATTTGTAGTGAGTACAACACAAGTTGTTATCATTTTTTGTACCTGAAAGTCCTTCTTCATACGTCATAAGCAGCAATTTAAGCTGTTTTTGAGATTAGTTTTTTGCACTGAAAAGTACAGTGCGCCACAAAAGCTATACAGTGACAAGTAGTATTAAATAGCTAGGGCAAATTAAATAATAAACAATGTAAGAGAATACTAAAAAAAAACTACTTTAACTAAAAAGGTTTGCTACCAAAATTCTCACCAGCCAACTTTCCAAGGCGAAAAGCAGGCACACACATGACAAATATAAACGGATTGGGTTCAGTTCCGAGCTACAAATATATGAAAGCGTAAAAATACCGGAACGGAATTGGGGTAAAAAAACGACGTCTTGTTCCGTGAGACAAAGCTGCAAATACACGCCAATTATTTTACAGTTGCAAAAACGTAATGATATGTTGAAGAATTTCTCAGTTTTGTTGAAAGTGACGAAATAATTACATAAAATTATACTGGAATTATCATTATTATTAACGCATGCAGGTATTCATCATCAAGAGTAATTATCACCATGTTTTCTTTCTGGTAATTTTTTTTTTGTAGTGTAATTCCGTATTACACTACATTCAAAGCTTTTCTTAGCGAAAAGTAATTAACTGAAGTAATTAACTTTTTCTTCCAAAATTTTTAAATTTATAACGTTGTCTTTCCAAACAATGAAAACTTTAATTTCGATTTCCAACCGCCTTGTAATAGAAGAGACCGCTTCACTATCTAAACTCTGATCGTGACGTGACAACCATTGAAGTAGATCTTGCCTTGTCAACTTTAAAACCAGAACATGCGAAACTCAAAAAGAACTCATCTATGAGTTTTTCCAAACTGAAAAAGGTCGTAACATCATCACTGCTGGTTGAAGGGCTGCGAGGGCTGTTGGGATAACAGAAACATTAAAAAGTGTCAGAGAAGCAAATAGCCAGATCAACATGGTCCCATTTTTGTAAAATTACCATACAAAAAAAGTTACTTACTGTTAAAAATGTTTTTCCTGCGCAAAATTTTTTTTCTCCTTTTTACCAAATTCGCCTTAATTAAAAGTATTGAAAACAACCTGGCTCAACCGCGTTATATAAATGCCTTTTTCAAAATAATTTTATTGAACCGTGTTAATTTCATGACAGTTAATTTAATTCGCGTTAATTTCTTGACTCGTTAATTTCATGGAATAAGGTATGTCCCAGTTATCACACACAAGTGATGTTGAACAGGGATGTTGAATTTTATTTATTGGTGACTGGCCATTCTGGTTAATATGGGGCGAGTCCTGCCAGGTAATATGTAAGCAATGCATAAAGTAGACTTCTAATTTTATGGGGCGTGAGGTTGAAGTACATGAAGGTTTACAATGGCAAAAGGGTAGTCCCACAATTTTTAAGAATTTATGTTCCCTTAGGTTTTGTAGCTTGTGAAGTGTAAATCTGTTGAAGGACAGAGTGTAGGTAGAATATTAGCTTGCTTGTTTTCTTATGTTGTGTTAATACTAAGATGCTCAGATGTAAATAGCTGTATACACATTTTTTATTTGTTGTACATTTGTATGTGCCAATGTAGGCAGTGTTACGTTTTATAATTCTTTGTATAAGATTTTTGTTTTTACTTTCACCAATCTTGTTCCCAGGGCTTTTTGATAAATTTCATGGCTCTATGATAGCTCAGGTCACAAAATTGCATAAAAACGAAATAAAACTCACTAGAGAAAAAACTGCAACAAATTAACTGAAATAAAGGAATTTTTTTTGAGAATGGAAAGTATGTAACAACTGAGTTGATTGTAATTGATGGTGATGGATAATCTGTCTGAAATCATATATAGTTCCACCAAATTGTGACACTGGAACTTTGTGTACATTTTATAAGGTGGTGTTCCTTCAGAACATGCTATTTGCAAAGATTCAAAGACTGGTGAGGCGTAGTGTTTACCCTGTTTTTAGAGATTTTGGAAATAATCAGTTTTCTTGAAAGGGTTCCGAAATCTTTTGATTTATTTTTCTTGTTTACCAGCAAAACAATATTGATCACATGAAGTTGTAGTTGCTTGTTTATATCTTGATTGATGTTGGTTTACCCTTTTGTCACGGTGGCAGCGGTTGTGGGGCCATTTTTAACACAGTTGATTCAAATCACTGTAATTGCTCGTTTTACTGGAAGAAAAGTTTTCTATTTTTTCTCGTAACAGAAAGCTGTTATTGTTGTTGTTCCTGATATAAACTTCTAAAAGACCATAATTTTTTTCTGTTTTTATGTAAGCGTGGTGCTTAGTTAAGATAATGAAAGAAAGTGTTGTTGCTGTACTATCTATGAGTTTGTGAATCTTTCCAAGCAAAGATGAAGTGAAGTGAAAAAGCATTTTTAAAATCAACGATTTTAGAATGATTTGAAAGGAACTATGCTAAATTGTTTTTATGTTACAATACGTAATATTTCTTATGTTTGTAGAGTTTCTTATAGCTAGTCAGAATTAGAGAGTTTATGAGGAAAACTTTAAAATTTTCCTTTCAATGAAACAAATGAACAAACATAAAAACAAAAACAATTTTTATTATAATGTGTATATAGCTATGTATTGGGGAATAGCAGTTAAGAATTTGTGTGTTGTATATTTTAGTGACTGATAAATCTTGTTTATCAGTGTTTAAATTCCACAGTATGTACATACCCCCATTGAGTATCCTAGTACTCCACTCCATGTGGGTCAGCCCTACTCCTTCTAGAAGGTTCCTCCCAGAATCCCTTGCCTCAGAGTATATATAGTTGGCACATGGTTTTCATTTTCCTCTTCAGTTCTTCAGCCGAATTTGCTAATCATTGCACTCATTGCTGAATTTTTTCATAGCTAGCAAGCTACTAATTTTATATTAAAAAATGAATGTTTTCACTTACATTTTGCTGGCATTGGTATCCTCTGTACATACATCAGCTGCCTCCTCAGACAACGATGATGATGCATCACAAGCAGGCATCCTCCATCTGGCAGCACAGAAAAAATCTAAGCGTCGAAGACCGCGTTGTCCTGGTTGTCGAGAGCCAGTTGACAATCATGACTTTAACCCTCCAAGTCGACTTTGCCAAGGTCGAGAAGTGTTGTCCTCTCGAGTGGACTCAGATCGACATGTCCAGCAGCAACACCTTTCATCTGCTCGGTCTACAACGCCTCAGCGTCAATCCACCCACCAGAATTCTTCAAACGAGACACAGGACCAGTCAGCAGCTCATCCACTCACTGACCTTCGTAACAAACTGGCTCGCCTTAAAGACGAACATGCCACTCTTCAGCGTAGCATCAAATTCGACGAAGCCAAACTTCGACAAGAGATCGCTGAGCGACAGGCTCAAATCCAAAAACTGCGTTCGGTCCGACCACGAACAGAGCCACTTGTTACTTCATCAGCCACGGCTAATCATTCCTGTGATGACCCGAACCTTCAAACAAGGCAGCAATTTATGATCGATCATCTGCTGCGCCCATCGACTATGTTTTCCGAAAATTTTGGCCATCCTTCGGACCAACGATCGCAACGCTCCCTCACAGACGTTTATCGCGAGCAAGAACATCGTTCCTCTGAGCTGTTCTTGCGACCATCTCGAACCTCGGATACTGGACAGGGTAAGCCTTTACGAATTGTCGATTTTATGTCCCGTCTGCGGCCGACTGAGGAAGAAAAAGTTATCACTACTGACTCTGGTGCACAAACTAGGCTTATGTTGTCGATTGGTCATGCAAAACCGAAATTGGAGTCTGTCAGCCTCGAACAATTCTCAATCGCCAATATGCGAATTTTTAACGAATTGTTATGTAGTAATAGGCTTCCTACGTCTTCTGACTTGCGAGACTACCTCTCATATTCAATTAAAATTATGGAATTGGCTCGGAAGTATACCTGGGAGTCAGTGTTGAAGTATGATGATGAATATCGGATTCTTCAGCACACTTATGGCTACCCATGGTCCTTCGACAACAGCCATCTACACAAGGTTATGTTCATGCCCCGCTGGGCAATGCAATCACGCGCTTTGTCTAGTACAGGGGGGTCTAAGCCTGGTTTTACTGGGCCTTCGTTTCCTGCATTAGGTACACACACCCAGACTGGAATCGAGATTTGTCGAAACTTTAACCGCCTTAAGGGTTGTCAAAAACCGGATTGCAAATTCTCACACTCCTGCAACCGCAAGGTTGGTAATCAGGTTTGTGGCAAGCAACACCCAGGTTGTCAACACACACCTTCTAATTGACTAGATTTGCCTATGTTTTCCTCACCTCTCAATTTGAAATTATGGACCACTGAACTAGATGATGACCCAGACAGGGAATTCCTTCTTGATGGAATTACTCATGGGTTCCAGCTTTTGCCTGCAGACATTTCTCTTACGCCTGCCGAAATGCATAATTATTCCTCAGCTACTAATCCTCTCTCTGCTGATAAGGTGGAGGCTACTATCATAGAGGAAATTAGTGCTGGCAATTATGTCTTGACAGACTCCAGGCCTACTATTGTTAGTGCCTTGGGGGCTGTTCCTAAGCCTGATAGTGAGGACCTGCGCCTCATTCATGACTGCTCAATGCCTCCTGGTAAAGGTGTTAACACCTACATTACCATTGAAAAACAACGATTTCAAACCATAGATCACGCTGTCAAGCTGATAAGTAATGGTTGTTTTCTGGCAAAAATTGACCTAAAACGTGCATACCGGTCAGTACCAGTGCACCCTTCTAACTATGCTGCCCTAGGTTTGAAGTGGAAATTCAAGGGTGCATCAACTTTTTCTTACCTTGTGGATACACGCCTACCTTTTGGTGGTAGGAGTGCTCCTGGTATTTTTCACCGCATAACTCAAGCTGTTCGGCGGATAATGGCTAAGAAAGGCTTCAACCTCCTAGTTGTGTACCTTGATGATTTTCTCATCATTGGGAGAAACAGGAGCGAATGCCAAGCCGCATTCGATGCTTTGTCCGCTTTACTTGTGTCTTTGGGCTTCCAACTCCAAGTCCATCTAAAGTTGTTACACCATGTCAGGAGCTTGTGTTCCTTGGCGTCCTTCTTAATTCTGTGGATTGCACGGTTTCCTTACCAGCTAATAAATTGTCTGCGTTAAAGGAAACGGTCAACTCTTTCTCCCTCCGGAAAAGAGCCTCCAAGAAACAGCTTCAACAACTTGCAGGGCGCCTTAACTGGGCCTGTAAGGTGGTGTATGGTGGCCGTACCTTTTTAAGACGCGTTCTTGATCTGATGAACACCTTGTCGTCCCCTGCCTCGCGATGTCGCTTGACACCCGAATTCCACAGGGATATTGACTGGTGGTGTCAGTTCTTGGACGTTTTTAATGGGAAGTGCGACCTCTGTGACACTCGTCCCATTACTGACTTAGAAACAGACGCATGTTCCACTGGTATGGGTGCTTACTTTCAAGGAGATTGGTTTTATTCCCACCTTCTTGTTGATCACCCGGCCATTGCTCATATGCACATCAACTTCAAAGAAGCACTCTGCATAGTGTTTTCTGCGATGCGGTGGTGTTCTTCCTGGAAAAACAAAACCATCCATGTGTACTGTGACAATACTGCTGCTGTTGCTATGTTAAATAAGGGTACCACATCCAACATTGTTATTATGAAGTACCTTCGGCACCTGTTTTGGCTTTCTGCTCTTTACAACTTTCGCTTAAAAGTTTACCATATACCGGGGGTGGAAAATGTTACAGCCGACCACATTTCCCGGTTAGACGATGCGTCACATATCCTTGCTTTCATGCAACAAATTGATCTGCAAGGGATATGTTCTGCAAATATCTCTGCCTTTTTACACATGTCTGAGCCCTGTTACTATTATCTATTAGCTAAGTTTTTTGTTATTGGTTAGGACGTTTTTTTTTTTTGTTCTAGATCTCGCCTCTTTCAAACATGGCCTGCTCTCTGATGTTTTGTTTTTTCGTGAAGCCACCTACTCTGCTAACACAAAAAAGAGCTACCGCACTCATCGCTCTGCATATTATAAATTTTGTAAACTCATGCACCTCCCAATTGTTCCTGCTAATGCATCAAGTCTCTGTATGTACGCTGCCTACCTTGCCCGTTTTCTCCTTCCGCAGTCAGTTTGTGTGTACCTCAATTTTGTTGGACTTTTGCACCGGGAGATGGGGTTCCATAATCCACTCTCTGATAACTGGGTCCTCTCCTCTGTTCTAACTGGTATGAAGCGGATGCTTGGTGTTCCACCACAGCCCCGTTTTCCTATTACCATAAATTTGCTTCTTGGTATCTGGTCTCGTTTAAATCTCAATTCCAGTAAGCATGTCTCCTTTTGGGCTATTTGCCTTGTATCCTTTTTTGGCCTATTTCGCAAGTCTCACCTACTACCTACATCGTCAGCTGCCTTCAATGCTCGCATCAACTTTACTAGGTCTGATTTTGTTTTATCCCATTCACAGTTGTTGATACTAGTTCGCTGGAGTAAAACCATCCAGTTGGGACAGCGTACTATTACTGTTCCGCTGGTGGCTATTCCATCATCACCTTTGTGCCCAGTTGCTGCTGTCGCTCACGCGTTTTCTCTTACGCCTGATGTACCAGCTAACTTTCAAGCATTATGCTGGCACGACTCTGCCTCATTCGCTACTAGTATTTTTACATATCGATCTTTTATGACCTGTATTAAGAAAGTTTTGACAGAGCTTGGGGTTCCTGCCCACCTATATGGGACTCACTCATTTCGACGGGGTGGTGCCACATATGCACTGGAAGCTGGGGTTCCACTGGATTCCATCTCCATTCTTGGAGACTGGAAGTCAGATTCTATGTTTCTCTACCTACACATGCCACTATCTCAGCGCCTGTCCGCCCAGCGTGGCATGGCATTGCACCTTACCACACATTCCTAATTTACAATTTAACATACATTTGGATTTGGATATTCGCATTACCTACTATGTATATATTTGTAATATAGACTCAGCTTTATATTAGCTACTTCGTCTTTATATAGTAGTATACTCACTCATTTATCTTTGTATATATTTAGTTGTTTTTGTGTATGCTCGCTGCTCTTTGTATTTATTTGTTGTTGTTTTTAGTATTCTTGCTAATAGAACTGTTTACTGCATATTTGCGTTTTTACTGTGTGAGTTTAATTGTGTTTTATCTGGACAGTGTTGTATTAACATATAAAATCTCAATGTTTAAAAAAAATAAGATTCATGTTTCTTATCTCATTTTTTCCCATGCACTTTCACCAAAGCAAATATTTAGTTTTTTTTTCTATTCTGCATAATTTTTGAAGCTCTTGCGCGCAGAGGATTAGAGCTTACAATACAAAAGATTGTATTTTTAAAAATAAGCTCCTGCACGGAGTGATAAGAATGGTTGATGAAATTTTCGAACATGCAGAAAGTTTGACTACTTCATACACAGAGCTTTCCTAAAGTCTTAATGAAAATGCATCTCAGAGGTTAATTTTACACTAGTTTTTTTCTCCTTCCTTTGACACGTGTTCTAATTTAATTTGAAATTTAGTTAATTATTTTTTTCCGCAAAGGAAACCTAAGGTATAAAATGATGTTTAAAAAGTTGGTTAAGTCTTTAAATTTTTTAAAAAGCTCTTTTTGTTCTCAAGATATTCACATTTAAAGATTTTCAGATTTAATTATGCTGCATAAATTATGTCATATTTAAGAAATAGCAATTTTTTACATTTTCCTTCATCAGTAATTTTAGACCTGTTAAAGATGTACATTCCTTTTTGATATCTAGATCAGTATTGTATCAGCATTTTCCCCTTTTTGGGGGCAGAAAAGCGCACGCTAAAATGTTTTTTTTTATATGTGTGATTTCAAACCGACCACAGTTTCTTGTTAAAGCTTAGGAGAAGTAAGAAGTACGTTATACTGAAATAATGGTTGTACAATAGCTTATCTGTGAGTGCTTGTGAATTGGAGGATTCACAGTGCTTAAATATTCCTAAAAAAATGTCAGCTTGATGTTTAGCTAGCATGTAATTTTCAATTTGTTATTCACCTTTCATTGTATTAATTGTTTATCCAATATATATTTTTCAGAAATTGATTTTTCAATTGAAGAAAAATCAACACAAAAGGTAATTACTTGATCTTGATTGAGTGTTTATTTTGTTGTGTGGTACATTTAAGAAGGTTTGGCATAAAAACTCCAAATTTGCTACTGGCATTCATTTACGCGTGATTTTGCTGGTATCAATTGGCACAATTCAGATTTCACCAGTCCCTTAGTGACAATCAAATTCAGGATATGGTATAACTTTGTCACTCCTAAGTAAGTTCTCACACTGTTAGTATTGTTGGTATTGAACAACAAGCATTCTTTGCAAATAGGTATTGTAAAAACTAAAAATTTAATACTTAAAATTATTTTCTCCACATCAATAACTTCTCCTCTGGCCTAACAATTTAGTTCAAACTTCAGCCCTCCAAATTAGCATCTGCAATCAGCAATTGTCGTCACAATTTCTGCTGGCACTGTTACATTTTGCCGTGACAAAAAACTGCCAAAGCTGTTAAGGTCAATTGTTTACGAAATTTACGACTGCACAGACGTAAATTACACTCATATTGTAATTATAATTAATTTCAATTAAAATAAGGCCAAAGTTAAATGCAAAACAAATACAAATACAAATGCACAAGTATTATTATTTCCAAAGGCAGATATAAAAAAGGCGTATTACTTAAATATTAAATATTAAATAACACTTAAATACATTTTGTGCTTTCCACAACAATTTAATCTACCCACAAGTTTTTTTAAAGCACTTTTGTCAATTTAATTTCATTTTAGGATGTGAACTTTGATAATTTTTTACCTTGTCTGGAGAATTTGCCCTGATCATCACTGAATTGCATGTGCAAATTAATTAATTAATTGCAAATTAATTAATTAATTGCAGCAGTCAGTTCTGAACTAAGTTTGTATTAAAATGTAGTAAGAAAATTTTAAAAGTTAGGGTATTTACATTTAGATTACTCATGAGAAGGGTGAAAGTTTGGTTGGTGAGTAAAAAGTTCCGTGATTAAGGTTTGAATAAATTTTTTGTTTGTTTGATTGGAATTAAATGGATTATCATTCAATGTTGAAATAATTTATTTTGTCCCAATCTTTGTGTAGCAAGACAAAAATATTTCAAGCATAATTTAGAACTTACAAAAGAGACTAAATCCAAAATGCGATTCTGTGGTATTAATATTTAGACTAGGCTGGGGACCTGGAGTCAAAACACCTGGTTAAGCCACAAGTAACTGTGTTACCCGGTGTTGAACGTCCGGAAGAGTGATTAATAAGAACTGTAAACTGAGCCACACATTCAGGTGGAGCGCTTTAGTAAAGTATGTCATAAATCGAGTGAGGTTCAGAACATGGTATGGTATTTTTCAAAAAATAGGTGCACAACATTATCGTCTTTCCGGTGCAATATATTTTTCAAAAAATAACTTTCCACAACTTTAGCTGAAATAAAAACACAGTGTACAACTAGTTGCTACCCTGTCATAGCAAAAACAGTCGGCCAACCCTTTTTATTTTCCAGAGAAAGTTCTCGCTAAAGGTTCAAAAATAAATATTACTCCGGGCTGAGTGATTGGTACAGGCAAACAATGTTGCACATCCATATAGGTATAATACCTTTTTTTTGAAAAAAAACTTATCGTAACTTCGGTTAAACAGAAACACAGGAAACAGCTATTATTAACATTGGACTGAGCGCTTAGTACAGGTAAACTGTGTCGTCAATGCATTTAGCCATAACACCATTTTCAAAAAAACTGTGTTGTAACTTCGGTTTACATAAAACAACACAGGATACACTCCGTTAACACTTGGCTAAGTGTTTACTACGTACAGGTAAACCATGTCACATATCCATATAGGCGTCATACCCTTTTCAAAAAAACTTATCACAGCTTCAATTTAAACAAAACAAACAGGAAACAATCTGTCGCTAACAACGGGCTGGGCGCCTAATACAGGTAAACACTGTTTCACATGTGTATATGCGTAGTACCCTTTTCCAACAAAACTTTATTGCAACTTCGGTTTAAATAAAAACACGGGAAACAGCCTGTTGTTATCCCGTCTAGCTAAAAAAAAATCGCTCAGCAATTTTATTTTGCGAATTAAGTTTTCATGACAGTAATAAAAGGTGTCCCTACCTACTAACTGCATTTTAGCATAAGAAATATTGATTAAGAATTTTGTTGTGGCTAAGCCAAACTGCATTCATACTTTTACTCTTCAGCCAGGAAGCTAAAGAGCTAGCTAGAGAGCCAATAAAATAATAATATACCAAAATAACCCTAAATAATAATATACCAAACTTATAATAAGAATAAATAAGGCTAGCTACAACTAGCTGCCTTCAATCTACGTTCGTAGCTGAAATCTTGAAATTGGTTTGTTTCAGATTTACACATGGCTAGAAAACGTGATGATATTTTCATCTTAATATGTGAAAACATAGACACAATGAAGAGAATATATTAAACGTTGATAGAACTGAAATTTAGACAGTTAAATAATTATACTAACCCAACCAAATATTGACTATGGTTGTATAAATGTTTATGCACACCGAATAATTTTACAAGTAGCACATTTTTTATTATATTGCGTGTTTTATAATTATACTTAAAAATTTACTCAAAAATTGAATTTTTTTCTATAAAAACACATGAAATTGAAAACACTGTTCGATTTAGTACCATATTCTCAACGAAAGACTTTGGATCCACTGGTAGGCTTTTCTTTTTAAAGAACATTCTAAACTAAATGCATAATTTGAGACATAAAATTAATTCCAGATTTAAGAAAGAAAAAACACAAGGTTTACTGGTCAAGTGATGGAGTAAAGTTTTCCGGTTTGCCATTTATGTTTGTTGGAACAAAATTTTTGGATTGTCATCATGGAAAAGATAGGAACCTAAATTTGAAACTATCAGTTGCCGAATGCCATGGGGAGCCGCAGAGAGCTATATTTTAGACAAGCAAATGGCTGAATGTATAGTAACTGTGGAGGATGGTTTCACAGAATGTGTGAACGGATACCGGACTCTGTATTTAGGGTGGAAAATTGTAGTCTGTGGTATTGTTATTGTTGTTCCACTAATATAAGTAAAAAAGACGGTTGAAGGTAACTTAAAAATAAAACATAGTCTTCGCTAACTTGTTGTGTATCCCGCGTAAGTCCAAGCTTATGAGCCTTGGGGATGAGGTGAAGGGGCACAGGAAGCTTAATTTAACCCAGTAAAACCGGGTTTATACAAAGTCTTGCCTGTTTTCACCCAATAATGACCTACTAAAACGAAGCATGCTTTTGTTGTTTGCTTTTGCTCTAACTCCTCATCCATTCTATTTTAGTCGCAAAGACATTGGTGCCAGAAGGTTACCTTAAGGGAATTAATTTTCGCGGGAACTTAATTTTGGGGGGGGGGGTTTTAGGAAATTTCGCGGAAAAAAAGGGAATTTAATTTCGCGGATCAACATGATTTGGAAATTTCGCGGATAAAGTGTATCCAAAAATTTTGCGGGAATTTAATTTCGCGGATCCAAATTTCGTAAAATTTTAAAAGTAAGAAATACGAATTTTAGTAACTCTTAATATATCTTTTCTTTAACTATCCGCCATATCATCCTCTAAAATAGAAAATATATTCCCAACGTCATCCTCATAATCAGAATCACTATCCAGATTTTTTCATGTATGTACGTGTCTCTTTCAAGACTATTTTCCAAACGATTCACATGGAATCACAAAACATAGTTCATAATTGCGGGGTAGGTTTATTTACTGAATTTTACGGTATCTAAAATTAAAAAAATTAAAATAAAAATTAAAGAAAAAAAGGGAATTTAATTTCGCGGATGAACGTGTTTTCGAAATTTCGCGGGAATTTAATTTCGCGGATGAGGCACATTTGGATTTTTCGCGGGAATTAAATTTCGCGGTTTTACCCAAAAACCGCCAAATCCGCGAAATTTAATTCCCGCAAAAATTAATTCCCTTAAGGTAGTTCTTGCTGTATATCATTCTGTACAACTTCCTCCAGTTATTCTATTCTTAATGTCACTTTAATTTTTTTTATCGTTTTTCCTTTAAGTCTTTTTAAGAGAAAACAAGACTTAGCTAAGTTTTGACATTCCTGTTTTTGCAATTGTATCTGCATTTACGCAGCATGGTTTTTGTGGTGTTAGACAGTGAACATAAGACAATGTTATGCATAAACAAATGCAAGACTATTTTCCTAAATAGGAAACACAAAACTGATAAACATGATAATTGTAGGTATTGTGTATGTGCTGCGTCTTGTCTGTGTTTACACAATAATGACCTACTATAACAAAGCATGATTTTGTTGCATTGTTCCAACTCATTGTTTCATTGATGTCTTTGTTTATTCTATTTTAGTTGTAGAACAGAGTGAGTTGGTTTGTTCCAGCACAAATAAGAACGTGACCTTGGGTAAGTTTTGAGGTTTTTGCATTTGTCTGTGCATTTAGAGCTCAGTTTTTTACTCTGTGAGCCAAAAAATACAAGTGATTGCAGCACAGGAATTCAAGAATAATGTAAAAGTATAAACACAAATGATAATTTGATTAGAAAGATCAAAAGTACTGACAACAGGATCATTAAAAATAAGCTAATGTCTTGTTTGGTATTGGTTAAAGTATAATAACAAAACATACCCAGAAAATTTTTATTGTGACTTTTTGCCGATTTGTTTATTGTCATTTGCATCTATACAGTGTGGTAAATTCCACTGTCCCTTTATTCCTTTTTCCTTTTAAACTCTATTCTTCTTTAGTAATTATAGCATATAATTCTAATATATTTTATTGTATAAATTTTTCATGTATCTGGTAATTGCACATTTTTGTTCATGTTCTAGTGTAAACATTCTGTTTGCTTGAAGATTTATATGTCAACATTACACATGAAAACCTGGCAATCCAGTGTCTTAGTTGAGTCAAATGTACTGAGAACTAGAACACTGTAGAAACTTTAGTCAAAGTGAAAGTTGTTTGAGGTTAAAATTGAGGACAAAAATGAGGGTCAAAAAAATTTCTTTGTATAAAGCATAGTTCAAAAGTTATTTTGAAAAAAAAATTAAAAAATAGCGTGCTCTTTGAGCGATTATCTAATCTACTGCGTCTTTGGAACCTTAAAATTTGTGTTATTGGACTTTTCTGTATTAGCAATAAAAAGAATTTTACCAGTTGGACTTAACTGAAAAATTTGCATAAGATTCTCAATGATAGATCCTCTTTTGGTTACAACTTGTGTGACTCCAGATACAGTTTTCCTAATATTTGTATTTCTTGCCACCCCAATCATGATTAGGAACTTCTTTTTCGTTAAATTTCTTTAAATTATCTTCACGTTTTTTATGTGGCACGTGACCCTTTTACATATTATTTCAGGTTTGCTACATTTGTTAACTGTTATACATTAAGAACGAAAATTTTCGGACGGAAAAACTTTTCCGTCTGAAATTTGTGTCTGCCAAAAGTTTTTTTGTCCGAAAATTTTGGTTTTCTAACATTTTTTTTAAAAAAGGACCAGTGCATAGAATTATATTATAGGGCAATCAGAAAATCAATAAAAGATGCAGTTTTTGAACTTATTATTTCCGTTATTTTCACATTTAGCTGAGGCTCTATCTATGTAGTTGGATCCCGAAGACCCTTTTTTAGATCTTGATTGAATATATGTACACTATAAAGGCTTCTAGCCTTCTTTTTGTGTCATTTCCTGTAATCATTACTTTTGAAATTTGGTTAAAATTCGTTCAAAATACTTATTCATACTTTTTGACATTATGAATCTTGTTATGTTAAAAATGTGTCCTTAATGTAGCCAGATAAGATGTCTTCTCACAGCAAAATCATGCATACACCTGTTGTTAATATAATATTTATTTTTTTATTAATTCTTAACTATAGGAGTATATCATGTTGAATTACATTTTTTAAATTAAACAGAATTTTTTTTTTAATTTGCAGTGATGACATTATGTGTTTTTGGCTATAAAAGTTATTAATCGTAGCTGAGCCATAAATCTTACGTAATAAGGTCACATGCCACAAAAAAGCTGGACCTAGTTTGAAATTTTTTAATGAAACAGACAGTCCAAGCAGCGGTCAAGAAAAAGAAATATTAAAAAACAATATCTAGAGTCACATGAACTTTTAACAAAAAGTGGATATGCATTGGCAATTTCTGATGCAGATCTTTCAGGTGAGTGCAGCTTGTAAAAGTACCTCGGGATACTTTTAATAGTATGGTCCAAAACAATAAATATTTTATGTTCACTAATTTAGACGTTTTACAAGAGAATAAATAGATCTCTGAGATCTCTGTAAAAGAATTAAATAGTGGGATGACAAAAAATTTTTTACCCTTCATTAAAATAGATAAAATTCTTGCATCATAAGGTGGTATAAGCATTTAATCTATATATTATTATGTCTGTCTTTAACGGCCAAAGTAGTAATAGTGTAAGCAAATTAGACAATATTTTGATGCCAATTCAATAAAACAGATTAACGTTAGTAGGCGTCAATACATTGACACTAATATTTTTAATTAAATTAATGAGCCATTGCATTGCACATGTAACTTTAAGCCCCAAGTCCAAAATAAGATCAATTTTCTGGAAAAAAAAGGTAAAAAAAAAAAACTTCTAAATTTTGTATTGTTACATTTAATTTATCATATTTTTGTTATAGCTGAAAAGCTCAGGCAAAGGTCAAAAAACAGCACGTGTAAGTTTTTCATAAGTGTTTGCACCCTATGAGGTTTACATTTGGTCAATCAATTCATCCTATACATTTCTACTTTCATATAAATTTAAAGTACACTATGGTACTGTGCTTGCTTTTAGATTTGGATATTTTACCTGGACGAATAGGGAAGGAACTGATGCACGGTAAGTTTTTATTTATCCTTTAATTTTCTGCATATTTTTTTATTTTTTATTTTCATGTTATCTTACAGAAACAAATTATTCATGCGTTTTAATCATTTCCTTTAGGGAAATTCTCCTTTGCCCCAGTAGGCAGTGTCATCATTTTTGTCAAAAAAGTCATACTATTTTGAAGATATATAGGGCAAACTAGAGAAATCAGTTAAACTTGGCTCACACAAGCCGATAAAATTCATCACCAAGATGGGGATAACAGAGTTTTTGGTGTAAATAAAAAATTATCGCTTCCATTATAGTTTCCATTGTTAGTGTTGTAACTACAAGGTTAATTGACTATTTGTTTCATTTTATATTCAATTGCTGGTCCGAGTAAGTTGCTAACTGGTGGGTAAACAAAGCTAGCTAAACTTCAAAAGGTGTATAAGTTTTCTTTACCCAAAGTGGGTGTGGTTTTAATTAGCCAGGCAGCCTATGTTACTCCCTTTATGATTACAAAATTGGGAGAAAATTATTAATTACCAGGAAATAGTCAGTTAGACAGAAATTAAAGACGAAAAAAGGTAATTCCGCAGGATAAACAAATGTCAACCACAGTGTTTGAACCATGATCTTAGCCATCAATCAGAATCATGCTGCAGCTTAAATCCATACTTAAAATATATTCTTTTTCCAATGTCCATCTGAATTGGTTCACAACGATATTATTATCAGATGTCTCAAAAATTATTAAGCAATTTTGTAATTAACAAAAAACCTATGTATTTTGTTTAACAATTTTAAACGAAAAAACATTTCTGTGCATTTTTTGTTTTTTATTCCTATCTCCGTAGGAGTAAATATTTTATAGCTGTGTAAGGAATGCTATCTATTTTTGACCAGTGTTATTAAGTTGCTGACTTTCAGCCTTTGTTTATTAAAAGATGTTTTTCATTATAGAAATGAAAATGGTTGACCAGAACACTGGTAAATTTAATTTTTTTGGTTGACTTTATATTTTTCAATTACATGACACTGTCCAGTTGGGTTTTTTTGTGTGTAATTATTATTTATTTTGTGAAAAGCTATTTACAGAAAAGTTTTTTATCACAAATTTAAATTTTAAGTAATTTAACATGCAACACAGTTTATTCTATTAACAGTGTGTGACAAAATTCAAACTCTCAATTTTGAAAAATCTGTTGTTTTTTAGTACTTAAAAGGGTAAGAAATGATGTTAAACTTATATTGTGGTAGTTAATTTTTTAGCAAGTGTTTTATTTAATGTACACTTTGATTTTATTTGATGTTAGGAGTTATTATTTTTTTTTTTTAGATAACCAACCAATGTTTAGTAAGTATATATAGTTTTAGAGTTACCAGCTTTCAAGGTGAGAATTTTTGCCGGTTTTCAAGGTTAGAACTTGGCGATTCTGGTCTAAAATCACCCAAATTAATTTTTTTCAAAACTCTTTCTTTTAAAATTCTATTTTTTTATTCATTTTTTTAAACTAACACTACATCATATTAATTTTGTCATTACATTGTCAATAAAATATTTTTTTTGAAAAAAGTCATTTTTCCATTTGTGTACTAAAATTTTAATTTAAGTTTTGTTTTTTAGCAGCCATTTTTCTTGAAATTTAAATAATTTAACTTTTCGCTAAATACTTTAAGAGTTAAATTATTTAAATGTACCAAGCTAAATTCTTTTTCTCTGTTGTTAAATTAAATCTACATCAACATTTGTACTATTAATTCTTTTATTACTGAGCATTTTTATTTATTTTCTTGAAAAAAAAAACGTTTTTACACTGCCTAAACAAAAGTGCCCATACCTTCAAAAAAACTTTTTTTTCTCATGTTTTGCTCCTTTTTTAACAACGGCTGTTCTTCAAGAAAATGTAAAAAAATTTTAGCTCCACAAAAATTATTGTGGACCACATGATGCAAAATTTTACTCTAAAAAAAACAAGCTAGCTGAGCCGAAACCAAACCATCGCGCTATCGCGATTGAATAAAAATAAAAGTCTTTTTCTTTATGGGAATTTGCATGTTCTATTTCAATTTTTAATTCAATGCAGGACAATTGTGTACTTAACCAACACTGAAAAATGTTGTGATATTATTTCAGTATGTTAGATATCTAATCTATTCTTTTAGATGGTCAGGACAACAGCCAGTTCGAACCAACAGGTATTTTTGTTTATTTTTGGTATAGTAAAGTCTGTTTCTTCTGAGTATAGAAGGTACAATATAATGGACATACTGCTTTAGAAAAATCTGTTTTGAGCAGTCAGATTTTTATAGATACATTTTCCTCTTGTCATTGTTTTTCATTGTGTATTGTAAAACACTTAGTTGCTCTGATGATTTGTTAGTACTTTTATGATCATTGTGTAATAAATAATCTTTTGAAGTTTTTGGAGAGTACTTTGTAACCTAACAAAAAGGGATTAAATAGAAAGAAAATAAAAATTTAAAAAGAAACAATAAACCTGTTGGCTTATACGCAGTTTTCATTATATATATCTATCAAATTTTAGGATTGAGTTTACATTTATTATACAGATGTGGATTTTAAGCAATTTAGAGGGACCCGAGGTACTTTTACAAGTTGGACTCATCAGAAAGATTTGCATGGGAAATGCTAAATGACATATTCACTTTTTGTTAAAAGTTCATGTAACCCCAGATATCGTTTTTTAAATATTTGTTTTTCTTGCCACCTTGATGGCCATTTCGATCTTCTTGTTCATTAAAAATTTTAGACTAGCTCCAGTCCTTTTTAGTGGCATGTGACCCTGTTACGTAATATTTCAGTAGCGCTCACAAATTAATGACTTTCACTCACTATTATTAATGACTTTCATAGCCAAAAACAATTAATATACTGTCGCAACAAAGTTAAAAAAATTCAACATACTTTGCACATCGATCTCTGTACGAATGATTTATGTTTATTTAAAAAAAATAATTCAACATGATATACTAGCCGTCTAAGCAATAAAACGAAAAAAAAATAATATATTAGCAGCAGATGATTTGCAAGGTTGTCTAAGTTACTTAGAAGATGGATATATTTTTTATTAAAAAATATTAAAAAATCAATAGAAAAGAATACTACTTTAATTCATCCCACGATACAGAAAAAGACAGAAATTACTGTCTAATTAAAGTTTGTTTTCATGATATTCTTCCAATATGTAACGCAACTGCACCTCCATGATTAGACCTTTTAAAAGCATTCATCATACATTAATGTCCAACGAAACCCTCACAATTCGCCATTTTTAGGGTCAACAAATAACTGCTGTGGCTATATTCGCACTTATTAGAATACTGTGGCAGCTTCTAAATTTTTAAACTTAACAAAACACAAAAAAATGTTTTAGCTATCTCCTAAATTAAAAATATTATTTTTACCAGAGAAAAGCAAATAAAAAAATAAAATAAAATAATAATAGTTAATTGCGTAAATATTAAAGTTCAACGCAGAAAAAACGGCATTTTATTAAATATATTTTAGCGTTTTCTGCAATGATTTAATCAAACTACATTGGTGACAAACTGTTTTTAATGATGCAGTTGAAGCACATGTTGAATAATCAGTAACTTTCACAACCTGCGTCTCAAATAAAAGTCCTTTGAAATAAAAATCTTGCACAACTTGCGTCTCAAATAAAAAGTCCTTTGAAATAAAAATCATGCACATTTTATTTTTCGTTTGATTGCTCAGCTATGTGAGAACATTATGCAGAATTATTTCTATTTTTTTTAAAAAAATAATCGTTCGTAAAGAACTTTATGCAGAATTACTTTAATTTTTTTTTAAAAAAATAATCGTTCGTAGAGAACTTTCGTTTCACTTTGCCGCGCGAAGTTATCTGTTCTGGCTATGACAGTCAGTAATAATTAAAGCGCTACTGATATATTACGTAACAGGGTCACGTGCTACTAAAAAAGACTGGAGCTAGATTGAAAATTTTTAACGAAGAAGAAGGTCGAAGATAACCAAGATGGCAATCGAGCGACAAGAAAAATAAATATTTAAAAAGCTATATCTGGAGTTACATGAAGTTTTAACAAAGAGTGAATATATCATTTCGAATTTCTCATGCAAATCTTTCAGATGAGTCCAACATGTAAAAGTACCTCGGGATCCCTTTAAATCTCAGTTTTTCACCCATTTAAGCCTAATTTTATTTCTGTGATTTTTGATCAAATACATGACGGTAAAAATAAACTTAACAATTGTTTTTTTGTATTTAGATATAATTGATGACTTGTATATTGATGTAAGTTTTTTAATAAAAAATCCTACAATTTTTTTATTTTTATTTTTACAATATTCTCTACCTGTGATCTGCAACTAAGTTATTTATTAGGGGATTTTAGCAATTAACCTGCTAAAGCAAAAAAATGTAAAATTATTAATATTCCTAAAGTAAGATTACTTTTTTAAAGTGTTTTGAAATACTGGTGGGTTTTCTTGGACAATTCTTTTTGATGAATCTCTAAAATTAAATTCACACTGAAAACGCAGTCCCTTGTGGCATGGCACGTCACTGCATAATTTTTGCATTTTGTGTTTATGTTCAATTTTCATATACAATAGAAAAAAAGGATAACAATGAAAAATGCTGCGGCATGACTTTAATGGCTACTATATTATGGTGAAAACATGCCGTGATGCACAACTTTTTTTCAGTGTGAATTTAGCATAAGAAAGATACTTAATATTCAGCGTTACAACATTTATCACATCTTATTTTTTTCAGTTTTGATGCTTTTGATTACCAACTGACAAAGATATGAGATGCTTTAATCTCTTCAACATTTTGTTTTGAATAAACATTGAGCACCATGTTTTATTAAATACTGCCAAACAAACCTGTGGTAATGACCACTGCTCTTTAACAACCAACTGCTTATAATAACTACTTTAGAACATACACCTCTCCTATTTTAGTAGAGTAGTTGAACTTGCCTATAAGGACCACTTCTCTAATTTGATTTGATGGTTTACAAAATATGTCTCCCTAGATTGATCACAACCTCAACTACAGTCAAAAAAAATTATTGCTCACCACTGTAGCACATCATGTTAGTTTTTTGTTTCAATTTTATCGTGGCCAGTTTCGTATGATGTCAGTCATTTTTCACCCCATGGGTAAGTAAGGACAACCTGGGACGTTTTGAAATTAACATGTTGATGATATCATCAAAAAACCCTAAAACCCCCATATTAATGTAACCATTTGTCAGAGTACAAGATCCTACACATTTTCTTTCTCAGGCATTTTACACACTATAAACAATGGATGCATTAGATAGACAAATTTATGCATAAAGTTTTTGTGCACCTTGGTGGTTTTTTGCTAATGTCAGCAACATTTTAAAGTTCATGCATCTCCTTAAGCCTTTGTGGAAAGCACATAATCATATACATTTTCTTGATCAGTGCTTTAAGCTCTACACAATAGCGGCAATGTGAAAACAATCTTTTATTTGTATACGGTTCATTGCTGAAATCCACAGGGGTTATCGACTAGTGTATAATAAATCGCTGCAAGGAAACAGAGACATTTGTTCTATTAACTGTGGTTTAGTATATTGAGTGGCCACCTGTTGCTTAAAAGTACTAGAAAAAAAAAACTACCAATTAATAATCAAGATCAGGCCACTAGTTTTTAAATTACAGGCCGGTAACACCTAGAAATAATATCTGCAATACTGCGCTATTATCAGAAACCGTTTTAAATATGTTCAATGTGATTGCAATATATTAGAGACGGAATATATGAGACGAAAGAAATATGTCTTGATGATTATGTTATAGAGAGACAACGGAAATTGTGATTGTGGTTTAGACAGAGCATTGTAATAGGAAGTACTTCAAGAAATGAATGTGTGAAAAAGAACTGAACAAAAAAAATAAGTCATGTAGGTGAAGTAAAGTTACAGATGTCGTGATTGCATATGCAATTGTATCAATGCAGGCCAACTACAAGCTGAATACTTGTGTAATTGTCTGATGATTATTTTAGACTCAGTACCAGCGTGCCAGTTAGAAGAAAGAAGTCATTCATTATTTTAACCTAAAACATTTGATATTTGTCTCCCAACGTGTTCTGTCTTTTACAAACACCTGTCGTAAGTGGCCATTATAGCAATGGTTGACTGTAATTGGGTATTTTATGCTTAAGTTTAATGCTTAGCTTAATCAAATCCAAAAGACTAATTAATAAGTATCATCTATTGAATAAAATTGCTTTCAGTTTAACCACAATATTTTTTGCAATGCCTTGGTCCAATTTACCCTGGAAGGCATTTTTCAGCATTTTTTCATGACTATTTCTCTTTTACATTCTTGACAATTTTTAGCAGTTTACTGCTGACTACGAGTATACTCATTTAGCCAGAGATTTTTGTTTTGGTTCTGTTCTGTATAATATTAAACTTTTCGACTTCGACCCTTTAAAGTGTTTTCCTGCGCAATTATGTACAACAGTTGGTCAAAATTTCTGATGTTGCACAATGGGTATAAAGGCAGATAAAAAAAGAAAACATTTGAATGATGCAATAACACTAATATAACCAATGATATAATGAATAAAATAATATTGTTGGTTATGATATTTTTTGAAGCATTAGGCAACACAAATAAGTGGTTCATTAGGACAGACTTGAGGCATAGCGTGTTTCCTTTTTTCTTTTTTCATCAGAGCAAACAGGGCAAGGCTTTGTTGGGTTATATTTCTTCTCCATTGGTGGATGTGGCATGAGATAGTGCAAAGCATTTTAATTTACATGTTCCCTGTATTTCAGAAGGTACACACAGTTACAAGTATACTCGTAGTATTTTTTATTTTTGAATCTTGCTCTTATAAATGTCCTTGTTACAAAAATGTATAATACTTTTATATTACAAAGTTTATAACAAATTATTAGCTTTGCAATATTTTGATGACCCTCAAAAATCCTGTGACAAGGAACGATTTGACTGACTAACAAAGTACATCAGATCCCCGACAGTAAGGTTGTTTTTGTGTGATCATCTTTTCCGTTGTCACCTATTACAAGTTGTTTCCTACTGCAACACTCACTATTAAAGAGTTAATTGATCAAAAATGATTGTGCAGCTTGATTACTGCTTTTCATTTGTGCCATGGTTATAAAATTATGCCTATCAATGCAGTTAAAATCTTTAAATTTATAAAAACATAGGTGAATCAAAGCAGATGGTTAAAGTTCACAAGATATTTCAATATTTAAGATAATTCTTATCTGTATCCTGAACTAACCACTTGATTCAACAACAGAAGTTTTTTTTGTTTATCGTTTTGATACATCTTACATATAGGAATTATTTAGTACTTTAAAATACTTTGAGCTACATGGAAATTCAGGGAAACTTTATTAAGATTATACATAAGTTGCCTGGGCTTCCACAGGAATCATGTAGGGATTTCATGTCTCTCCCTGTACAAGTGAAATTTTGAATGCAGCTGTCAAAAAAACTGCTGATGTGAATTTCGTAAAAAAACAGGCCTATAAACAAACTTCCAAGGGCCCTTAACAAATTCCATAACCCGTTAAAACAAATAAGTGTATTTATAACCTAATTGGTATATAAACATCTTAAATGTGAAGCAATGGGTTTTTGGAACACCTAAATGGTTATATATATCCCACCAAATTTTCCTCGCATAGCATTCTCTCTTTGAGTCAATCTGGGGCAGTTAATAGCAATGACACATGCCTTAGTGTGCACCCAATCACTGATCACAAAGTCCTAGAATTATGTTCTTATTTGACCACTCTGTAATCTTGTTGTCATCTTTTTCAGAAGGTCGCGATTTCAAGTGCATTTTTGCACATTTGTGGCATTATTTTATTTCGTAGATTATCTGTCAATGTAAATTTTGTGTAGATTGCAAGTCGATAAGGCTGTGGAAAAATCCACTTGTGCAGGAAAAATGGAAAAGAGCTGTGTCCCGTTCATATACATAAAAATTATTCTTTGAATTTTGTTAACCCATAGCTTTTATAATAATTTTTTTTGACTGTAGTTGAGGTTGTGATCAATCTAGGGAGACATATTTTGTAAACCATCAAATCAAATTAGAGAAGTGGTCCTTATAGGCAAGTTCAACTACTCTACTAAAATAGGAGAGGTGTATGTTCTAAAGTAGTTATTATAAGCAGTTGGTTGTTAAAGAGCAGTGGTCATTACCACAGGTTTGTTTGGCAGTATTTAATAGAACATGGTGCTCAATGTTTTTTCAAAACAAAATGTTGAAGAGATTAAAGCATCTCATATCTTTGTCAGTTGGTAATCAAAAGCATCAAAACTGAAAAAAATAAGATGTGATAAATGTTGTAACGCTGAATATTAAGTATCTTTCTTATGCTAAATTCACACTGAAAAAAAGTTGTGCATCACGGCATGTTTTCACCATAATATAGTAGCCATTAAAGTCATGCCGCAGCATTTTTCATTGTTATCCTTTTTTTCTATTGTATATGAAAATTGAACATAAACACAAAATGCAAAAATTATGCAGTGACGTGCCATGCCACAAGGGACTGCGTTTTCAGTGTGAATTTAATTTTAGAGATTCATCAAAAAGAATTGTCCAAGAAAACCCACCAGTATTTCAAAACACTTTAAAAAAGTAATCTTACTTTAGGAATATTAATAATTTTACATTTTTTTGCTTTAGCAGGTTAATTGCTAAAATCCCCTAATAAATAACTTAGTTGCAGATCACAGGTAGAGAATATTGTAAAAATAAAAATAAAAAAATTGTAGGATTTTTTATTAAAAAACTTACATCAATATACAAGTCATGTATACAAAACCTGTTAAGGTCTGGAAATCAATCTGTGTCATGGAAAGCCTATCAATGTGTGGATATTAATCGTGTGGTGGAAAACCTGTTAAGGTCTGGATATTAATCCATGTCATGGGAAATCTTTTAACGTCTGGATATTAATCTATGTCATGGAAAAACCTGTCAAAGTCTGGATAGTTCTCTATTTTCTTGAAAAACCTGTTAAAGTCTGGATATTTATCTATGCCATGGAAAACCCTGTTAAAGTCTGGATATTAATCTATGTCATGAAAAAACCTGTTAAAGTCGGGATATTAATCTATGTCATGGAAAAACCTGTTAAGGTCTGGATATTAATCTATGTCATGGAAAAACCTGTTAAAGTCTGGATATTAATCTGTGTCATGGAAAACCTGTTACATTCTGGATATTTATCTATGTCATGGAAAACCTGTTAAATCTGGGTATTAATCTATGTCATCGGAAACCCTGTTAAATGAAAAGATCGGATACGTATCTATTCCATGGAAAAATCTGTAAATTCTGGATGTTTATGTATGTTGTGGGAATAACCATAAGCTAAATATTAACCTTTGTTATGGAGAAAAGCAAAACGTCTGAATGCTTGCCATGCCCAGAAAGACGAGAAGATAGAGGTGACTGGCCTATGGAGGTGAATGACCTATGTCTTGTTAAAACGAAAGGGCTGGAGAGTTACCCATGTCACGGGACAGCACATGAAAATCGGTACCTTATATGAAAACAGTCACTATAATAAAATTGTGTTGTATTTTAAGATTAAACTACAAGATTACGTGTTTAACCGGCAACAGGAAGAGTTTTATTATTTGAAAGATTAAGTAAAGCATTAAAAATAAAGTAAATTTTGCAAAATCTCACATTAAGGTCCAGCTATTTTTTAAGAAGAACTTCATATATCTGGATCAAAACTCGCAGGTTTGAGTACGGTAAATGACTGAATAAGTGTTTCAGGATTCTTGTTAGAAATTCCAACTGTAATGTGGCGGGCAGGCCATTTATTTGTCAAACATTAAAACAATACAAATTAATGAAATAAACGACGAACGTGTGTTTTGCGATGGATACGACGAACGTGTGTTTTGCGATGGAAACGACGAACGTGTGTTTCGCGATGGAAACGACGAATGTGTGTTTTGCGATGGAAACGACGAATGTGTGTTTTGCGATGGAATTCGACGAATATGTGTTTTGCGATGGAATTCGATGTAACTTAGCTTCTCGCAACTGCCTGTATTAACTCGTTTTTAGGATCTTTATCACATAAAATAGAGACATATGCTTCGTGTGTTTTTTTGGGTTTTTTTCGTTTGTGATGGAATTACTAGGGAACTGATTGTTATAGCAAATAGAACACTTATTCAGTCATCTAATACGCGACAAGCATTTTCTCTCTATATTGAACTATATCGTACATTAATGTTGTATGCTTTTGTGCAAAAAAGAAAATTCTAAGCTTTGTGCGTTACCAAAAATCTTAAAATTGTGAATGAGGTAAAACTGTAGCTGTGAACTTTAACTTTGAAAATCTCTGTAGTTTCTTGTTTGTTGTTTTTTGATTATTTTGCTGCCTTACTGTCTATGTTGGGTCAAGCAAATTCTGATTTTGTAAAAAGAAACCTCCCATCAAATACATTAGTTTCTAACATTAAAGTACTCTTTATTTAAAGATGTTGAAGCCTGACAGGTATCTGCAGGGAAGCTATTCCCTTTCCCTTTTCGTTGGAAAATTAAAATGATAATGGTCGACAGAATGTGCTAAACCGCTGAGATTTCTTCGCATGAGACAATCAGCAGAAGGTCAGGTTTCAAACTTTCTCCCATTTAGTGTCTCACTTAACGTCAGCATCTTACTTAACCCTTTCATTTTTTTTTTGTTATTTATTTGTCTAGTTAGGTTTAGTTTTTTATTAATGTTTTGTAAAGCAATGGTAACCTACTGGGGAATGGGGAAGAGTTAGAATCACACAGGTTGGCTAGAGGAATGCAATTTTGAACATAGGAAAACATCATAGGTAAGTATCTAAGGTAAGTATATAGCCGTTTTGTATTTTTCCATGAGAAAATGCCAACTGTTGCTTGGTTGAGGCCTTTAAATAACTGTGCATGCCAGGGATAGATGTGAGTGTACATACAGTTGGGTTAGGATGGAGATTAACTGGTGATAGTTAAACTGATAGGTGCTCAATAGTTGCACCCATTGTTAGGCCTTCATCTTTAAACTTTCTCTTAAATTTGCAATAGCAAATCCAGTGCCTGGACTGGAATAGACTTTATAACGCTAACTATTAAGATGGCAGTAACCTTTGTTAGCCGTTCAAACAGATGGATTTTTTAGTCAGTGAATTATCAATACAAACTTTCTGTATTATTTCCGTAAAATATTGGCCTTTAGGCTTTTTTGAAAGAAATCTCATCATGCTGCATTTAGCCATTGTCAAAAGAAAAATATTTAAAAATCGCATACCTTTTTAAAGCTGTATGATTTACAAAGCTCATGTTAAAAGTTTAAAGAGAAACAAAAATGTTAGAAGTTAGAGCTCTTGGGGTGAGGCGCTATGGAGATCGGAGTATATTCCTGTCCTTAAAGATGCAAATATTTTGTCATTACATCGCCTTTAAATTCAAGAATTTTTCTTTTCGACGACCCCCCCCCTTTACAGATGGAAATATTTCTAGTAGTTGCATCACCTTAAAATACAAAAATTGTTCTTGTTGATAATTCCCGTCTTTGAAGATGCAAATATTTCCTGTCATTCCATCGCCTTTAAATTCAAGAATCTTTCTTTTCGATGACCACCTTTACGGATGCAAATATTTCCAGTAGTTGCATCACCAAAACAAAAATTGTTCTTGTCGAATATTTCCGTCTTTGCAGATGTAAATATTTTCTGCCGTTGCACCGTCTTTAACTGCAGAAATTCTTTTTGTCAGTGATTCCTTTCTATATGAAAAAAATTTCTGTCGTTGCATCGTCTTTAACTGCAGAAATTCTTTTTGTCAGTGATTCCTTTCTATATATATATGAAAAAATTTCTTGTCGTTGCATCGTCTTTAACTGCAGAAATTCTTTTTGTCAGTGATTCCTTTCTATATATATGAAAAAATTTCCTGTCGTTGCATCGTCTTTAACTGCAGAAATTCTTTTTGTCAGTGATTCCTTTCTATATATATGAAAAAATTTCCTGTCGTTGCATCGTCTTTAACTGCAGAAATTCTTTTTGTCAGTGATTCCTTTCTATATATATGAAAAAATTTCTTGTCGTTGCATCGTCTTTAACATGCAGAAATTCTTTTTGTCTTGTCGTTGCATCGTCTTTAACTGCAGAAATTCTTTTTGTCAGTGATTCCTTTCTATATATATGAAAAAATTTCTTGTCGTTGCATCGTCTTTAACTGCAGAAATTCTTTTTGTCAGTGATTCCTTTCTATATATATGAAAACGTTTCCTGTTGTTGCATCGTCTTTAACTGCAGAAATTCTTTTTGTCAGTGATTCCTTTCTATATATATGAAAACGTTTCCTGTCGTTGCATCGTCTTTAACTGCAGAAATTCTTTTTGTCAGTGATTCCTTTCTATATATATGAAAACGTTTCCTGTCGTTGCATCGTCTTTAACTGCAGAAATTCTTTTTGTCAGTGATTCCTTTCTATATATATGAAAAAATTTCTTGTCGTTGCATCGTCTTTAACATGCAGAAATTCTTTTTGTCTTGTCGTTGCATCGTCTTTAACTGCAGAAATTCTTTTTGTCAGTGATTCCTTTCTATATATATGAAAAAATTTCCTGTCGTTGCATCGTCTTTAACTGCAGAAATTCTTTTTGTCAGTGATTCCTTTCTATATATATGAAACAATTTCCTGTCGTTGCATCGTCTTTAACTGCAGAAATTCTTTTTGTCAGTGATTCCTTTCTATATATATGAAAAAATTTCTTGTCGTTGCATCGTCTTTAACTGCAGAAATTCTTTTTGTCAGTGATTCCTTTCTATATATATGAAAACGTTTCCTGTCGTTGCATCGTCTTTAACTGCAGAAATTCTTTTTGTCAGTGATTCCTTTCTATATATATGAAAAAATTTCCTGTCGTTGCATCGTCTTTAACTGCAGAAATTCTTTTTGTCAGTGATTCCTTTCTATATATATGAAAAAATTTCCTGTCGTTGCATCGTCTTTAACTGCAGAAATTCTTTTTGTCAGTGATTCCTTTCTATATATATGAAAAAATTTCTTGTCGTTGCATCGTCTTTAACTGCAGAAATTCTTTTTGTCAGTGATTCCTTTCTATATATATGGAAAAAAAATTCTGTTGTTCAATCGTGTTTAAATTCTTTTTTTTGGTGATTCCCCTTTAAAAATACAAATATTTTCAGTTGCTGTAAAGCCTAGTACAAGAATTCTTCTTGTGAGTGATTCCTGTCTTTAAATATGCAAATATTTCTGGATTTGTACCGTCTTTGAATATGCAAACTTTTCGTTGGTAATTATGGCAAGACTTGTTATTGGCGACATTGTGTACGTGTGAGCCTAGTTTTATCGGAAAAAAGCTTGTGTATATAATATTGTTTTTTTTTCATCTAACAAAGTGGCATTTTTTGAACATGGATGAGGATGCCAGGGTAAAGTTTGGTAAGGTTTAGGAATACCATGTTGTGCTAGGTTTTAAAACATAAATACTTGAAGCGCTAACCGGTTAGACCACATATTTTTTGGCTATATCAAGACACGTATTTTCTTTATATTTTTGTTTCTATATATATATTGTTATATTATTTTCGCTTGTTGCGTACACGTTTTGTTTGATGAAGTTTTTTTTACTTCTATTTTGCTACACGTCTTTTTCCTACATTTAACTGGCACGTCATCAGACTGGACCTGTTGAAAACAAAATTTGCTTTGCTTGTTTGTAGATGGTACTCGCCGTAAATGCTCGAGTGAACGTTGTTGTGAAGGTTGGACAATAACTTCAACTTTCTCACCGAAAGTTTACGGTATATAGTATGATAACCAAAAGTCTGATACCGGAATTTTTTTTATTGCACATTTGAATTTTTACGGCATGTAGTTTTATACTAGAGCTTTTTTATTGTACATTGTTGATGCCGTAAAAGTTTGAGCGAACACCCTAAGTTTTATTTGTAATGTCCATGGGACAAAAACTTTAAGCATTGGTGTTTGTTCGAATTTTTACGGTATTATTGTTTTTATAAATACACGTTTGTAAATACTGTAAATATTCTTTCTTGATACGCATACTATGTTTTACTCCTTCTTTATTTCCCGTATCCTAGTCCTGATAAATTTTTGTTTAACAATTTTTTCCTATTATGCGGGCTCGAGGGCTTAAATATGCTGATATCAGCAGCAAAAATCTGTCAATTATAACGCAGAACCACATTTTTTCGAAATTAACCAGGGCTCGGCAACGTTTTTCATAGTATTTGGTAGCGCTGAAACTTGTGAAAGCGACACAACTGAACTTCACGGTTGGTTAAGAAATAAGGACTTCAAGCTGGAGACAATGCAAAGAAATGTCATGAGTAGTACAAGTGAAAGAAGAGGGAGTTTTAATTAACAATTAAACAATTGGATTTACAAGATTTTGAGGCAACCCAGAATGAGAATTTAGAACACAGACCCCTTTCTGATATCTGATGATGGGGGGGGGTCGCATTGGATATTATTTTGAGATTTAAAGCCACCTGGTACCATTCCAGAGGCACATTTGTTTTAAATAATGGTTTAAAGTACAAGTAGCTATATACATGATAATTGTAGCTAGCTAGCATAATTTTGAGAGAATTCTGAAATTTTAATAATATGGTAGCTAGCTATATGGACTCTTTACAATCTTCCCATAACAGTGAACAGTCAAGGCTTGAGTATATAGCTTGGTAGGTATGCAGGGTATTGTATGCTTGCCGAATATGTTGTCGCAGTGAACCCTTTTGCAAATTTCTCTTTCATCGAAGAGAAACCTAATTTTTATAAATGAATTTCTCAGATTTCAAGTCTCTTTTATGGGGTATTGTTGCTGTAGCTAAATTCTCCGGGTTGAATACTTATACAGGGTAAACTGTACCACACCACATCCGAGTAAGGCACTTGTACAGGCATATATGCAAAATGCACGAACTCAGGAACTATGATAATAGTGTGGAAAAAAAAATTTGGCTTCATTTTATCAAAGGGGTCCAAAAGCGATGATGCAAGTCTTGATGATGTACCATAGTGGAGAGCCGTTTAATGTTCTTACTCGCAATTAAACCCTCATTGATGTTTGACCTGTCGTCCTGAGAGTAGTATAAACCAAAAAAGAAGTTGTTGCTAACTTATTTATGAAAGGGTCAAAACGAAAAAAATCCATCCTCTGTGTAGGATGTCCGTTTCAAACCTAAAAATTTTATAAGCGAAGAATTTGAAAAAAATTATAAAAATCGCAAAAAGTTTATCCTTGTAAGGTTTTTATTTTTTTTAAATATTGCAAAAGTAGTATTCCTCGTGAATTGTTTTCTATAAAGAACTCCTCCATATTTTATTTAACCTAGATTGAAAAAAAGGCTGCGTGCTACCATTTTGCATATACCAACAAGATATGGCCATATGACGATGAACAATGAAATTTCCCACAGGTGTTCTTAAATATGTGTAGCTATAATGCAAGAGCTGTAATGTAATTTTCCTCTCAGGTTTTGACTTTTGATCCAGCTGAATCGTCAGGCTTGATAGCTAAGCTTCCTTTTTAAGAGCAACATTAAATAGCGTCGAAGTTGCCTCTCTTAAGTGGTCCCTTTTGTGACAATTACACGCTTTTTTTATAAGAATACGAAGTTAGAAACAATAGGTTTAGTTTGGAAAAAGAAGTAGTTTCAGTAAAACGTTTGTGAAATGAAACCAAAGTGAAACTTTTTCACTTTGGGTTGAATTTAATTTCAAGAATAGCCTGCGGAATCTTTTGTGTTTGTGATTTGTAGACATGCGCACTCATCGAAAACCGCATTTCACTCCGGCGAAGTGTCACTGGTGCAACCAAATAATTTCTCTCCTCACTTCTTCTGTATTTAACGTATGAAGAAGCCTCAAAACGAAGTCGCTAGTAGGACCGTGTTTAGACTTTATTATGTCGACTATAGTGAATCGACGTAGAGAGCATTTCCTGTGTATTTGACTCCGATTTAATTTGCAAGATTAAACTATGCTATGAGAAGGATATTACATGCCCATTGGCTATGAGCAGGATATTACATGCCCATTGGCTATGAGCAGGATAATACATGTCCATTGGTTATGAGCAGGATATTACATGTCCATTGGTTATGAGCAGGATAATACATGTCTATTGGTTATGAGCAGGATATTACATGTCCATTGGTTATGAGCAGGATAATACATGTCCATTGGTAATGAGCGGGATATTACATGCCCATTGGCTATGAGCAGGATATTACATGTCCATTGGCTATGAGCGGGATATTACATGCTCATTGGTTATGAACAGGATATTACATGTCCATTGGTGTCCATTTTTTTGCTTTTACTGATCTCCTGCTGTGCTGTGGACGGAAAATGAAAGGAGAAAAAAATACCAGAATAAGAAAAACACGGGAAATAGTCCTAGGTAAAAACAACAAACAAATGAACAAAGAGACAAAAGCAGACAAACAAAACAAACAAACAAATAACAGCTTCGTGACAGACTCGTGTTTTGATTCCGTGATACGCCTTCACATTGGCTACAATAGAAATGGTCACGCATGAGGTCTCGCCAAAATATAAAATTAAATCAATGTAGCCGATATATTATATGTATAATACCGTAAACCTCCGAATATAAGCCCTGGGCTTATACAAGTTCGTAAGCTTTTTTGGGGTGGGCTTATACACGGGGGTGGGCTTATACACGGGGGTGGGCTTATACACGGGTGGGCTTATACATGGAAAACAATAGCAACATCTTAAATATCTATGCATATATTTTACGTAATAAAAACTTTTCACTCATCGCCACTTTCTTCACTATCTTCACTTTCGCTATCACCATTATCTTCACTTTCGCTCGACGTCGCTGTCTCTACATTGTCTCCGCTACCATCATCTTCTTCCTCGCTTGATGTTTCTGGTTGAGGCATTGTATAGTCGTCTATACGTACACCTGAAGGGACATGGGTTCTAGGGGGAGAAATTGAGCTCCCTTGTGTTTATTTCTTATATGGACCAAATATCAATAGAGGACTAGTTCGTAAAGAACTGAAGAAATAGCTTGTACTTGTATGTTTTTGCAAAAAAAAAAGTTTTTTAGTAAAAGAAAAACAACCATGAAATTTTCCCTTCCAATATTATGGGCTTATACACGGGTGGGCTTATACATGGAAATCGTTAGTAATGAGTAAAATGATGGGCTTATACACGGGTGGGCTTATAGACGGGTGGGCTTATATTCGATTTCAAGAACGGCTTTTAGGCAATGTCGGGTACACACCGCTAGGAAAGACCGGGGTATATAGAGTTACACTAGGTCCGGCGGTAAACATTAAAAGTGTGACTCTTGACTTAAACTTGAAATTCGAATACCTGTTTTGCACCAGGTAAACAGTAATATCTCAACGGTTGAAAGTTCGAATCGTTTTCTTAACACAAGTTCTTTCTAGAAGTTATCCCATATGTATAACACGAATAAAAATTAATAATTGCGATCAAATGTTAGTGTTTTGCTAATAAGGTACCATTATGGTTTTGTTTTCCCAAACATTGTTTACTCGTGCCCCCGTGGTGGAACCAAGTCCTCTTTTTGATTTTTTTTATTAAGTGAGGGTAAAATAAGCATCATAATCATTAAGCACCACTAATCAAACGAACATCACCAATAAAATAACAAAAAATGTATATTTAGTATAAAAAATAATAAAAATAAAAATGTTCATTCGAAAAAGATTTAGTTTTCTGTAAAACTAACTCTTCTGTTCTTCTCCACCGCCTCTATTAACATGTCTACAACATGTGCTTTCTTAGATCATCTTCTGAAACAACTTTTCTTTTTCGTAAATCTTGCAGTTCACACAAGCTATTGTATAATATAATATATAGTATAATATCTGTTGTTGAAACATCACGTCATCTTGTGTCGGCGTTCGATTACGTTCAATCTTTCTCTGCCATTCTTTAGCAAGCATCAAAAACGTGATCTTTAACTTTTCAAAGTTCACTACCAATTCGTTGTTGATATTTGCGCATTCTTGTTTGTAAGAGAATCCTCCACTACCAATCTTTCCAATCAACATCAGTAACTCCATTAATACAAACATCTTCCTAGAATATTCTGTCGTGGAAGTCTCCGCTAGATATACCTTGCGTCACTTCGCCATTTATCTCTTTCAAACTGACATCCAGAACACCTTCTGCTGATTCACCAGTTACCATATCATCTAGCTTGTTATCATTGGTGACAGATACATTACCGCTTTAACCAACATCATTCGCCAACATTTTATTACACATAATATCCTGCAGCTCTGTTATGTTACATTTGACAAACTTGCTCATCATGTCCAATTTTTCATTTGAGTCAGCAAGTATATCCTTTAAGCTTAACAACTTCTTCTTCCCAAATTTCTTTTGATGCTTGTGCTGAAAAATTGGAAGTTGTGAGAATTAGAATTTGGCCTTTTTCTCTTCATTTGCGAATCTGCCAGCTGTTTGGTTAAGCGGCAAACGTTCTCCTGTAGGGCGTTCTTTAAAGCAGCATTTATCAGATTGCTAGCTGTTGAGAAATAAAATTCTCTTGTGCTTGCTTGATAATTAAATCGAGGTCTGCACATTTGGTTTCTAATTTTTTCACTTCTTCCACTGCTCTCTTTGTTTTTCAGCATCCTTAGATTGAAGTTTGTTGTTAACTTCAGCAAGTTTTTCTTGCAATTCCTCTATCTTTGTATCTCTTTCTTACACTTCTACGACCATGTCATCAATTCTTCGATTTTTTCTCTTAAATTTGTCATCCTTCTTATGATTATCACAGCTTTTTTTTCTCTCTTTTGTGATTCAAAGAATCTCTAAAACGAATTATTTTTCATTTGAAGTTAATGCAGCTAACATTACGAAAAATCGTGCATAAAAAACCGAGAAGAACTTAAATTGGTTATTAGCAAAAATCGAGTCTCGTGATGGTCTATTACGGTGAAGCGGTCAAAACAAAGCCGCTAAAAAACGGGGTCTGCCAGGATCCAAAATAAAGCTGCGGGGATTTTCCGTGTGTCTCACTACTTGCGGTACCATTTTGTGCAGAAACAGACAGACGACGGAAACAAAAATATTTAAATCGCACTGCTTATTTTTAAAACTGGGAGTAACAAAAGTATTTAATTTTATAGGTTTCAAACTAAATTGTAAAATTACACACTTTTGTATATAAGAATATCAAAATTCTCTGGTCTTTCTATCGACGTCTGCTACTCCCGAAATATTAATTAAGTTTTAGGACAGAGTGGGATTCGAACCCACGCAGCTTTTCCAGGGCTGACGCCTCAGACCGCTTGACTATTCGTTCAAGCTGTCACTTTAAACCCGTAAGTTTGAAGTGTGTGGGTTCAATTTTTTCAGATTTCATTGCAGGATCCAATACTTAAATATTGAATCCTGCAGAAGAAAAAGAGAAGGATGGTCTTTTATTTAAAAGCCAAATATAGTTTTGTTATGCAATTGGTTTGCAAACCTTTTGTGGATGCGTTATTATGAACAAATTATATTTAAGTTCTTTCTCGAAATGAACGCACAGTATCACTTGGCCAGTACCTCGCAAACGTTTTACTTTGGCAGTGGTGTAGCTGAGTAAAAAACATCGAATGTGTTCGATCTGTACTTTCTGCAATGTCTACATTATGGCACAATCAGTTCCACAACACTGGAAGGCACGAAAAAGAGGGGAATTGGGGCGTTCTGACGAATCTAACCAAATATCTAAATAATCTAAGATACTAAGCCCGCTTTAAACAGTAAAGATCGACAAGTGAACTTTGAAAAGTCGGAGTGCGTGTTACTTAGAAACGACCTTCTTAATTTCTTCTTGTTGCGATGTTTGAAATTCCGCCCAAAATATTACGCCCGTAGTGGTAAGTAACTGCTTGCAAAGTAAGACTTTTTTTTATTATGCTGCTCGCAACCTCAGTACAGTCATATTTGCGTGAACAGTCGCTAAAATAGCTACCTAGCTAGCTTTTAAAGATATTCCAAGAAAAACACAAGATGGCCAGTTTAGTTCGTTAAAGATAAAAAGACCAAAATGTTCATGGATGTAGATAATACTTAAAGAAGTTGATAGGTTTGGCTATTTGGGTGGTTGGTTAACTTCTTAAAAAAACATCACGATGACATATATGACGGAGATGTTGCATAGCTGAACGTCAGGCTATTCAACATATATATATAATGAGTGAAGCTTAGGACGAAAAAAAAACCTGGTTATGCTCTCACCTTTCTTTTTGTTTTGCATGTAAAAATGCAGGTTGCGTGGGTCCAGTTGAGTGCAGCATATCGCTTCCCACAGTCCTCGCGCCATTATGCCTCTTGGATGATGTAACTATGTCCATAAATGGCAAATATTTCTATTTATAGGTCCGTGGGGTTATGTGTGGAAATGATACAATAACACCCTCTTATGTTCTTCGCTTAGTTCGCGAGTCATAATTTTAGGTCTACAGGCGGTTTCGAGGTCAAATATTTGAAGAAAACACTTAAAAAGGTATAAAAACAATTCCAAATTTTAAGAGATTTTGCCCAAAATTGTAGAAGCCACTTATAATCATTCATTGAATCACACCAAGATTTCTAGACAATGACTTGGTACATCATTCATAACACGTGTATTGTATATTTGTATGAAGTGATTAGAAACTTGTTAGAAGATCAGATGGAGACATTGACATGGGTGACACGTTTGTTGTTTTTTATTAATTTAGATACGCTGTTGGAAAAACAAAATAAGTTTGAAATAATGTCTTTCTGCTTTCTATGAAAAACAGTCGGAGTATTATTCTTAAGGTATTCACAATTTTAAAGTAAATCCCGGCCTCCTATTCTTCTGAAGCATATTATATAAGTGTTTACTGGTAAATCAAATATGGTAGCTGTGAGTAGCGATGGGTGATTTTCCACAAACTTAAACCAGTGCTGGCTACTAGCATATAGATCCTGTCCTGGCTCTCATCCGGCAACTGGTCAGCCATTAATCATCGTACACAACACAAGCATTATCACACAGAAAAGTTGTGAATGGAGCCAAAAACAGTAGTATGTTCTAAAAAACGCACACAATTTCGTGCCTACACTTACATCACCCTATATTGGAAGCTACTTTCAATCTCACTGCGTGCTCTGGTATAGCTGAAATTCTTGCGCCTTGACGCCCTAAGTCAATTCTATTTAAGCGCAGGTTCGCCTATGCAGCCGTCCCTTATGAGACGACAAAATACAGGTAAATGGATTTCCATGTTTGGGGCAACATTAAAGTTTCCTTCCGGTCTAATTCGTACGGTTCAGTGTAAAAAAATGTATACCTCAGGAATCACGTTAAAATAAATCAACTTTGTAAAACGATGTTCTTAAAATTGTTTCATATAAATACGTGCTAATAATATCTTTAAAACATGAAAGCTAGGCCGCCATATTGAAAGTGTGTGGTCGCTAGGATACAATAAATGCTGACGTTACAAACATATTTACCGTTTTATTTTAAAACGCATTATTTCACGAAAACCGCTCGTTAGAAATGGCTAAGAATCACGTAAAAGAGACAAATAATAATTTTTGTTGTCGTAGTGCATTTAAGAGGAAAAACGCGAAGAGAAAATTGAAAAATAACTAAAATTTCGTAAAATAAACTGCTGGATTGTATAAATGTTGTGCACGTGACTGCAGATTATACAAGATCGTGTGCCGGTGAAAAAGCAACACCACTAAATGACACGAAGCTAACACTGGCAAGAGAAGTGTTGATGTGTAGCTAGCATAATCAGACAGTCGCTTGCACACTCACAATTTATATATTTCATAACACTTTTTTTGTAAATGTGACATTACAATAACGACAAGCAATCGGAACGAAGTTGTCGTTTTCATCCCGTTAGCCAATCAAACAGCTGCATTGAACACGTGACAAACATAACTCGACTTTAACCAACATCGTGACCAGTTTAATCAGTCTTATCCTTGCTTGGTTTACCTATAAAACACAATTTGTGCGGTAGTTTTAGGAAACTGTAGTAAGTGTGCCCACTAACTTTTTTAGCCTCTTAGTAAAGTAGACGTCATTTTTCCATTGCTGTTTGTTCTTCGCTTTGAATAGCCACATAGTTTGACCTTACTCAATCAGCCAAATTTCTACCAAAACGAAGAAAAAGTTTGAAGATTTTGATTGGCGGAAGAGAATCTTCGTCGATTAAAGTTTGAAGTTAATTCTAGTAAAAAACTGGCTTCGAAAACACGACTTACCGATTGGTTCCATGAAGTTTCTCGTCACAAACTTGAGAATTTCGTCCACAAATATAACTGGGACGGAGAAATATACTACTGCTTTCCATTCCACCCAGTTTAATGGCGTCACACGAAAGATGGCCTAAACATGAGGTCAATTATTTATTTACTATATACTTAAAGAACTCCCATATACTATCTTGGTGTCTTAAGGCTAGTTTCTACTAGAACGGAAATGGTCGAATCGGTTAAATCGGTCGAATTAAGTGAAATCCTGCCTTTATAAAAGAACTTTATCACGCAAAACCTTTAATAACATTATTTACGTGCCCAGACAGCATCCTGTAAATAGTATGAAAATAACAACAATATAAACAGTAACAAAATGTTATAATTAAAAATAATTTGGTGCTCCTTGTGCTGAAGATTTTATGTCCTGGACACGTCAGAATCATACCTTCATGAAAGGAGCGTAGAGGATCAAGAAATGAAGCAACATCGAAGCTGTGATAGCTGTAAGGAGAGACCAGTTTCTCCAGGGAGGCATCACCAATAAACTTTGGTTTTCGCTCACACTAAATAAAGAATATAACTACTTAGTTAACGTGATTTTTTGTAAATATTTTTAATCCAGAATTTTTCACGGCATAACCCTAATTATTTTCTCTTCCGTCAAAACTTCACTGCAATTCCACTTCAAATAGCCTTTAAAAAAATTTGGCCACTCAAGTTTTGTGAGTATATACTATTTTAACGTCAAACTTTTGTTGAACTAAGATCGAATTGCCATTTCGCAAAATTTCGTAGTTGAGGAATTAAAATAAAATTGTGGGAATTTCGCGTTGATGTAAAATCTGGGTTTCTTATTTTCACAGTAAAAAGCTCGATGGGGAAAATAATGATGAACACATAATTTTAAATACAAAGAAGAACCTTTTGACACCCGACGTCTTGCCTTGTTGTAATGGATGTTTTATAGAAAAGAACAAAATCATACTGATGAAAAAATGCGGATGGTGTGACAAACCTGTTAAGGGCGTTCAACATTTCAATTGTCACAAGAACAGATAAAGCCATCGTCATGGGGTGCAAGTCTTTAAAGATATCACAAGACATTCCTACAAACGATTCTGGATCGGTTGTACACTGCATGTGATGTGTGAGTTGATAGTAAGACATCTGTGGACCGCCCTCATAATACATGAACCACCATGCTGATGAACCCACGGTCGCCATACCAACATAAACTGAAAAACAAAACAAAAGACATTTGTTCATACAAAACTATGGTTCGATAGGATAAGTTTTGTGGTAGTTGTTAATAAAATAGCATAAATTTCCCTAAGCAATTGCAGATCGCTAGCAGTTAGGAGCTATCCTCCTAGCTAGCAGAAAATGTTTAAAAAAACAGTAGATCTTTTTAAAAGATAGGATCTTCTCGCGCAAGTAGTGAAAAAATGTAAAGTGTAGTTCTTTTTTTCAAAAATCAAGTTATATGGCCACACAAGCTGTGGTCTACGCTATAAAATAACCGCCAAATCCAAAGACCCCTGAATCAAGGAGCCTCGTTGAACTCTGGTAGCTGGTAGATGCAACATACGTATTTTTCTTAGACACACGCCAGTTATCCCCGTGTCAACTCGAAATGTCTGGATTATGCTGATCAGATGATCCCAGTCGTTGAAGCTTCATCATTCGTTAAGAAATAGATAGGCAATAGAAGAACAAACAGACTTACTTCCGATCGCTAAGTATCTAAAAAACAACCATCCGCTGATCAGCGGCTCCTTCGCTCTTCGTGGCGGCTTCTTCATGATGTCCACTTCAGGTGGGTTGAAACTGAGTGCAGTAGCTGGTGGACCGTCCGTCATGAGATTTACCCATAACAATTGTACTGGTATCAATGCTTCCGGCATTCCCAGGGCAGCAGTTAAAAATATGCTATATAGAAAACAGTAAACATACAATACACGACACTAAAGAACAGATAATCCAAGCTTAACGACTAACGCTAGAAAGAAAGGTTACTCCGCTGTGTTAAATACCTGTTGACAACACAAAGTGTATGGAAGAAAGCCGGCTTGGCGCCATAACTTGGCACACAACAGCAATGTTTTAGATAAACGAGATAACTAAGACATGTTCCTACCTCACAACTTCCCCAATGTTGGAAGATATCAGATATCTAATAAACTGTTTCGTGTTGTTGTAAATAGCACGACCTTCCTCTACGGCAGCCACGATGGTGGAAAAATTATCATCGGCTAATACCATCTCAGATGCTGATTTTGCCACAGCTGTTCCTGAACCCATTGCAATACCTGAAATAGAGAAGAGGCTGTGAATGCATATACTGATAAATTGGATGTTTTGAAATTATGCATATACTGATAAATTGGATGTTTTGAAATTGCTTTGTTTAGAAATTGCAATCACAGACGGGAAAGGTGAGAAAAAGGAGTCAATTACAACGCCACGTTTTCAAAAAAAGGGAGGCTCGTGTCAGTAATTCTTGTTTGACAGCAGACAATAATAATATGGGAAATAAGGACAGAACTTTTTACACAATACGATATATCAAGACAGTCGAAAAATATTTTACCAATTTTGGCTTTCTTCAAAGCAGGGGCATCATTTACCCCATCTCCAGTCATTGCAGCTACCTCACCATCAGCTTGAAGAAACTCAACAATAGCACTTTTGTGTGAAGGCTCAACACGGGAGAACAGCCTAAAAATCAAAGTAAAATACTAACAACAAACAAAGTTAAACGGTTGGCAATAAAACAAGACTCTAACGAAATATTGCAGGACTGCACTATATCAAATTCTAAAGTAAATTCAAAAGTTCAAAATAGAAACAATGCAAGCTGTGTAAGGCTATAGAATCAGTATGAAATTCAAACTCAAATAAAAACTTTATTAGAAACAAAGTTCTTGTTATGATACCCCTAAAAATACAACCCATTAAAGACGTTTTAGCAATGTTGAAACTGAACAATACCTAGCTTGTCTGCAGGCTTCTCTTTGTTCATTTTCAGAGAGGTCATCAAATTCGCGCCCTGAATATGAAAGTCCTCTTGTGCTCTCGTGTTCATCAAACAGACCAATGCGCCTACAAATTGCTTCCGCGGTATTCTAAAAATACAAAAGTGAAAAATGATAAATATCGGTAACCATAATAATACGGTGACCATAATAATACGAGTGTAAATACATACTATGTGGTTCTAAATCGACATAAACCACATGTGACAAACGCGTGACAGAAAAAATATTTGATGGCTTTCTCGGCAATTATAACCATAATCTCAAAGTCAATTTTAGTGTATTTCAAGGAAGAAAGAAATTATTTTGAAAATAGGCATGAAAAAAAAAGTTTATGAGGGTTATGAAAAGGTTATGGAAAAAAAATTATCCTCAAGCCACTGTCCGCGCCAAGATAAAGATAAACGAAATTTTCATAAGCCCTTTTTAAAAAGAATATTGATTTCCTGCTAAAAAGTTACTTCTTAAACTTTTTTTGTGAGAAATCTTTTTGAATTTCTCGAGTGCTTGTCACTCTGAACAACAACAAAGCATAAACGAGAGATGGAAAGGATTGTGTACCTTGTTGTCACCTGTGATGACGATAACTCTTATACCAGCATCATGACATTCTTCTATGGAATCTTTCACTTCAGAACGAGGAGGGTCCAACATACCCACCACACCTACGAATGTCATGTTGTTCTAAAAAAATGGATAGTGAATTATAATGTGCGAGACATGGAACTTTAAGAATGTATGCCGTTTTAAGACACTTTAATATACAACAGAACCAAAAACAAATTTCTTAATGCGAGTCACTCATTGGTAAGGACCAAAAAAAATTAACAGGTATACCTCGTATTTGATGAAATTTTTAGAATCTGACAAGTCCATGTTATTTTGAGATTCAGGATTATCAACAGTAGCTAGAGCCAGACAACGAAGAGTATCTTTACCTGAAAAAAAAATTCAGTGAAAGAGCCTAGATCAACATCTTGTTAACTCCTTTGATGATAAAATTGAATTGAAGAAAAAAAAACACCGTGGTGCTAATAATATTTTCACTTTACTCCCGATCACAACTATTACATATATAAATACACTTCATGAGATGATTGTTGTTTTTCTTTTATGAGAAACATGAGAACAAGGACTAACTTTTTTAGGATAATAGCTTGACGCTATCTAGTATCAACACGACTGGCCTGAACAAACTACGGGTTAAAGATTGAAAGTTAGAACCTTGACCATAACAACATACGGTATTAGTGGCGCAAATTATACATCTTAATCGTAAGCAACGATATTGCAATGCATAGCACGACAGAATTATAATCAAAATGCTTTGATTTTAGTATTGACGAGTTTTGTTTTGATCTATGATTATCATTGCCTGATTTACATAGAATAAAACCAACTTGGAAAGTATTTTGAAAAGGTCTTTTATTATTTGCTAAATTAATTCTGTCGGATGTTCACCAAATTTTCTCACAGTCCAAATATCTTCCCTTAAGGATAGGTAAGTTTTATATTTTCCAAACAGGTAAGCGTATCTAAGTCTTGAATAAATTTGATTTTCGACTAGCTTTGAAGATGGATTCACAGCATTCAAGATGATATGCATTCAAGATAATATGCTGCGAAACTTGTTTTTTCCTAGAGTGTTAGCAACATCAAGTGGTTATTATACAAGTCGACCACACTAAATTTTATCAGTGTGAATTCGCCTTAAATGTAAAAGCCAGATAAGCAAAGCTTTTTATGTTTTTTGAGGCCTTTTTGATATAAGTGCATGACTTTTTGGGAATAAAATTTAAGGACAAAGGTGTAAATTCTAAAGTAGTTACAAATGCACCTTCCGCATAATACACTAACATTTTAAACTGGTTCATTTGTAAATGTCTAAGACAGACTAGGAAATTTTAATTCAGTTCCAACTACACAGCCAAACCTTTAGAAGAAGTCGCTCTGGGAAATTAAAAAAGTGGTTGTCTTAGGCAGTGGGGTCTTAAAACACTTGAGACAGTCAGACTCTGATGTGGTCGTCTCAGACAGTTTCTTTTACTTTTTGTCTTCACTAGAACTAGTGGAATGCAAGAAGCTTTTTCAAAATTATGCAAGCACTCCAAGTTATGCAAACTGTAATGTAAATGAAAATGCTTTACTACGCAGTCGTTTTGAGGTAGAAAAGTGGGGAACAATTGAAGTTGTGAACACAAAACAAGATGATATCATATTTCTTATATTATATTGTTTGGGGATAAAAAAAATAGTGGTCGCTGGTCACATTAGGCAGGTCGTCTTATAGAGTAGCAACTGAACATAAAACACATTGGGGTACCAAAACTGTATTAGCAGATAAACCATTATGTATATGAGATTAAAAGCAAAAAAACATATAACAAATTCGATTTATAAAATCATAATTTCTTACCAGTGCCATATGCAGTTACTTGAGTTATGATATCCGTTTTCATCTCATCACTGAGCGGCAACGTTTCTTTACCCACCCGGATAAAATTACAACGGTCCAAAACGCCTTCAGGTGCACCTTTTACAAACAGTTTAGCATTGCTATCTTGAGAACGTAATGAACGGCCTACAGTTGTACAGTAAGCACTCATAGATTTACGGTCTCTTGAAAATTCCATGGTGAACTCCTACGTGAAACCAAATAAGATATTAAGCAAGAAAATTACGAATCTACTGAAAAATATCTTTAAATGGTAGAACACAGGAAACCAAACCTTTTTGTAGTTTTCTCGGATGGCATAATTGCAAATGTGTGCACGGCCAGCTTTTGAACAGTTGGATAAATCTGTGTTGGTGACATTCAACTTTTCAACTAATACAATTAATGCTACTTCAGTTGCTTCACCAACTTTTTCATATATGTGCTTTGCCTGTAAAATAAACTTGGGACAGTTACTTTACTGTACAACTTAAATAATACAGACAAAAGAGATACAATCTCAAAATAAGCTTCGGGATATTTTTCAGTTTAACGTATACACAGTTCTTGTATAAATATGCACTTCGACATGTGGATAAAAAGCTAAATAATAAAACTTGCATAATTCAGGTTGATGTCTTATACCTCATTATAATCTATACTTGAGTCATTACATAACGAACAGATTGTTGCCAATTCATTTAGAGCTTCGTATTCAGATACATCAACAGCTTTTCCATTGACAGAACTAAAAAGAACAAACCGTTGATCAAATTGTTGTAAAAAAGACTTTTCACAAGAGAAACAACATTAAATATATTTGTATAGTCTATATAATAAGCGCATCAGCTTAAATTTGGACACCCAGAGTGCTTCGGGCTATCAGGGGAACAAGGATGCATGGAATACCAATGCTGAAAATGTAAAGGGTGAATTCCTGTTGATTTTTGCATGAGAGAACAACTATAGTACAAATTATAAAAGACCATATAAAGCTCGACCTGAATGAAAGACAGAATTATGCCTACGTAATTAAAAATATGTAAACCGATAAACTGTAACATAATTTTGACTCTAAAGTTCCTTGGGAAATCACACTATGGTGTTTACTCAATCATACAGCTGAAAAATATCATTTTGAACATTGATTTACAAAGCCTTAAGTAAGTTTTAAGACATACCCACCACATACAGTTCACCTTATATAAGATCACAGTACTGGGTGAAAAAATAAACAGGTAAAAAACAATACGCACACAACTCCTGATGGTTCATAAGTGGATCCAGTGACATCAAAATGGGTGAAAGAACAGTTTTTCCCAGTAGTTTTTTCAACAACAAAGAACTAAAACATAACAGAAATAATTTGTGATCAATCATAAGAGGTAATAAAATTAACTATCAAGAAATCAAAATACAGAGTTTTAGATAAAGATTATTAAGGAAGACTAAAAATATTACACTCTAGTGAATTTAACGGTATATTTTTTTTTATCTTAATAAAGTAGTGAGAAAGTGTAAAATACAACATAATTACACTATTTGTATATTTTTAAAATTTTAGAAAGCTTAAAAAATATAGGTTTTAAAGACTTAACGTATACAGCCTAAACTAAAATACAAAGTAATACTATGAACACGTCATCTTTTAAACACACAAACATACTTTGTTGACCGACATTTGATTTGTAGTTAAAGTTCCAGTTTTATCTGAACATATTACAGATGTGCATCCTAACGTTTCCACTGATGGAAGAGATCTCACAATAGCATTCTTCTTTGCCATTCGTCTTGTACCTGAAAGTTGTAAATTTCTTTATTATGATTTAAACAACAAGAAGGGGTATAATAAAAAAGGGGAAAAATTCTAAGATCAAGCACACAATTGATTTATATGTCTTTTCTATAGATACATTAACATTGCCTTGTCAATATTCACTTGTTAATTTTCACAGCAGACTTAAAGCTTATTTGTGTAGGCCTAAAGTCTTGAACATGTTAAGATTTTCTTAAAAGCTCCTTTTTTTCTTAAGATATTCACATTTGGCAGATTTTTGATTTAATTATATGCTGCATAAATTCAACGAACAAATAAATACAATACCTAAAGCTAAGCAGGTTGTAATGACAGCTGGAAGTCCTTCTGGAATAGCAGCCACTGCTAGAGCAACAGCAATTTTGAAGTAGTACACAGCACCCTAAACAGAGCAAATGAATTAAAAAATACACAGAAAATTTATCATTGCTGGAAAGAAAGAAATTATCCAAAGAAATTACAGAAAATTATATTTGCACACAAAAAAATCTGTTCCTTTTGTGCAACATTTTAGCAATTCATTTAATCTTACCTTAATCCATGAACCACCATGTATCGGATCATTGAAATGACCAATATTAATCGCCCAAACAGCAATACAAATTATGGTGATAACCTAAAAACATTACAGAAATATTATATGGCCAGAAATATTGAGTCTAACGATATTAACAAAATCCTTGACGTGATTGCTACTTAGTTATGTTTTACTTTAAATAAAATTATTCATGATATTTGTAAGTGCAAAATGTATTAATTTTCAAGTTTTTATCTTGTTCTCCCTATGTTAACTTGACGAAAGAATTGTATTTCTTCAAGCGTCACATCTTTTGAGAAAGTTCAATGTAGATTTTTATTATACTTTTTATTACGCCAAAAACACTGAATAATAATGTTTGTTATTTAATAAATTTCTTTTAGAAACGCAAAGCTAGAATCTCTACAATACCCTTATTTTGTCTGTCTGTCTATCTCCAGTCTGTGGGAAATATGTATAACAGGTGAATTCAAATGGATCTTTTCTTGGTTTAACCACTGGTACGAAAAAATTCCCCATAGGACTTACCTTTGATAACTGTTCACCAAACTCATCCAGTTTATCCTGTAAAGGAGTTCGTTCATCATTTCCTTCTGCTATTTTATCACGAATTTTACCTACATTAAAGATTGGTTTTTAATAAATATTAAGCCCTAACAAACAGCTACCTTAAATCAAAATAGAAGATGCTTTAGCATAGCGCTTACCGATTTGTGTATTTAATCCAGTTCCAACAACAACACCAATACATTTACCAGTAGCTACGTTTGTACCCTAAAATAAGTTAATGTTAGTTTACAAAATAAGTTAATGTTAAGTTGATTCCAGTCTATCCAACACAGGCAGTAGTCCTTTGCTATAGTTATCCACACTGCATTATGCAATAGATTTATTATCAAAACAAACTTATCAGTACAAACAGTATCAAAGAGAAAATTGTAGAAAAGATATTTCTAAGAAGCCTAAACATTGTTACGTATAAAAAATCTACTGTATATAGCCGATAAAAGGTGTACGCTAAATGTCAATCCAAATGTTTAGATTTCACTTCAAGATATTTCATTGAATTGAAAAATAAATACATAAAATTACAGCTTGTTATAACAAAGAGAGTTTTCAATGCTGGGAATCATACTTAAAGAGTAGTTACACAATTTGGCTAAAATTGCAGCAATGTGTTGTGTTATACTTTCTGTAGGAAAACTTAGCTGTGACATAATAGTTGCAAAAACTCTAATATACAATCCAAACATGAACAAATAATGACAATACAAACAGGAAAAACATAGCGTACTGAGAACAGCATATTCTTTTTGTCTTGATTAGTTGCTCGATCATCTGGTATTGGTTCAGTATGCTTTATTATACTAACACTTTCACCTGAAAAAAAGGATCCAGTGAGAGTAAGTATCCAGGGAAAAAAAACCATCCAGGGCAATCATAAATTAACTTTTCGCACAATGGCCAGAAGGCTCCAGTGAAAACGCTTTGAACAGTATATTTCCAAACTTACCTGTTAATATAGATTGATCTATTCTTAATGTGGTAGATTTTATAGCAGCTATTCTAATATCTGCGGGTACTTTATCACCAACTATAACCAAAAAATTTCAAATAATATAGTTATACAAATCAATGAATGTATCTTGTTTCCATAATATTTTATTTTAATGTATTTGGACAATCTATCTAAATACAATTAATATAATAGATTAAATAGGTTGCATTTCCCGGACTTAAACTAAGGCCTATCAATAAGGGGCGAGAAATTGCTCTCTTGTACGCAAAAACACGCTCAATTCTGAGAAATAGAATAATAGCTGAGCCATTAACTGCTCCCCAGTTCCACAAAACGTTTGGCTAGCTGAGCGATTTTGATTTCCAAACTTGGAACTCTGAATTTGTTTTTCTAATAATTCGTTTAGATTAACATGGAACATATTTTAGTTTTGAAATTAACAAATAATTTTAAATAAATAATTTCAACGATGTAGTGCTTGTTCCGCTTGTAAGTCTTAGTGGAGTTCACCTCACCATGAAGGATTGCATGGCTACATAAGTATCAGCTGTAATACCAACTACGAAGGGGCCGTATTTATCATATCTTAGTCTACGCAATTCTTTATTCTTCCACAGGAGTCAGTGGATTAGCTAGGATGTACAGGTTGGTTTTGAATAGGTTTTTGCTGGCTAATTTCTTCAAAACAGAACAAGAATGATTATTATTCCTATTATTCCTCCTTATATTAGTATAATCACCGGGATTTTGAAAGTAACTATCATCAGGTTTGAACACGTTATTTGAAGCACTGATATGATCGTCTTAAAATCAATAAAAGGTAAAAAGAATCTTTGACAATAATGGAATATTATTACAATTAATGATTTTTCATGATCCATCGTTAACGTTGGCATTATTAGCCGCCATTCAACTAGTAGTTATATAAAAATTGTTTAATTAATTTAATTTTAGTTAATGACTCAACTTTTTGATATGTGGGTTGAAATTCCTGGCTGTGAACATTGCTGGAACTTGTACTATGCTGTTCTGATGCCAAAACAGCAACCCCTGTCAGTGTACATTGTTAAAGGAATTTTGTTAATTCACATTTTGCCTTTTCTTTGTAATTTGTAAATTTTGGAATCGCTCGCGCAAACAAAATTATCGAAGCTTGAGGCGTGCGATTTATTGCACAGGTGATTTTTTATTGATAGGCCTGTATACTCTTCTCCCTAAAGTCAGGGATGGTCACCAATCAGATTGACCCATTTGCTTTCTTACTATAATATAAGTTGTCATTGGTTGTATTAGTCACATGCAAGCTTTAACCCTGATTTTCCAGACTAACTGCCTTTACTTTTGCCTATTTTTCTAAAGGTGAATTTTCTAACACTTTTCTGTTTTTCCTGATCTATCAGATATCACATTGAAACTATAAGATTTGCCAAGTTTAATGATACATAAGACATGTACACTGGACTCAAAATACGAAGTATGGATTCCAAACATGACGTCTACTCACCAGACACTTCAACAACATCTCCAGGAACTAAGTATTTTGCTTTAATCTTTTGAACACCAGGTTTATCAGTTCTAAGAACTTTAGCTATTTCTGGTTCGTATTCTTTTAAAGCTTCAATTGCAGATTCAGCATTACGCTCTTGCCAAACACCAATAATAGCATTAAGAATTAGAATAAGTAGAATAACAAAAGGTTCAACGAAGGCTGTGAGTTGATCTTCACCATCTTCGAAAAATGCTAATACCTAAACGGACAAAAACAAATTAAATTATTTATTACTTATTTGTATCAAATATTTTATTTTAAGTTATTAAAGCATTCAGGACAATCAAGGACACCGTCAGAATCTCAGCATGTAGCTAATGATAACACGCATAATTAAAAAGAGCTTAAATATAGTTAAAATACACACCCAGTCTTTTTGAAAGTATATTTAAAATGACTTACAAAAGAAATAACTGCTGCAGCTAACAAAATACGAACTAAAAGGTCTTCAAATTGTTCTAAAACTAATTTCCATAGGGGCTTCCCTAAAATGTAAAAAGCATCCGTGTTAATTTATAACATTAATAACATTATTATATAGTGATTAGAAACAAAATAACACAATGCGCTTATACGTAAAAGCTACATCTCACCTTCTTCTGCTGGTAATTCTAAAAAAAATATATGAAGAAATATATCATAAAAGAAATGAACAATCTGAAAATCTATCAAGCAGCCAGCATGGAAATATCTTATCCCGACAAAAGATGTCTTAGATTGATAGCTGACAGAATTGAAAGCCTACAAGTTTATTTCTGCATCTTGGTTTTGGTTGGACTTGATTTCAACCCGTATGCAAAATATTTTGGCAAAACAAGTTGATTCACTGTATCCAGGAAAAAAATGGAATGTTTGATATTCATTATAAAACTTGAACATAGAAAACATCGTCAGTAATACACACAAAGTCTAACTCACCATTTAAACCATACTTTAGTTGCGCTTGCTCAACTGCGGCAGGATCTAACCCTGTAGTATCTGATACACCATAACTTTTAAAAATTTCTTCCACAGACTTCATATGAGCAGACTCCATTTTTTGTGTCTATATTTCTTCCCCAGTCAATTTTTAAGAAAACATCTGCTGGGATCTTTTCATGTAAAATGTTTACCAGCTTTGTCTGTTCAATGAATTGAAACTATGTATACATAACACAACATTAAAAGGTTTGAAATTTTGTAATATGTACATATATTTATATAGGAACACTAAGTGCAGCATTATTTTTGTTCTCCATCGTAGTGCTCTACAATAACTCCAATTTTTTTCATATATATGCAATATAAATAATTTTTTCAGCTACACACTAAGTCGGACTAATTATACATAAAATAGATTTCAAGTTAACAACTTCTCTCACCAACTATAAATGTTTGTTATTGCAAAATAGACTAACCAAACAAGTTATTGTTTAAGAAGTTATGTTTGATCCTGAATAAAACAGTTCACTATCCCTATAATTTATGATAGCAACAATCTTAAATGTAAAAGGAAAAATAAAATCGTGGTTTTATAGCAAATATCTCTTCTTGCAGCAGCTGTTCAGAAAAAAAACATTTTAAAACAATTTTTAAAAAAAGAATCAGAGCAACAAACTGCATTTGCTCTATATATTTTTGTGTTATCAGGAAAACCAACGTATTTTAAATGCCACAAATGATAATAGCCATAAGAGGTGAAATAGAAAGGTTGGGAATAGTTTTGATACCTTGGTGATGTGTTAATTGAGGGTGGTAGGGAAAGATGCAACTTAGTTAGATTTTATCTCAAAATGAAGGAAGAATTTGTAACTTAGCATAAGTAAACCTGCACATTATCTTTTCAAGTGGGATAAAAATGGCTAGAAACGTCACAGGAAGTCAAACAATAACCTCACAAGTAATTAGAAAGTTGACTACTCTAATATCCCAGTTTGTAGGTAGGATTTCACCACTGGGAAATAAATTCCATTAACACTTCCGAGGTTTTAAAATTGTACTTGGATGAAGTATGTACACACATTACACCTCCCCCAAAAACACTACTTAAAAATAAGAAAAGAAATTATAGTGGCTAACTAATTCATATTTTTTCTAGATTCAAGTTTATGTTTCTCAGGACAGTACCAGAACTTAGCCAGATATCATTCTGGTAGATCTTTGGGACTTCGCTTAAATTTTTTACTTAGACTGGTTACAAATTCAGTTCCAATTCAGATCTAAATAAAACTGTCTCCTGAATCATTAGAATAAGGTTTCATAATTCATTACAAGAACAAAGTATAATTACTCAATTTGTCTTAAATTCATCTGAAAACTGGTTAAACTCATCTTAAATTGACTCAAAAACTTTAGTTCGAAAACAAAAATATAGTTTAAATTTCCAATTTGATTTGTTAAAACCATTACATTTAGGATGAAAATCGTCTGAACAAAATAACTTCTGTTACATTTATTTCTATATGTCAATAAAATTAAATTGTAGGAAGCATAGAAATGTTGTATTTTGTTGTGAAGTTACGAAAATAGGGTCATACAAGCTTAATAGTGATGTAGTTTGTTCTAAAGTGAAAAACACACAGCTAAAATGTTGCTTTACTGTGTTCTAAAATGACAAAAACCTGAAAGTATAAAGTTTAACAACTGATGTTTTATTTTTGAAATGACGAAAATAGGCCATACAAACTTTAGAAATTGTTGTATTTGTCTGAAAATGACAAAACAAAACCATTCTGAAATAACAAAAACATGGTCATGTGCAACTAAGAAGTTGTGTATTTTGTTTTAAAATCACACAAAACAATTGCCGTATTTTGTTTTTAATATAAAAAAACACAGTCGTATGAAGCTTGCACTGTATTTGGTGCGGGTTATAATGTTGTGCAGGTTATATGACGCATTTATACATTTACTGGTGTAAGCAAGTCAAAGTTTCCTTTTTTTAACAGAATCTTTTGTGCGTTTTTTCCCCGTTTTTTTTGAAGTACTAACAGCCTTAAATAATTGTGCAGAACGAAACTAAGCAGACATCATTGCGCAACTGGGACAGTAAATGTGTGGCCTGGGAAGAATTTAGGGTACACAAAAGATATCCCAAATAAAAATCTTTCAAAATATTTATACTCTTCACTGATAACATGAACCCTTTTTAACAACTTGAAAGAATCTTTTCTTCAAATAGCTACAAAATCAGTACTGTCTGCATTAGCATAAGGTCAACTTGTTCAAATTAATTTCAATTAATTATTATCTCGGAGACAAGGAAGTTAAGACTGAGAGAGTTGCTAGTTCAGACACTTGATTCTCGTGTTTGGGGTTCACAACTTTAATCCCCCCCCCCACTTGTCTTCAGCGTGAAAAAATAAAGACACAACTAAAAAACAAACAAAAAAGCAACTATTTATAAGTAAAAATATGCTAAATTTAAACAGCATGCAGGTTATACAAAGATGTGGGTAAGTAAAACACACTAATTGAAATTTTATGCGAGTTATATGAAGGTGCAGGCTATCTGATAGCATCTGGTTTGTAACTCCCTAAAAGAAATGAGCTGTGAGTTATATGTGTCGCTTTTATACTGGAAAATACAGCAAACCACCATATTTTGTTTGAAATTACCAAAATTAGAAATCCCCTGCAATGTGTTCAAAAATGATAAAAAATGGCCATGTTAAGTTTACAATTGCCCTATTTTGTTAGTAGATAGTAAGGTAAAAAAAAAGTTACACCAGGGTAAGAAATCGCTGAATGTTGTTTGAGAAAAAAGAAATGCGACCATACAAAACATAGAAATTGGTTATTTTGTTCCAAAACGACAGAAATACGATCAAAAATAGATCAAATATAGCCGATTTGTTAAAAATGATGAATAAAGATTTATAATAGTCAAATCCATGTTCTTCATTCTAAAATGACAATGACAATGCCATATAGAACTTAGAAATCACCATATTCTAATCTGAAATAACAAATACACAGCCTTGTGAAGCCTTACACCTTTACCTTAGACTTCGTTGTATGTGAATAAAAGCTTATGAAATGAGTCCTAAGTAGAAAACTTAGGAATTGTTACATTTTGCTGACGATCACAGTCGTACAAAGCATAGAAAGCATACGATTAAAAACAACTAAAACAAAAACCTATCAAAAAACCTATTACTATTTCTAGTCTTACCAGTGTGGTGCCATAGCTTGTGGTTATAACTCTTGCACTTTGTGCTGGACACCAGGGTTCGATTTTCCTTGGCAGCAATCCAATATGGGCGAGTGAATATTACCCTAGCCCTGGGTTAACCCAAGCCATGTCAGGGAAATTGGGGAGATGGCACACTGTGTTGTCTAATTGTCTGGTAGAGCACAAATGCTTAATTGGCCATGGCTCCTCCTGAAAAGAATAGACAGGTTATATCCCTCCAAATTTGTAAAGCCAGCCATGTAAATATGCTTAGATGGGGAGTCCTAGAGTATTTAATGCTTATTTTGAGCTACGCAGCTGCGCTTTACCAGACAATTCCCCACAACAACCAATGATGCAACTTCTAAAATGGCGCAAACAAAAGGTGCTAAAAATCAAAAAATCCATGTGATTTAGCCTTTAGAATTCAACTTTATTTTTATCTGTCAAGAAGAAACGACAGGGTGCATAATAGTGAGCACTCAGTAAAAATATTAACTTTTTAAAATCTGGCGAAATCATAGCTATAGCTATAGTTAGCTAGCTACATGCAACAGAACTAGAATAAATTTTTAAAAATTATTTAGCAAAATAATTGCTCTTTCGCAGAATAATATCAATAAACAGTATATTATTACACTGTGGCTCTTTTTATGCTCAAGAGCCAGAGTTTAATCTCCAGCTAGAATTAGCTAGAATTCATACAGGGTGTGTCCCTTGGAATTATTGAGCTGTCAAAATAAAGCATTATCAATAATAGTATAGCTAGGAGAGAGAATAACGATCCTAAAACAAAAGACAAAGATAGAACTTGAATGTAAATAATGAAGCTTAGAGAGCATACTAACAACAAGTAAGAATCTGGCCCAGAGCCATCAGTGAGTATTCCTACAAGCAAGAAGCTAAAACTATAAAGTAGTCAAAGTCATTATAAATGACCGTTTTTACGTTTTCAGCAAAACAATTTGGTGATGTGTCAATAACATATGGTATGAAAAAAGCGAAAATTGATTTTTGAGATAAAAGATTACAACGCGACGTAACAATTTCAGCCATCTTTCATTTTCGCTGGACGCGGGATGCATTGATTGGTTGTTCGCTAAAACTAAATTATTGTCACGCTGGCTTACTGACTCAGCAAATCTCGCTCACCCTGCCACAAAGGCAGTTGTATTTCTGTCAACCAATGGCAATGAAGATAAATCAATCAATTGACCCCAATATTCTGTAATTTTTGAGTAAGGCGTATTATTCAAACAGGGCGTTATTTTTTTGGTCAGCAAACATCTCACAGATGGGCGTTGACTCGTGATTAAACACGCGATTGGAAAATAATTATTGAGAGGCGACAAATTATAAAGTCGTTCTTTATGATGATATCAGGTTAAAAATTGGGATAATTTTAATGGATGAAATACTCACTAAATCTCTAGAGTACTGAATAATCGCCTCCCATCACATCCAGCGATTGTTAATTTTTGAACTTCCGGCGCTTATTCCATCCACCATCCCATCCGCCCTTACCTCGTCCCCCAGGGTTTTTTTTACGTCTGCGCTATTCTGGTCAGACGGCTCCGCAGTAGCCCTGGTCTATGCTGACGAAAATCAACCTTATTTTGGGTGATTTTTAATCGTGAAGAGTGGCGAGCGAAAATTAAAAATTAATGTTTCTTGGCGAGTAGTTGGAGAATCGGGAAAAGGGTCCCTACTAACAGCTATCATCTTTGGCTCAAGGACGGAAAGTTGGTTATTATGAGATAACTAACCCGCTGACCCGTGGAAACTCACGGGGTCGCTCGCCCTTTTATATATCTCATTATTATTATTATTATTATTCATTTATTTATAGTTGACTAAGTATAAATACATATGCCCTACATTTTGATACAAAATCAAAACTAGAGATATCTAAGAACTTTTTCTCTGGTCTAGCAGATGGGCTGCTTCAAAATCTTCATAAGCCCTCAAATAGATTTGGGATAAATGCTGTCATCTCATATTACAAATCGCTAAACATTGGAAACAAGATATTCAATTTTCAGCAAGTCTTAGAAGAAGATGTGCTGAATTTGCTGAATGATACTAGTACAACAAAAGCACCAGGACTTGATACTATATCTGGAATTTTCTTGAAGGATGGTGCTGATGTTCTCTGCAGACCAATAACTCAATTATGTAATCTTTCTATCTCACTGCCATCTTTCCCTAGTGAATGTAAGATAGCTAAACTTAAGCCACTATATAAGAAGGGATCAAGAACTGATCCAAAGAATTACCGCCCTATATCTTTGCTTCCTCTTTTTTCTAAAATTATTGAAAGAGTGGTCCATAACCAAACACAAGCTTTCTTAGACGAAAACAATATATTATTTAAATTTCAGTCTGGCTTTAGAAGCTGTCATTCAACAGATTTTTGTCTATCATATACATGACAAAATTTCAAAAGGTTTGGATGCAGGCTTGCTGTCTGGTATGATCCTCATTGACCTACAAAAAGCTTTCACCATCAACCACTCCATACTTTTGGAAAAATTAAGAACTCTTGGAATTTCAAATGAAGTAATTCTTTGGTTCAGGTCTTACCTTGCAAACAGAACATTTTGTGTGTCAATAGATAACTTATCATCTAATCCAGGTAAACTAGAATGTGGTGTTCCCCAAGGTTCTATCTTGGGTCCACTTCTGTTTTTACTTTATGTAAACGATATGCCACAAGCTTTAGTAAAATGTGATCTTTTATTTCAACACAAAGACATAAGTGAGATGGAAAATGCTCTTAATACAGACTTTAGTAATTTATGTGATTGGTTTGTGGACAACAAACTCAGCTACACTTTGGTGAAGATAAAACTAAGTCTATTCTTTTTGCCTCCAGGGGAAAAATTAAGAAAGCAGAAAAACTTAATATTTCCTACAATGGAGTAGAAATCAAGCAGCATACGAAAGTTGAATATCTTGGTTGCATCTTTGACCAATCACTGTCTGGTGAGTCAATGGCCTTACATGTGATTAACAAAATTAATGGCAAAATTAAATTTCTTTATCGTCAAAGCTCATCTTTGAACAAGGATCTGCGACGACTTCTTTGTAACTCTTTAATTCAACCACATTTCGACTATGCCAGTACTGTGTGGTATCCAAACCTGACAAAAGTTTTAAAAAAGAAGCTCTAGGTTGCTCAAAACAAATGTGTTCGCTTCTGTTTACAAAAAAGTAGCAGATCACATGTAGGTGCTACGGATTTTAAGGAAATAAATTGGTACCAGTTGACGAAAGGTTTAAAGTATGCGTAAACAATCATGCATATAATTTTTTCAGAAAAAATGTCCTCTGTACATGTCTGATGTATTTATTCCATCAAGTCATAGAAGAGCTTCGACTCGTTCATCATTCCAGAGGCTTGAACAATCTTGTGTAAAAACATCCCAAGGTCAACAGTGTCTTTCCTACCTTGGACCCTCCTTATGGAATACTCTTCCTGAGGGTCTTAAAAGATCTAGTACTACAAACAGTTTTAAACACAACCTAAAAAAGCACTATTTTGATGTTATAACGAGAAGGGACTCAGATGATTTTGTGAATTAAATTCATATGATCTTTTGATAATCTTTTCGTTTTCGTTTTGCTTATCTTTTTTTTCCTATAAGGGTAGAAATGGACCACAATGGAAATCTCGCCTTGGCTTGTTTTGTGTTATCCAGCCATCAAACATATCAACACTCAGGAAAATTGCATTTAATTTAATTTTATATTTTTTATGATACATTTTAATATTATATATAGTTTATTATCTTATTTATTTGTTTTCAATTTCTTTTTCTCTGTAAATATTTTTAACGATTTTATAATGATGGCAAATATAACTTACTTATATATAAGCTAATAAAAGCTAGTTAACGTCAACTTGAAAAGAAAGCTTTTAAAATATACAGTATAAAAGGCATAAAATATTTTTAGATATATACAATTTTTTAAGAAGAAACATTTGTGGTTGTATATATTAAGTAAGTGTATAAGCAAATATGAAATTAGCGAGAGTACATCCGCGAGTCATATAAAACCAATTTGTGGGATGTATTTTTTACATAGTCTGCAGGAGCAGTTTGGTACCCACTTTTTAATTTGGGATTTAAAGGATTGCAAGGATGACATTTCTTTGATTCTTACCAGAATTTGTTGCCAGATTTTGTAACCGATGAAGGATAAAGTTTCTGTACTGTAGTAAACTGATTTAGCATTACGGCCAGTAAATTCTCGATTATTTCTTAGATTGTATTTTGGATTATAAACAGGAAAAATATCTTGCATTATTTCTGGAGCCATGTCGTTTTTTATTTTGTACATCTCAGTTGCAAGAGATTGTAGGTTTCGTTGGTGTATCGTAACAGAGCTGTCCTTATGAAGGAGGTCTGCGAAGGAAGAAGAACTGTCGCTATAGACTATCCGCAGTGCTTTTTCATGTATTCGATTAATACGATTGTTTAAAGCCCTGTTGTGAAACATCCAAACTAGAGGGCAGTAATTGAATTGCGAAATTACGAAGGAATTCATTAATAGTTTCTTCTTATTAAAGTTCATAAAAGATGTCATCCTTGTAAGCGCATTTAGTTTCTGACTCGCTTTTGCACAGATTTTAGACACATGCAGATCAAACTTAAGTTTGTTATCGATAATGACTCCAAGTAGGCGTCTGTGAGTGCTGCTTTTTATTACTGAGTTAAAAGCAAATGACACTTGTCATCGTTTGCTTTCATTGCATTGTTGTCAAACCATGTAAACACTTTTTCGGACATGTCTTGAAGTTTAGTAAGGACTTCCTTTGAGTCATTACCGATAACATATGGTGTTGTGTTGTCTGCATAGCTCGCAAATTCAATGTCATTAAAATCAAATTCAACTGAGAAAAGATCGCAGATAAATATGTTAAAAAGTAACGGGCCTAGAATAGATCCTTGCGGAACGCCAAACAATATTTCAAGCCATGAGCTATACGAATTTTTTATCTTTACTCTTTGAAATCTGCCACTCAAATAACTCATAATTAGGCGTAGGGAATATATGTCAAATCCATATGCATGAAGTTTTGCGATCAGTAAATCATGTAGGAGACAGTCAAATGCTTTAGATAAATCAGTCAGAAGGGCTCCTCATGCTTTACCTTCGTCAACATTGCGAACGATTGCGTTCGTTATGTTTTAAGCCATGAATATTAAAAAAAATAATGCGAATACGTTTCTTATAAGCACAAGTTTAGGGTAATTGGATATCCTTTACGTTATATTTTTACGAGTATACAAAAGATTGGCTTATTTGTTATAACAGAAACCCATTCATCATGATACGGATACTAAAGTATAAGAAAAAACGTGCAGAGATCTTTTTTGATATTTTGGGTCCTGAATAGACCAACAAACCGGACTGGAAGTTCTCAATACCCTGGAAAAGTGTTTGTCATCCATGGTTTCAGCTACATGATTTAAATTTATTTTTCACTTCGTTTTGACTTACAGAGGCTGTTTTTGTTTTCTGTTTCAGATCCCGGCTTATTTGAAGGAGATATGATTTTATCTCCAAAACAGTTAGAAGCTACACAGAAAGGGAAGTTATCTAATATAACAAACTAGTTGTAGGCCCGTAAAAAAACGCACGGGAATTTCCTCCGTCCTTTCTAGCAGCTAACATCTTTGGCTCAAGGACGGAAAGTTCGGCTATTATGATATAGACCAACCCGTTGACCCGTGGAAACACCCACGGGGTCGCTCGTCCGTTATATATCTTATTGCGTGTTTCCGTAGCACGACGTTTTTAATGCGGACGTACAGACAGAATACAGCTATTATTAATAAAGAAACTAGTCGGTAGCCCATGGATAAATCTCCTAGTTTGCTCGTCCTTATTATTCCGCGTAGCTTAGCCCGTTTGCTTTTCCGTGTATTAGTAGCATGACTATAAAATCGGTCGCTCTGTTTTTAATTAGCTTATGTTCAGGAAGCTTATTAATGCCTCTATTAACTCCATTTATTAACCCAGTTGCCAGTGTTTTATAATGGCGGCGAATAAAAGGGCCTGTTGACATCACCAGTTGGCACCCGTTTGCTTAGAATACACGATACGGTCAAAAAATATTAAATTGCAATAAATTTTCAAAACATTCTGTAACATACAACTCAACATTTATCCAACTCAATATCTAAACCTTAAGATTTTTTTCCCATCACCTTTGAAACATTTTTATGTGGGAGATGACATGACACAAAATAATGCATATTACATTAGACCAACCTCGTCCCCAGGACTTCTTAGAAAGCCTAACAAGTCCTGTGACGAGGTTGACATTAGGCTTCTTTAAATTTCAGTGAGGTCTGTCTAGTAATACTTTCATAATTCGTCTTTCCCACACAAACGTTGGCAGCTTTTATAACAATGAAACAACAACCTCGTTTTCAGGGTATTTTACTTATATGGTACGAGAGAGAAGTACTCTCTCACTAAAATGTGAAAAAACTCTGGCAAGAAGGATAATTAAGGACCCTGCTTTTGATAAAAAGTTAATGGATAAATATAAGCAAAAATTCATTTTCATCCATGGATGCTATGCACACGATCAATCGCAACCTCGTTCCCAGTTTGTCTCGTCTTTATTCAATCAAACATACCAGTCCCAAACCATTAGGTTGCTCAATCATCCTTTGAAAAGTCCTGCTATATTCTTTATACAGATGTTTACAGTCTCGTCCAAAACAAAGAAAGGAAGTGGCATATTTAAAAGATAGTAGGTACTGGACACGAGGTTGCATATCGAAATGATCTTGATACAGATGTCACTAAATAGACACAGGTGCGACAAAACAAATTTTGTAGTAAAGGAATATATTTTTGTTGTGAAGCTAGTCAACACAACAAAATACCGTCACTCGTGAAGGTAGTCAAGCTGAAATAAGGATGGCGTTTCGACTACTAGTCGTGGTCACATTAACCATGTGCACATACGTTGTCTCAGAATGGGTAGAAGAAATGGAAAGTAAGTATGTTGGTAAACTCTTCGTGAAGAATTCGCCTTCATTAAAGTCATAGTAATCTTTTGTTAGAGTGTACAAACGATTGGTTTATTACTATCTCGCCTGCGAGGATAGTATTGTTTTCCAACTCGTAACTTACTAACTAACTATCAATGTCCCAAATTGCAGTTGCAACGTCATCAGATTCAAACTCTTTCCCAATCCTACTCTAATCGTTTTTTAAGAAAACTATTAACGAGATTACATTCGCAAACATTTTTTTTAGAAAATCTGCCGTATTATAATCTGCCGTATTGGGGTTCGAACCCATGTCGACTTAATGCCTTGCGTGTGGTCTTTAAAGAAGACATTTTTTAAGCGTGTAAACAACGAAGCTAGATAGTTTATGCAACTTTAACATCTTGTTTGTTTTAAATGAATTTATTTAAAGGCTTATAACCGGGTATGTTAAGATACAGTCAATACATGGAATCACAGTCCCGATATTTACTTGCGCGCGCATCTAAGTGATTATGTAATGCCCGATGCGCGCGCAGAAATGGAGGTAAAATGTAAACAAACCAAGCGGACACGGAGGAAAACGTTCAAAACAAACAAAATCCACAATAAAAACGTGGGGGAAATTCAGGTTTCAACATTTATTCACTATATGTTTTAACCATGCTATACTGGCACAATTTTATTTTAACATTCACACAAAAAAAACATGCATTCAAAGCTTGACTTCTTTCGAGCACCGCTCCGAGCACAGCATCTATGCGCAATCTTTGTTGTCACTTTTATGCTTGTTTAGCAAAGTAATTTTCAGAAAGGGATTACGCAAAGTAGACATCTAATATATGCTTTGAGAAAGCGATATTTTTAACTATAATTTGAACCATAACATGTGCATTAACGAATGGTGCTTTGCACGAGCACGAATGATGACATAAACCCTCGTGAATTGAACATTCAGTCTCTTTTCATTTTTCCAAGGAGTATTGGCTGTTCATGCATCCTAAAACACAGCAGTTATCGATCTTTTTCCTTTTTTCGCTTTGCTAGCCTTGTGTTTTTCTGCACTAATGTTTTCGTT